>JACDJE010002434.1:0-29717 GCA_016647715.1 Pavo muticus | reverse complement strand
AAAAAGAAAAAAGAAAAAAGAAAAAAGAAAAAAAGAAAAAAGAAAAAAAAAGAAAAAAGAAAGAAAGAAAAGAAAGGAAAAAAAAAGAAAAAAGAAAAAAGAAAAAAAAGAAAAAAAGAAAAAAGAAAAAAAGGAAAAAAGAAAAAAGAAAAAAAAGAAAGGGGCAACACCCTCATTTTAATTTGTGAAAGCATTGCTTTCCTTCCTCAAAGAGCATTTAGAAAACACCAAATCCATGAGCTAAAAGGTCAAAAAAATCTCAACCTGGCCACACTGTCTCCTGCTGGCAAGTCAGATCATCTGCCCTCGAGGATGTAGGTACAGATGTCAGCAACACCCACAATGTTTCCATCATCAAACTGAACATAAAGACAACTATAAACAGAAAGTAGCAATGAGCAATCAGTCACAAAACAGGATACAGAGTATTTGTGAAAAGTTGCAAGAAAAGAAAACACTGGAATAGATCTGAAGAAGTGGATGGCTGAACTGACCAGAAACAAATAAAAATGGGGTCTTAAGAAAATGTGTCTCAAGGTGCAGTAAAATTGAGCCCCTAGCTTCATTAAACAAAAGCTGCACAAACTAAATGAGTGTTTTATCTTGGATATAAAAGCACTGAAGGGAAAAGGTTCTTGATCCCAAGGGGCAATAAATAATGGAAAATATAAAGTATAAGAAAGTAAACAAAATTGTAAATAGTAAAGCAGCAGTTATAACATAAGCTGCTGTTTTATGAAACTGCCATTTATCAAACATCTTGTGAGGAAATCCCAGTGTTACAAGAAATAAAACAAAAGGGGGCAGTGGGGGTCATGCTCATTACTGAAGTGGTGCAGCAAAACAGAAGGGCAGAAAACACTTCAAAGAAGTCCTTGTCAGACCCAGTCCCACCTCAACAGCAGAAATTAATAAAACATATGAATCTGAACATTTTGATTTATTTTGATTTTAAACATAAGCCAGAGCGAGCATACAACCATGGGAAACAAAAGAGCAGAACAACTGCCATGTGTTGATAATAAAATAACAAAAACATTCCTAAAAACAAATGTTTGACAGATCTGTTCTTGAAGTCTGGGGAAAAGAGCAATTCTGAACACAGAACATTTGCCATTACTGATGAAATGACAAGAGCAAGTGGAGAGGAACCAGACTGCTTCCAGTCAGAGGCAACATCACTTCTGATGTGCTACTGCTCTGGCTGACAAATGAAATGGACACAAGACTTATTCCTGATACTGATACAGTCCAGAGAGAGGTCAGATATGCCATCTTTCTTAAAGGAAAGCACAGGACCATCAGCTCACTAGCTTTCCATGTCCAATAGACATTCAACACTAAAAATGCGTATTGCCTTTGGGCATGAGGTAGGAGGCTGGGATTATTTTCAAGCCCAAGAGAGAGATTCAGACTTGCTCATCTGTATCCTCTGCACTAGCAGAGAGAGGCCACCATGGATAGGAGAGGAAAAAAAGAGTTACTGCGATTCCCATCAGATTAGCAAGCCAGAGCCTCTGTGTTGGATGCACTACAAATAAGCAGCTGCTCAAAAGATTACACTAGATCCATGAAGGATCTAGTACCTTCAGGCTTGTTAAATCAGGAAGTTAAATGCCACAAGACAGAGCTTGTTTGCCCACTTTCCTATGCATGTGTGGAAGGGTTTCTGTGAGCTCCATTCCCTCAGTAATATTAGTGATTAGTCATTGCCCAACCTAATTGTTCTTCTTTGAAGAATTTGTAACTCTACTGTGTCTCTTGAAGTAACACAACCAGAACTATCTGCAGAATTCAAGAGGCATGTACACAAGGAATGGATGTATCAGACAGATAATCTTTAAGTTCCANTAGTAAATTTGGTATTCATATCCTTGAAAAGCATCCTATTGTTAAGTTCCATTTCTCGGATGGCTTAATTCAGCTCCTATTAAAGTCAATGAAATTACTTTGTTGGCTTAAATGAAAGTTATGTACTACACATAGGACAGCTCTACAGGATCAGCTCAAAAATGCATGCAGTCCAGTAAACCATTTCTGACAAGAGTAAATAAAGTGTGTTTACGGGAGAAGTTTAAGAAACAGGAGAAATACAGAATGATACTTAAACATGTACCTTTGCAACTCCCAGGACTTTGCATTTCAGAGTTTTTGAGAGCTGTGTGTTATTACCATTTTGCTGTGTTTGATAGTTTTTGATGGATCTTTCATTGAAAGTCTTCAGTATACATTTGAATCCACTAACACTTTTGACATTCACAATGAGTTTCTCAACTGAATTATGCCTTATTTGAAAAAGTACTTCCTTTTGTTTATTTTAAATCTCCTAAAGATAATCTCATTTCATTCTTCCTGATTCTTACATGCTGAAAAATAACATCAATCTCTTGTTCAGTACCTCCATGCAATTTTTAATTTTATAGACCTAAATCATATTCTCCATCTACCAATATTCTTTTTCAACCCAAAGAGTTCTAGTTTATTTAGTTGCTGCTCATAGGGAGGTCATTGCCCAACCTAATTGTTCTTCTTTGAAGAATTTGTAACTCTACTATGTCTCTTGAAGTAACACAACCAGAACTATCTGCAGAATTCAAGAGGCATGTACACAAGGAATGGATGTATCAGACAGATAATCTTTAAGTTCCATACCAACCCAAACCATTCTATGATTCTGTGATTTTTTTGCCCCATCCCTGGAGGTGTTCAAGGTGCTGAATGGGGCCCTGGGCAGCCTAACCTAGTACTTGATTTAGAGGTCAACAACCCTGCCCGTGGCAGGCAGCTGGAACTAGATGATCTTTGGGGTCCTTTCCAAACCAAACCATTCTATGATTCTAAGATTTTCTGACTCTATAATAATGATAATAATGATCATTCCATTGCTCATTTAAACATTCTCCATGCCCTTGTGCTAAGAATGACACTTTCTTGAATACAGATGAACAAAGGCAGTAAGAAATTACTCTTTCTATAATACGTTGTTTCAACACTATGAATTATCATCTGAACTGAAAAGGAGACAAAAAATAATTGATATAATAACTGAAAAATAAGTCTTCATAAGAGCTTAGCTAGGTTTACAACATCTTCAAAGTTTCAGATGAGAATATCAATTAATTATCATACGCAATGGTTGATTATTTATAATGAACTGTGATCTTTTCCAAATTATATTATGCTGCATTTAAGCTACCATTTTGTAAAACTGAATCCAGATTTCACTTTATTGCACAAGAATTTGTGGGCTTACAAATTAAATCAGAAATAGGTCATCTGCTATAGGACTGTTTAAAACAGTTGAGTTATTTTTCATTAAGACTTTATTGAAAAGGAAAAAAAATACTGAAAAATAAAGCAATAAAAATGAACAAATGAAGAGGGAAACCTAAAATACATTTTATTTCATTTCCTGCACAAAATTAATTTTTAACAAAGTAATAGTTTCAATAGTGCCAATAAACAAAGTATTATTGGTCTAAGAAACAGAGTGATGAAATGAGAGGGTTTCAGGAGGCTCACATCACTTTGTTTTTAACATCAGAGAGAAGCTAGCAAGTAAAAAAAAAGATGTAATTTTTCTATTTATATTGGATCTTTTCTTTGTAAAATATATAACAGACTGGTAGGAACCTTGACAGAAGACTTCACTACAGGTAAAAACATTTTTAAAAGTATACCGTGTACAACAGTAGATTTCAATATTTCTATAACACTGAAATGAAAGATCCAAGGATTGCCTCAGCCAAGATTTAACAAAGATCTTGTGGGTGGATCCCAGCACCCACAGTGCTGCTCCTCCCTCAAGAGCCTTCCTGCCCAGCTCAGGTCCCACACCACCTCCTCTTCACAGAGTTTAATCTCACACCATTTAAACTAATAGAGTGGCACTACAATTTCAGCAGAAAGACGTTCAAGACTTAACTAGAAATCTTAAATACAAGAATTGAAGAGAGAATGATCTCAGCTCCAGCACAGGCTTCTCTGAGTTTCTGCTGCACTGTGTACACTGACCTTTAAAAAAAAGCAGCTCTACAACCACACCTGAGGCCATACTGTCAAACCAGTTCTTTCCTATCAGCCTGTAGACAGGCCATCTCTGTCATTCCAAAAATGAACTTAATTAAAAAGAAAGGAATAATTTCATCTGAGATAGATCTTGAGTGGCAGCACAGTATGATGTAGAAGTTAAATGTCATCATGGAGCAATGCATGTAACAGACATACCCGAAAGAATGGTGGTTTTATAATCACCTTTGAAATGAAGAAAGTCTGATGCATACCACCAGCTGAAAATCCAGACAACAGCATTCAGGAAGGCTCAAGATAATTTAGGTAATTAATCAAAACATAGACAAGCTGTGGTTCAGATAGAATCAGCAAGTAATTCCCAGTGACCTTCTCCAGGATGCAATTGCTATTCCTATTGCAGCATTTAGGAGGACCGTTACAAATTACAACAGCAAGCTTTTCCAACTTCAATTTTCTAACTTTTCAGGTTCTGCATTTTACACATTCTGCCATAAAAGAAACAATTTTATGGTTCCTCACTAGAAAGTGGATTCTGGACTGTAGACTTCTGGTATGTAAGGAACATCCTAGCTACATTTTTTAATTAAAAAATCCATTTTTATTATCAAATCGTTTGTACATTTTTAAACAAATTGAAAGTCTGTGTAACGTCTCTTTCTGTATGACATGGTAGAATAAGCCTTTCTATTTTCATCCAATTGACTTTGGAATGTGAAACATAACTATAGCTTTAGAATATTTGCATCTTAAAAGATTCATTTCAGAAAATCAGAAAAGGCTAATCCTACAATTTCTGATACATTTCTATTATAACTGGTGAGAAGGTGGGAAAAAATAACATAGTGATTTCACATCGCTGTAAAACCTATGGAATGGTACAATGCCACACTTTCTTCTACTTCCAGACCAAGGGTGCTGATTTCTCTAGGTAGAAGACCGAGAAATAGCAGTGTGTAGTGAAGACGTAGCAGCATAACAGGAAGAAAAGGCCTATTTTGGTGTTTCTCTCCTCATTTTTACATTCTAAACAACATAGCTATCTAACAAGGATATCGTTTCATGGGAAGAGAATACACAAAGGTGACTAAAAAGAAATAGAATGGTGAATTCCTGTTGGGCCAATCACAAACTATCTCATGAAGAGAGAAACAAGAAGGCAATGGAGTTACTTATGTATGAGGCTTTCCTAGAGAGTATATGATATATTCTGATAAGCTTTTTAAATTCAAAATTCTCTTTTTTCTACTCAGTCAAATGTCTCTGAATGCAGATCAGACAAGTATTTCACTTCACAGCTTACATCAAGTTAATATGCTAAATACATTCTCTTGCCTGGGATGATGCCTTTAATTTAGGCAACCAGTTGGACATCCCAGCGGAGTAAAAAAAATTGGACACAAAAGCAAACAGGACATATATTTTGACTTACTTGTAAGAAAACAAAACAGATCTACTGTGGACTGAAACCAGCAAAGTTAATAGTTTCTAAACTTTTTTAAAACAGTAATGTAATATCCCCTACCGTTTGCTGTAGATCAGGTATTATAATTCGAATCACCAGAGTGTTGCTCTGACTGTCATCCATTCTGCTGCTTGGCTTTTCTGCAGTTGCTCTAATTGTGTCATAAATAGTTTCTTCTTTGGAACTGTCAGATTCAGACTCAACAGAATAGTCGGAATAGCTTTGTGCCATTTCATCTTCGCTTGATGTTGGGCTACGAGGCATGTTCAAGATTTCCACCCTGCCAATACAAAGCAGAAAGATAAAAATATACAAATAGCTGAAGTCTTAAAAATCAATCAGCAACAAGTTTTCTTTGTTTTCCTGAAACTAACACAAATTTAACAGTGAGGTCATAGCTTTTACCTTATTTTATTTTCTCTTGTAATTTACAGGGGTAGACAGCATGTAATGGAAATAAATCTGGCTACAAATTTACTACAAAAGAGAAAGAAGGCCAGGAGTAGGAAAAAGAGGAATGGAAAGAAAAGATGACCAAAAGTTCCAGAGAAACCCAGCATCATCATCAGGTTCTCTGCTACACAGCAATGTTGTAAACTGTACTTCCAGACTCCAAGTGTATTTCTCCCAGTGTAAAAAAGACAGTTCAGGAAATTAATGTATCTGCTAAACTTATATCATCACTGAGAATTAATGCCAAGAAACTGTAGGGATAAGGCTTCAGACAGTATTTTCAAATTGCAGAATCAACCAAAAAAAATGGAATACTATAGGGAACTAGAAAAAGACATACCTTTGTGTTTTCTGGCTCTACACTACCAAAATCTTTCCTTTGTATGTACATAAATACCGACCTCAGAAACGTATTTTTATCTGAGGTACAGATTAAGGTAAAATGAAAGTAATACTTAATTCTAAAGTAAGGACTTATGCATTCAGATGTCAGTTGCTCAGGGCTCACAGTAAGAATATTTTCCTTCCAGAGATTTTCCAACTGCAGGAGCAAACAACAGTTTTTGCCCCAGAAATATAAAGCTTCATGAGGAAATGTGTAATTATTATTCTGTGGAAAAATGGAGGAAAATTTATACTGGAAAAAAAATCAAATGGAAAGGCCACCATAAACTATGCAGTGTTTGGCAAACGTATACTTCTTCAGTTTTCAGAGGCCAGAAAAATGTAAACATTATTTTCCATGTTTTCTCTGAGAAACCTTCCAAGAGAACTTCTCTGCTTTTTAATAAAGAAAAAATCCATAGCTCAAAGAAAAATAATACCAACGAATTCATCTGTTGGCCCACATTAAAGTGACATTAAAGCAGAAGTAAAACATAGAAGTGCAAACTGACTTTGCCAAGGTCTCTCACATGCCATGTGACTATACCAAGATCTCTAAATGTATGCTTTGTACAATGGTCTATAGTCAGATCCCAAAAGTAAATATACACTCAAACAACAGCAGAGCACTTTGCATCATTGTGTCTCATAATTCAGTTTGAGTCAACTGAGAATCACAATGAGATTACTCATTCATCCTCAGTGACTGGTCATTTATACTGAAATGATTACAAAAGATGCAGAAAAGGTGACCCTTCCAACTCAGCATTTTAAGGTGCCAATGTGCTGGCACCAGAGTTTGAACCACTGCATGGGAAGTGGCAAGGCAGGCCTAGAGTTGAAGGTCAAAGTCAAAAATTTCCACAGCATATCATACATCCACATCATCAAGTAGTATTGTGATTTCTGATGCAGGACAATTCCAGTATTATTACCCTCAGCTATAATTACTAATGAAGACAAAAACAGTGCATTCAAAAATAATCTGAAAGCTTGCCAGTTCATAGCAGCTTAATGCAAGTCTCTACTCACAAACAAAAACCCTTGAGGGAGTATTTTATCTTCTTATTGCTTCACTGAGCTGAGATTAATGCTGCTCTCCAAAGCACCCTAAGTCAATAAAAAGCATAAACATTTCAATGGCTGCTTCATTTATCTACCAATGCTGAATCATATGAAACCAAACTATAGTAGTAGGTTGATACACAGCATTTAAGAACGCGAGGTATAGGCCAGCAAGTGTGAGGAAAAAGACATGGCCATCACATGGTTTGTCTCGCCCTAAAGCCATCTGAGAACACAATATATTCCAGAGCAATGGCTTCAACAGCTCTGATAGAGTGCAGTAAACTGCAATTATGCAACATAGAAATAAAGAGCTGAATTGGGAAAAAATAACTTCCCAAGGTTTTGGTGAGTGGATTTTCATGCAAGAACTACCCAGAAATATCTCACTGTGGAACAACAAAGGGAAACTACCACCTGAAGAACCAGCTCCAAAGTACTACGCACTTAAGTCTAACAATACTTGGAGAAGTATCAGCGTGGCATAAATCACCAAATTTTCTGGTATAAGACAGAAAACAAAGCACAAGTAACCACACAAAGAATAATGACAGACTGCATTTACAAGAGTAAAGAGAGCAGAAGCTATGCCCCAGCAGCTCTTTCGAGAAACAGATCATTTAAATGCTTTTTTTAAACAAGACATTCTGATGACTGGAGACATTAAACCATTGGGGGGAATGGATCCTGCCAGGGCACAGAGACCAAGCATGCCTCTATAAATCTACAGACACTTCAGGGCAATTTGGTTTCTTGCTTCCTCATTTGAGTGGAAATAGGAGATGAGGCCATTCGTTAACCAGAGGTGCTATTACAGCACTCTCAGGGAAGTTGCTATCAGAGCTGTTTCAGATTTTTCCCAGTGAGATTCCAAAGACCTCCCCAACTAAAACCATCAACTAAGGATAAGTAAGGCACATTGCTTGGCTTAGCTACTCTTGTACAGTAGAAGATAACATGGAATCACAGGCTCCTAATTCTCCTATGTTGGAAGAACAAAACTTATTGGTTCAACAGGAGGTCACATAGTTAAAACATAGATTAGTTTTCACTGATACAATTGTTTTGGCTCCTATCATTAAGTTGATGGTATTTTCCAGTGATATGATACGTAAGTGGCTGCTCTCAGCACTTTTCTTGTGGGAGGAGAGCCTAAGGACATATAAAAGACTATACAAACAGCACACAGGTTATCAAAAGGCAAGAATTTCAACTCCCAGAGCTCTCTGTGTATCTGAATGCTGTGCTCCAGTGAGTGCAAATTGATACAGCAGGGTAAAGCAAGAACAGCATTTTTTGGAGCCTTATGGTTGGTAAGTATTCTATGGACAGAATGTACAAATGCATATCTTAAATTCTATGCTTAACTATGCTAAATATCATAAAATAAATATTTACTACAGAGATTAAAACATATTTGATATGGACAAATATTTAGCATGTTATCTTAAATGAACACAGAAGTATTGTAAGATCCTCAGTGCACATACCCACTACAAAATTATGTTTTAAAATCTTCTGCTTAATGAAGGTTACATGCAATTTATTTATCCTGAAGAGTAACAAGCAAGCCCTCCCATCTAGTTTCATAGTGGTAAACTGGAGCAGAACTATATAGACAGGCACAAAAACCCACAGAGAAAGATGTCTCATATACAGTCCCCTCCCTACTGTATCAGCACCAACAAATAAGATAATTGCAGGCATTTCTCCAGTTTGAATGGACCAAACCCCGCTGTTCGGCAACTGAGGAGCACCCTAGACTGACAGCTCAGGGGGCACAATGTCTCCGCTCCCCTGGGGCATATCCCCCAGCCATCACTCCTGCAAAAGCTGCTCTCTCAAGCAGTGGCTTCCTGCTGCTGCTGCACACCCAGCTTAGCGGGCCCTGGGTCTCCACCACATCCATCCCCATGGTCCTGCAGAGAGCAGAAGGACAGGGCCTGTGCTCCCCTGGGTTTCTACAGAGGGAAAGACTAACATATGGTGGGACAGAAGGAAACACATCCCTAACACCGAAGCCACATTTTCATATGGAAATCACAATAAAGGACATTGAAGAATTCAACACTTCCTTTCCTGATCTGTGAGATTTTCATTTTGCAGTCATGAGAACAAAGGCTGAGGTCTCCCACAAGTGCCCATTTCAGATGAATCAAATAGTTACTAGTTTTCCTTTCTCTCCAGCATGGCTGAGGCACACACATCAAATGTCTTACCCAAGGCCACCAAGGCAGATCTCTGAGCAAAGTTTCAAATTCAAGGGTCGCTGGCTCTCAGCCTTGATAAGAACAATCTATTTTTATATAAACATTCATTTGCACAATAGCAGCCCTGTTGCCTGCAGGGAGAAGCCCTCTAGACTGCTACTGTCAGATGAGTTAAAAATGTACCTGTGGGAATATCCCAGAGACAGAGTCGGCATTGTTATGGGCTGAGTAATGCCATTAACCCAACTGTGAGAAAAGTTTGCTGTTAGAGTAATAGAAACTGCTACAAAGAGGTATTTAATAATCAACTTTGAAGAAAAAACTATTCAGAAAAGGGATTTCCATCAGCATAAATCCTTCCAGCTCCTAACAGACAGATTCTCAGGCTTTATTCAGAATTATATACATATCAGCTCAAGAAGCAGCTCTCCAATCTACTAAATTAAAATGCAAGAGAAGATCTAGCATTGCCTTTTCTAATTGTATTAATATTAAAACAAAAACACATTTCATCTGGAGACAGGGGTGCAATCAGCCTCTCTACGGTTGTACAGAAAAGACCGTGGAGAAGACAATTGATTGGCAGACCAATTCCAATGGACAGTTTCCAAGATGATGAACTCAAACTCCACTTGGCACTTTTGCTTTAAAGCTGGCATGAAGCAGCACTGCTTCACTCCCATCCTCGCACTCCTGGTTCCTCTACTGTGCCCCGACAGCTTTAATTGTTGCACCAACACAAGCAGTGGAGCAGAGCAAAGCACTGGTTCAGGTTAAAGAGCAGCTTTTTGTTTTGAGAGGTTAGTTTCAGCGTCCATCACTCTGGATCACTATGCAAATGTTTGAATAAGCAGCAGGAAGAAGATGGCAGAGGGCCAGAAGCAAATAGTCAGGGCATGAAAAGGGCAGAAAACACTTTTTGCAAAGGCAGGATAAATGTTTGCCAGCGTAAAATGAATCTGAGACACCATGGCCTACGTGATGGGAAAGAAATCTATATAAATAGAGCAATCCAAACAATGCCAATAAATACGTATTGATTATCAGCACCAAAATATAACAACACAGAACAAGCCAGCTTACTGAAATCCACTGATAAAAAATTGATCCAGGAAAATGCAAAAACCTAAAAAATATTTGCCTAGATGAAGAGAAACAGAACAACGCTAACCAGCTCTCGGTACAGTCCCAGAGGGATGAGGTCCTTGTAGCTTCCCCCCTTTTCCTACCCCACCAGACCAGGAGGGGGCTTTGGTGTTGACCCAACATCACACAGAGCTGTGCTGGTTGGGGTCCACTCCTGGGAGTCTGCTGCAACAGAGTCAGACGCGTCTCCAAGGAAACACCTCCTGATTCGATCCTATTCAGAAGTTTAAATGTCACTTAGGAGACTGAAAAATAGAGGATGAGGACATGCATGTATCAAGGCTCTAAGAAAATTAATCTATGAGGTCCTGCAATTCCGCTGATCTGTAAAACGGGACAAACAGTTCTTGACTCTTCTGTAAAGCACTTTCATTACGTGAGAGGGAGCACTAGAAAAGCAAATCAATTGCATGTAATTAAAAAAAAAAATCTCCCTTCATGGCAATTACCTAAAAAATTCTGATCATACAATATTTTGATATTTGCATCCCCATAATCACAGTTTCATTTCATTTTTTTACACCATTCCTTCACTTAAATTTACCTTGGTTGCACTGTCTGGTAATGCATTTTTGATCTCCCTGTTAAATAACTGAAACACCCATATAAATATTTTACAAGATGAGTGCTGAGTAATGTACCACATTGCCAAGCAAAATCCCTCTTTTACTTTTCTCTGAAGCTGTTGTTTCTCAGCATGGTATCTCCTACACCAAAACCAAAATACAGAATTGGACTTAGCACTGAAGATCAATGGCCACACTCATTTGTTTCCACCAGCACTACTGGTAGATTCCGGCTGCCCTGTTTTAGGGCTGACTTTTGTAGTCCTTGTATGACTCTTCTAGGTGTGCTATGCACAAGTGAGAAAGTGTTTTGCGAAAGGGATCAAGAGTTTTAAGAGAATTGAGTAAAGCAATCGTTGAACCTGATCCTTATTTCTAATGCAGGTTGTTGCCCCTTGGTGATGCATGTTTGCACAGCGCAGACTTGCCAACAAGAGGCTAAGCCCCATTAACTTCTGGTATTTCGAGTCCCAAATACCAAAATCATTTGATTAAAGTGGGTCTCAAGATCAGTTTGCAAGAAGGTAATTTGTTCTTTTTGCAGATGTACATCTCCACTAGCATTCCTAACACATACCAAATCTACACAGGCAACCCATTTCTGCAAATACCATGTCGTTTTCTAAAGGTTTCTTAAATTTCCAAGTAGCTTCGGATGCATTCTCTTTTGTACAAAGATAGATTTATCCTTTGTCCTCCAACTGTTTCACTTAGTATTTCTTTTACTATTCAGAAGGTCAAAGTATTTTTACAGAAAGGCTCAACTTCAATCACAAAGATGCAAAAACAGATTAGAGGAAGGACAGAAACAAAGTTTACAGTGGACAAGTGAGTTTACTGCCCTGAATGAGCAAGGCTGGAAGAGAGGCAGGTGTACAAAAGCCTTAAAAACATTTAAAGTAGAAAGAACTTCTCAACATTAGAAAAGAGAGCCCATTAGAAAAACAACAGAAAAGAGTAAAAAGCATATTACTAGGGAATGCACAGCAAGTATTTACAAATGTTAACCACAGTGAAGTTTACAGCAAAGGCCAACTCCCACTGGCAATACAATATCTTAAGTGTCTTCTGCGGAGCACCTGCAAGGTTTCCAGTGCAATCCTATCTGACCTTTATTTAAAGGTCACTCCTCCAGACAAAGCATTACAGCCAGCCCCTCGAGCCCCAGGGCGGGTGGCTTCCAGGCTCTCTTTGTTTCTATCACTGTTCTTCACACAGCCTCTGGCTTTGTACATTTATTAGAACATCTATTTTCCAATAAATAGATGAACAAACAACATTCCTCCTATGTCATTCTTTAAATACTGCTTGCAAATGTATGCTATAGTTTTCCAAGATGAAACCATAGCACACTTTGAAGAATGAGGTAATGGACTGGAACTTTTAAAGCAATTTCACACCTTGCATGGAGAATCAATGCACGTAATCCTGCTGAAGTAATCAGAATTACTTCAGAAATGGCTGCACCAAGATTGTCTCCTACATATAGTATTCATAGGAGAAACAACTATCAGGATAAGTTATAATAGTAAACATGAAACATGGAAGTCTATTCAGTTCTAGATCCAGTAAAGTATTTCTTCATAATATGACCATAGAAACATAAATATTTACTTTTATCAAGCACACTCATGTCTAGTATGTAGAATTCAAAGTTGCAGACTTCAGCAGTGCAAAACAAATCAATTTCCCCTTCAGTTATTCAAAATAAGAACAGACTAAGTAACTAAGTATGAATTGTTTTCTTTAAGCAATGTGCAAGCATTGCAACACTTCAATTTTAAATGGTTATTATCTATTTATAAAAGATGGATATAATGCTTGTCTTGGTTAGAGGAGAGAATATGAGATGGGAGGAGAGGGGAGGAGAAAGGAAGAGAAAGGAACAGAAAAAAAGAAGAGAAAAATCTTGTGTGGAAATCACTTTTATCTTGTAGCCTGTTTCCAGGCTCTGCTTGCACTTGACTATGTAAATATCACAAAGATTATAATAAGTTGGAAAGAACATAAGAGAGTTTAAAAAGACTTACGAGAGGAATTGGATTAAAAAAAAATCAAAGTTTGTGGAATGCATTTGTTTTCTGGTGCATCTCCCTGGTGGATAAAGTACCTTTATTAGTATTTATTTACATTTTATGCTTATCAATTTATTTTCCTTTTTATTCATTGTAAAAAATTTTTGTGAAAACATTTAATAATGTTTGTATTTGAATTAATAGAGAAGCTCAGTTGCTGTCTTGTTAGGTAGATTAGGACAGGTCCTGAGAGTAGATAACACAGACTCTCCTCTCCCTACAAATGGGTTAGTACTTGGAGTTTGCTAGGAAATTCTACCTGAAATTTCTTCAAATATGTTCCTGATGAGGGTCTACTATGTTATTTTAATTTATTTTCTGTGTTCCCCCAAATAGTCTCATTGATTACATTATTTGCAACAAATGTTACAAGTAAAGAGCTAGTCAAAGAAAGCAAAGCTTCTAAGGAACGCTCTCTTTTTCTTATAAAAGGATTAGTCATCTTTGCCAGAGAGATGGTTGAAAAAGAATCAATTACCCTTTTTTGTTGTCTTTGGGATTTTTCTTACTTAGTTCCAACAAATTCATAATTATTTCAGTTGTCTGATAAACATCCACGGAAGTCTGCAGCAGAGCATACTTCCCACCCTCTGCAGCAGTGGGTGAGAGGGTCCTTGGGATGTTGACCTCAGGCTTTCCAGAGTCTGCATAGCTGGGGCAGTCCCATGCTACAGTGCCCTGCAATTGGAGATCTTGAAACACAGAGCTTTGGTTCCAAAGGCCCCCAAAACACAAGTTGTGAAGTGCAGGAATCCTCCACCAAATATTTATTTTTTCCCTTTATGTATATCGGCTGAGCTAGAGCAAATGAATACAAGCTGATAAATGCAGAGAGCAATTACATACATCCATCAGCTTTCTTTGTAGTTGGATATAATTTGGATTCCTAAAGCCAAGGTCCAGAAGCCTCAGATCAAGAGCAGCTGAACAACTGCAGATGTGCTTCTGACTATTGCTTTTCACCAGCATTGGGAAGCATACTGGCAAGAGCAAGAGACAATATATTAGGCAAATAGGGTTCTAGTTCAATTGCTGCCTTGATTTCTGAATAGCTGAGCAGAAAAAAAGCCCTAGCCTCAAGATCACAAAATCAACGTAACAGAGAACAAGGAAGAAAGGCAGAAGGAACCACCTTGTTGTTTTAGACTTAATTTCTTTTTTTAACCAAGAGAGAAACGACAAACACATGGTGACCCAGAAAGGATGCACACCCTGTAGAACTCGGGCAGGTGACCAGCTCAGCCAGCCTCCAGTGTAAGAAAAGCTATGCGCTGTATCCTCACTATCTGCGCTCATCTGTGTAAGTCTGCAGCAAACATCCCCCATCCTGGTGGCAGATGGTCTCAAGATGATCTCAGATTCCTCTCTTCTAATTGCAGAAAAAGCTACCTGAATTTTTCAAAGGAAATTTTGAAAGAGGAACTCTGTTGACCTTATCTGCATCTTGCCTGCTTATTTTCCACTACAAGGTAAGCTTATGTTGGGCTTTACCCTGTCCTCCAGCCTGTTCAAGCAAGTCTGAGTTCATTTTTTATGATTGTGTATGTGAGCAATAATGGTGATGGCAGTCTGGGGAAAAATATCTGCGTGCTCAGAAAGGTTAAACGATCTGCAAGATGATCCAGGCAGCACAGAAATTCTGTAGAAGAACTGAGAATTAAATTATTCTCTTGACCTTTAAGATTTTGATTCAACTCATAGTAGAGATGAGGGATTTTTACCTAGTAATATTTAAACAAAATTTAGACTATCAAGACGCAATAGAACTAATGAAAACAACCAGTTTTCTTCAGTGACATCCTGCAATTGTTGATCTGTTCACTGAAGGCAAAAAATAGAAGATCAATTCTTAGGCAAGAAAAAAATGAGGATGAGATGCACATTTTTAAGTAGCATGCCAAAACAAGAAAACAAAAATACATATATATGATAACAACATTTAAGAACACAGACAAAATCATAACAAATTCTTTGAGCCTCCACAACCTAAATGCCAGGAGTATTTTGGAACTTAGCATTAAAAATAAAAAGCATGTCAAATCAGCCTGGATAACCACTTACAGTACTCTGATTTAGAGTCTGCACTCCACTCTAAGACAGATACCATGAATGTCTCCAGCCAAGAACTACAAACTCTCCACATCAAAGTACCACAGTAGTTCAACATCTCACGTTTGTTTTTCTGAAGTACTCCTCTCTCAACACAAAACCAAGAAAAATATCAGCTTCCACAAACAGAATGAGGAGCATTCTGTGCTGTGTCACAGAATCATCCTGTCATTTGGGTTGGAAGGGCCTCTGGAGCTCTCTAGTCCAAACTCCTACCCAAAGCTGGCCCAGCTGTGAGATCTTCTCAGGCAGATCATGGTGTTATCTATGTCTGTCCTGAACAACTCCGCAGTTGGAAATGGTGTAACCTCTCTGAGCAACCTCTGCCCCTCACTAACTGTCCTCATGGGGAAAAAGATTTTCATCATACTGAGTCTGAACTTGCTTCAACTTCCACCTGTTGTCTATTGGTAAGCAATGTTGCACAGAGTCTGGCTTTTCCACAGGTATAGGCCAGTTGATGCTCACTTCTCCATTTGGTCACATCAAGTTTTGTGCCCACTTCCCTCAAGGAAAATTATCTTTATACTAAGACCATTCTGGTATCCATTTCAGTATAAATATTTCAACATCCCAAACACAAAATCTTTTTTTTTTTTTTTTTTTTTTTTTTTTTTTTTTTTGCTAAAAGGTGAAGATTCTCTTTCATCTTAGTTTCAGGTAAATGTACAGCTAATGTATATTCTCAAACATTTTGAAGCCTTTGGTATTTTTGCATTGTTCAAATTTGTTCAAATTATGGGGCAAGAACAGAGAAAAGTATTTCTTCATTCCTTCTACCTGTCCATGACCAGTCAAATACTTCCCTCCCATGTGCAGTCCCATAGCATTCCTGCAGCAACTCACTGTTTATATGAAGAAAGAAATACTGGTTCAGAAGTTCATTTTGCCCTTTTACTGTTGCATGTAACAGAGCCATGACCAAATCTTTTACAGAAACTTGACCTTACTAAGAAGGGCCAGGCCAGAACTAAGTTTAGAACCAGTACTGGCAACCATGCCAACTGTATGGATAGCTTAGTCTTTCATAGAATCATAGAATGGCCTGGGTTGAAAAGGACCATAATGATCATCTAGTTTCAACGCCCCTGCTATGTGCAGGGTTGCCAACACCAGACCAGGCTGCCCAGAGCCACATCCAGCCTGGCCTTAAATGCCTCCAAGGATGGGGCATCCACAACCTCCTTGGGCAACCTGATCCAGTGTGTCACCACCCTCTGTGTGAAAAACGTCTTCCTAATATCTAACCTAAACCTCCCCTGTCTTACTTTAAAACCATTCCCCCTTGTCCTATCACTATCCACCCTTGTAAACAGACACACCCCCTCCTGTTTATACGCTCCCTTCAAATATTGGAAGGCCACAGTGAGGTCTCCCTGGAGCCTTCTCTTCTCCAAGCTAAACAAGCCCATTGCCCTCAACCTTTCTCCATAAGAGAAGTGCTCCAGCCCTCTGATCATCTTAGCGGCCCTCCTCTGGACCCGCTCCGCTTTCTGAGGCTAATTGCAAAACAAAACATTTTCTTCTGCATTTTGCCTTAAAGCAGAGCTGTAATGGTTAATATCCAACCAGAAGATTAACCTACAAATATGGCTTAGTTCTGCAATCCAAAAACTTCCTGCAAGTTAATATCTAAGCAATCACATGCTTTGCAATCAGTACAGTCTCACACATTAGCATGCTGCAAAATATACTCATTTCTACAATTTTTTTAACTGTACAAATGCACGCTGGCTTTTAGATGTACTCTTGGTAGTATATTCCTTTCTTGTGCTTTTTAAGGGGACATCAAAGTAAAAATTGCCATTGAACAGTTCAATCTATAATTTACAACAGAGACTCAAATAAATTTCAGTATCATCAAAAAGTTCTTGATTTGTTTACAACATTTACAGTGATTTCTTTACAGAGTATGATTTCCTCTTGTTTGTATAGGTCTCTAATTTGCACAGAGGTAATGCACGTCCTAAAATGAGGCTTTTGGAGAACTGGAAATGCTTTAAATTAATTATTTCTAATTGACTATATTTTGTGTTGATTGTACTTCTGTAAGACCTGATTAAGTGAATTCATTACCATTTATAATTAAAGATAACATACTTCGAAGATTCCAGCCAGGAAAATTATCACAACCTAATCAAGAAATGCAAACTGAATATAAAAGAACTTCAAAAGATCCTGACTGATCTATGGCATAAAATATTCCTAACAAACCACTGTCTTGAATTCCAGGCATACAACTGTCAGTTTCTCCATAAGTAGGTAAACTGTAGAAGTTCTCACTTAATCTTCCACAAATAGTGAGCAGCTGATGGTGTAGGATATCGCAGTCCTCTGCAGTGGCCACTCACATGGGACTGCCCCTCTCCAGAAATGAGGAGTAGCGATGCTCAGGAATACAATGCTTGAAAGAACTATTTCTCTATTAAACTTGAGGCTGGACCCTGATACACAGACTTTATTCCACGCCTTTCTATTTTACTGTTCAAATAGTCCCACATGTATTGCTAATCTTAACAATTTCAGTGCAAAGCTCATTTCCTAACACTGCTCTTGAAGCTGTCAGAGGTACCTATTCCTCACCTCATTATAAAAGAACGACATCTAGGCAGCTCTGCTAAACATGTAAGGCAGCTGTGCAGGGAAGGGAATAATTAAGCCCATCATGTGAACTAAATCCTTCAGGACATACCCATTAATTAGATTTACTGAACCCCTCTCTGCTTTGCTGCTTACAGAAATGAAGGCAGGAGAGGCAGAGTGGAAAAGCCCTCCTCTTCAGCATTAATATAAAGCGATGAAACCAGACATATTTTTCTCAATTCACATTTTTAAAGAAAATGAGCATTAAAAAGAGATTTGGTCTTATCTCTGCTTCGCATTCTCCCATGCATGTTATTTGTTCTACCTTTCAGAGATTTCCTTCTTGCTATCACTAGTTCTCCCCAGGCCTCAACTCCTCCAATTTTTTTCTCAACTGCAAATTACGAGTGATCACACGCTTCTGTGGTACTGGAAACATATCAGAGGTTAATTTATTTCTTATGCGCTTCCACCATTGCTTCATAATTTAGGCATACCTCTGGTCCCTCTCTCAGGTCAAGACAGCCACCAGCTCTCTTTCATTTTATTTTAGGAGACTTCTGGATGTCTGCTAACTTCCCACTCAACAGATAGGTAGTCAGGTTCTGTTCTCCCTCATCACAAACCTGCGGCTATTCATATGCCTGGCAGTTGAATTTCCCACCGTTAGAGCTTGCCTTCCATTGCAAAGAAGGGCTGTCTCAGCAGGAGCAGGAAGGCAGGATGAGCCTCATATCACCTCCTTCTCCCATAAGACAGCTCTTCCAGCAGCAGCATCTGGGGCACAGAGCTGCATTCCCTATCCTCTGGCCAGGGCAAGACTCATTAATCAGAGACAGAGTCAGCGTACTCAGAAAAAGTACACAAAAATGAAGGTGTGCTACATTAAAAAGAACAGAATATGCATATAATATAATATAATATTGCTGTATTATGTATATTATAGTAACAGATGCTATATATATAATAGCGATTAACCCAAAGACTGGTATGTGCAACAACACAAGACCTATAGTAATATTTTTAAGAAAGCCATGGAACTAGGATCCTGTAAGTTCCCTTTCACAAATCCGAGCACATGAAGAGCAGAGAAGTGTTTACAGCCCATGCCAAACATCACTGTCACTGTTGGCTCTCACAGTGAAACATCGTGCTCAGTGATGAATGTCTGCTTTTCACATCTGCAGTGACTGTGACTGCAATGAATGCAAATGGAAAAGAGTGACATTAAAGAAAAAAAAAAGAAGATTGAAAAGGTAAGCAAAGGCCTCACCAAACAGATCGGTATTTTGAAATGTGTTACTGTCTTTCCCATCATATCTGTGTTTTAAAATGTGTTTTTATCAAAGGTAGGTTTCAGTAACTGTTGTTTTTATGCTTCAGGCTTGTAAGAAAAGTAATTCAGCCATATGCTGATGATATCTATTTCCCACAAATAGCTAGCAGCACTAAGCAATTTTAAAATTGAGAGATTTAAGTTTATTTTCCTATTCTTAGAAATCATTCAAATATTTCATCTCACCCCCATGCTTTCTCAATTCTGCTTTCTATTCAAATATATCCATCTCTTATCAGGCTCTGATGGATTATTTTGATCATACCATGTACTAATGACCAATTTGACACTTGAAAAACTCCTACCCACAACTGGAATCTTGCTCACACCTTTCTGTCAATAAAACATAATTAGACATAGCAACTCAACACAATGTCAAAAAAATATATGTATCTTTAAATCTAAGTTTCTGTACCTGTTTTTGTTCTGTTTCCCTTCTCATCAGCATTGGTATTTATCTCTGATATTGTCAGTAGCCACAGACACAAATAGTCAGTGATTAAATGCATGATAAGCTAGAAATTTTGTGTTGTGCTGTCCTTGAGGTACACAGCATTTTTTTAAATATTTTTCTCCTCTTTTCATTTCTGCAGACTGCTCCTCTAAATTGAAACAGTGCCACCATGCACTTTATAGCAATCCTTTCCACCGTTTTTACATAATTTTAATATTTTCTTTCACCTTCCAGTGCTCAAACAAAGATATTGTTAAGACTGTCTATCAGTGTGAAACCACACTACTATCTTATCTCTGATCTACATTCATAGTGTGCATTAACAAGGACGTCTGCAACAGCAATGTGAAAAAAGGCGCCTTCACTTTCTCTTTATCATGAAGAAAATGAGTTTTTTAGTTTCCAGATCATACAGGCTTTACCAAAGGAAACATCATTTGAAATCACTGTACTTTTTGTTCTATTTCTCTGATTTCTGAGTTTAAATTTTCTATTTATTTTGTAATGACTGGATGGTAAGCCAATAAAGTAATTCTAGTTTAAGAAACATTTCTCTATAGAAAAATAATAAGAAGTCTCCGGGTACTGCCAAAACTTTTTAAAGAGTGTTTATAAAGAATCACAAAAAAAGAGGAAAAAAATGTAAATGTAATAAGAAAGAAATACACCAAGTCTAGAAGCCTGTTTGAATAGAAAACACTGAAAATGCAGCATGTAAATAAGGCAAAAAAGACACAAGGGATGTGTTTGTGCTGTGTTAGGAGAGGCTCTACACTGGCTCCACAGTCCATCAGTTCTCACCTCATTGCATGATGAGGGCATTACAGTAGAAAAATCCTGAAATTCTTTATGCAAACCTAACATTAATTGCAAAATTTACAATGAACTCATCAAAAATTACGTATGGAAAAATGGTGTTTCAACACGTCTAATACAAGAAGTATCATAACATTAGTCTACTTGCAGGTCCAGATTTAAAGTATATTCAGCAGGAGGAAGAAGAGGGCTTCCACAACTGATGATGAAAGTTAACACACTCTCCCAACCTTCTTCACTACAAACTGCTGTTCAGCTGCAAATCCTTCTCAGTTTTACCAATTCTGTAGCATTTAAATCTGAGAAAAATCTGAGAAACTTACCGTAGGAAAAATAAGATTGAGAAATGAGACGTAACTTAAATGACTTCTTTACAAAATTAGTAAGGCATGCTTACCTGTCAGCGTACATAAGAGAGCAACTGTGTCAAGATCATCAGCATCTAGCTATTCTCATCACAGATTCCTGGGGAAGAAAAAATAAATAAATAACAATCCACATAAGATACATAAGAAGACTGAGACATGAAGAAAGTCAGTGACCTAATAACTGTCCTCTTTAAAATCTGCAAAGAAGCTAACGCAGCATAAAGGGATATATTAGTTTACAAGAAAAAAAAAAAAAAAAGGTATTTTATCACTTAGCCAATTTACAACGTATTCATCATGCTGTAACATAGATATTTTGCTTAACTTCACGAGGGAATAACCTGACTTAACTTAACTCACTCCAGACTGCTTCTGGCATCATAAAACCAGTACTAAGACAAAAAGAGGCCCTCTTGGTTATCAACAGACATAATTTCAGGCTGGATGTGACAGAAGGTGAAAGTTGCCGCTCTGCTGTTTCCCATATACACCTTGTTTAAGTGTTGCTGATGCACCAAGTATCCCAGACACATGCATTTGCAGAACAACCCTAATTTGTTCAGGAAGATGCCAGTATTTCACCCTCATATTTCACCCTCACCTCTCTAAGTCCAGCTGAGATCCAGAAATTAGCTCTGCTTCTTTAACCTCCACCAAAACATTCCCAAGTTCAGCAGATGTGCTGAGCATCACAGTCCAACCCCCACCACAGTAAGGAATAGCCCAGAGCAGGCTAGCTGAGAAGCATTGAACTGTATATGACTAGATTCAGATTTACTGCCTTCATTCATGGAGAAAAGTTCACACTAAAGAAAGTCTTGCCTCTCATTTATTTCTTACTTTTATGGGTATAAATGGAAGGGAAAATCTAGACTTTTGCACCGATAAAGCAAGTTTGACATAATTTTTTTTTACTCTTTGGTAGCATACTCTGGTGTATAGTACTGGATCAAACAATAATATTGGATTAAATTACACACTGGATTACATTCTTACATCTAATCACTTTAAGAAGTCCAAACAGGCACCTATTAGACACAAGAGAAGTGTAAACCAGTCATGCAGCTCCAGAATAAAAAACACAACTGTGAGTAAAACCGGAACCTCCCAGAGATAATTCTGTTGATACCACTGGACTGCATCATTTACTCCAATATAAGAACTAAATTTACCTCAAATTACCTCTTATTGCATGTTTTATCACATCTTCCCTATTGTACACAATTCAAGTTATATTTAATGTTAATATATACATGTGTACACAAATATTTAAATGTCCTTACAGTGTATTTAAGCATATTATTTTAAATGAAGATAGACATCAACATACATATTTTACTGACAACAACTTATTAAAAAAATTTTGAGTAGGAAGAAAATACTTAAAAATGTGTCTCCAGCACATGCATAACTCTGCACAACCATCTTACAGAAACAGCAAAAGCTATTTAAGTGAAGTGCATTTCCCATAATGAACTTCTACGTTTTGTACTATGACAAAGTAAGCTGCACTTGAGATGAAATCTAGAAGATCCTCCTATTATAGAGGAGATACAAATGTGATCTCTGCAATCATAAATGTCATAGGAAAGGTAGTTAAGAAAGGATCAGCTGTTTCTCACAAAGAAAAAACAGAAACCATGGAAGGGAAGTCAGTGGATTAAAAGGAAAGCAAAATTAACTAACTAATCTAACAGGTTTATTAACCACTCCATGGGACATGGGATAAACTACTTCCACTTTTGAACCACCTCTTTTACACACTTTAGCTTTCAGTTTCCATATGAATCTGGAGACAGAGAAGGAAGAATCACCTGGGACTCGAAAACATCCATCACAGAAGATTCTTTCCAAAACGGCTCTCAAATGTCGAGAAATTTGTTCATTATATTCCAGAAACTGTCCTTGTAGTTTTTAGGAAAGATTTATAACTTGGTCAATTTTCAGTAGATATTGGTAGGATTTAGTAATGGTCTATCCACAGCAACAGTCCGAAACTTAAACCAATATTTCAGGACTTCATTGGTATACAATCCAAGTAACAAAACTAACATAAATGTAAAGTATTTAGCTACTAGATACCCTACAGAAAATAAAAACTAAAGAAATTCAATACAAGGAATTTTTGCACTTCATGTTGGAGAGATAAGAACTGCAGTAGTTTTTTCCACGTGGAGCCCAAAACCTTCTGTTTACAAAAATGACCCATCAGCATGACACCATTACTTTCATTTGTATTGTTAAAACACTTTTTACAGTACTTTCCAGAGTTACATCTAAGGATCAGGAAACCAACGTGATAAACAGTGGTGTGAAAAGTTAGATAGAGCCCTTTAAATTAGAGTATTTGTATATTGCAAATATATATAGAAAACTAATTAGATTGTGCCAATACTGTCTTCTTAACAAGATTGGTGATGTTTCATCATGGATAGACACCACTGTTGGAAAAGTGAGCAACTGTCCTGTCTTCTGTTTCTGCAAAACACCTCTTAATGCCCATGTGCAAACCAAAAGGACCAAGCTCCCTCCATATCCCCGTCTTCCTCCCCTCAAGCCCAGGACTGGCAAAGCTGAAGTTTCTCTCAGAGTCTCCAGTGCATCCCTACAAAATTTTCTATGCCATGAAAACTGAAGTTATTCTTGCATCCCCAGCACTTTACACTGCAATAGGATTCTCTTCCATCTGTGGCCTTCATGCCTGGCTGGGCAAGGGAGAGAAATAGGACAGGTGGCTGCTAGCCTCATGTCTTTCCTTCTATGAAACACTAATGTGGGTCTCTCCTACATCTAATTACCATTGTTATAGCATCTGTAGGAATGTAACACCTAAGGAGATTTCTGTTCCTTTAAAAAATGTAGCTGAAGTTAAACAACAAAGGTCATTGGAAAATAGAAGGAGAGGGATACAGAAGGGAGAAAAGACTTGCGGCCCTGCCTTGTAAGCCGTTTTCCTTATCAAATCAACCTAAAAAGAACCAAATTATGACTCCAAAATGCTTGGACATATGGTTACAGCTGGCAGTACCTACAAGATTCAGCGCACTGCAGTGAGGAGATCTGATGTTTCTGCAGTGTGCAATGTAGCATCAGTAACAAAGCTTGGGAGCAGTGTGGCCACAGCCACGCAGTATTTGTAGGGCTGGCTGCTCTGCTCAGCACCGCTCCTCTCCCATGCAGCTCAGCCAGCAGTGCTGTGGCTGCCTCCTCACACCACAGGGGGCCTCAGAACCATCATTCCCAACAGGACATGGGTCAGGCCTTCCCCCAGGTTTGGCAGGTTTTCAGATTAGGAACATTCCAGTATTTATAGGAATTTTAACTAGTGGAATAAAAGCAGCAAGAGTTCCATGTTTACTTTTTTCTATTGTAACACATGCACTTAATTAATCATCAATACAGGGAAGTAACCTTTTTTCTGTGCGTAGGTGCACACTCTGGAAAGCACAAGTTATTAACTGATAAGAGCAAAATTAAGTAAATCCAGCTACTGACTACATAAAGCATGTCCGCACGCTCCTCAGCAAACAAACATACATTTACTCTGCCAGTATTCTGACTCACACAAATGTATGCCAACTAGAAATCATACAACCATACTGGCAAAAGCAAACTTGAGAGAATATTCCTGCATAACCTCTTAGCACAATTTCAATTCCCCAGTTTCTGGCCTGGCCCTGGCTCCTAGCTGACCAGCCAGCTTCTTTGCACAGCTGTTTGCATGGCCACTGAGAAATACCCTTCTTCTTGAATTTATGAGAATGGCAAAGAGAATGGATATATGGAAGCACTCAGAAATGAAGCATCTGGGAACATTCAGCTGAAGGATTAACATGTTTTAATTAATACAGTTTAGAATGAGACATTTCATGAATTTATCCTAGCATTTCTGAACACAAACAGCCCTTACGTTCTGAATACTACCATACCATGCTAAGTGTTACTTCTCTTCAGTTGTGTACACAAAAATCCATTTGTTACCAATATTGAAGATCCCTTTATTTGCACAAAAGCTTGCACTGCAAGCAGCTTCTGATGTCAAAGACAATTCGTACATGAGGTCTTCAAGCTTGAGTGAAGGTCTACAGAACTAAACACCAGAAGAGTTCACATGAATGTAGAACACCTCACCAGTTTTAAAACATGGCTAAAGCAGTCCCGCTGTGCCAGATGAAAGTGCTAACTGTTGAACTGTTAAACTCAGGTAACTTAGAGATCTGAAGGCACAGTAAGCCTCCAGACATCCATTAGTTTAGTGACACTCAGACTTCCAAGTGTCTTTTATACTAAAAGACCCCAAACACGCACGCAGAGTTCTCGACTTTTTCCCCCCATTAAATTGAGGGCTCAGTTACTGTGTTAAGTTTTAGCACCAAGGTTTGTGTGTCTAGCACGTATGTATATGACAGATTGAAATGCTGCCTGGGGGAGACCGAATAAGCAAACCACATTTGATTCTAGCTCTGCAAAGAGCAGAGCAGTGAGCTGAAAAATAAATGTAGAAAGGGAAGAGCCATTTGAGATTTTGAGAGACTTCTTTTGTCCAATTCTGCCACTGTATACAGCCAGAGCAAACAAAGGAAGTCTGTTCACAAGGTTGAAATGTGAACAGTATCAGGAGAACAGTTCAAAGAAGAAGAAAAATAGTTATTTTATTCATTAGAAGAGACCGTATTTGGGCATACATTTGAAATTCAGAACAGAAAGAACTCCACATGGATCTTTTAGAACTAAATATGAAATCTACAGCTGCTTGAACACTTACTGGAATGAATTCATTTATTTGTGATTCTTTGTTATGCCCGACTACTCTAATCTTCTTTTCCTCATCTATCCAAGCCCAATGGCTTCAATGCTTGGATTTTGTGCAGTAGCAGAGAATGGTCTTCTAAAAAGTTAGATGCTTTGTGGCTTCAGATTATTCACTGTCCGTGGGAGCAAGCTCATGCTAGCAGCAAAAATTAGTTTACTTTCTGTTCAAATACAGACAACATAAACATAACGTTAATTGCATTTATATTGAAGATGCAGAAAAGCTCCACCGTCCCACAGATTGCTTCTTCAAAGATGCTTACCCAATGCAAGAGAAAGCACCATCAGGAATTTGGGCAACATGACATGCTAAAATGAGACAGGTTAGGATAATGCCAGGGGTGCTCCAAGCACTTGTTAAGAAGGCACCCTCAGCCCCTTCCCCCGCCGGCTGGCTTCTCCTAACTGCCTGCGCTTGGAGGAGCAGGAGGAAAGATAAGGTGCAAAAGCATCAGCAGGACACGATCTGAGCTGAGCTCAGGGTCATCTCACTGGCCAGTTTGGCAGATTCAGACCATGTCCATAACAAACTGCCTGCACCATGCAACAGCACGTAGAGGACTAAACAAGGGTTTCCCTTTTCCTAGAGTTTTGTGCAATGTTTCATGACTTTCCTCTGGGACCTGTGTTACTGTTGGCTTCATTTTACTGGTCCTGATTAAAGCTTGCTAAATAGTTCTGGCCTGCATACACACTGCAGTTCTCCAAACACCTTGTTCTCCAACAGGAAAGGCCATGCAGGATGCAAAAGGAGCAGTGCATGGAAGAAGTTAATAGAGTGTGCAAATCCCTTGCTGAAGCTCAGGAACACACTTTGCCTCTGTTTCATGGCTATGAACATTGGGCACAGCTGGCCGCTTGCATTTGGAAGTCAACAGAGTCTGTGGTGTTGCAGAGTTCAAAAGGCTTGTGACAGTAAGAGACAGAATCTTCGCATTTGATATCTGAGGCCTGATTAGCATGAATAAATGGGGAATATAGTTGCCTTCTAAACCATGGCTAAATGAGCAGATATAGATGTGAAAATAAGCAGTGATATGGGCAGCATTCAAATCTGTCATACAAACACTCCACATTTTCAACAAACATTTGGGATCTTTAAATCAGACAAGCACCATATCTGGCAAAAATCCTACTCAAACACAAAACACTTCTGGACAGTACCACCACCCAAACAGTCACACAGCACTTCTCATCTGACCTGTCATCATGCTGCTTGACACCAGAGGTTTCCCAAGCACAGGAACTACAGCAGGTAGCCTCAGGGCAACCTCTTTCTAGATTTCCCTCCTCCCATTCCCCTGATAAAGTAGGGCAGCCATGAATTCAGAGCACATCACTCATGGCTGCTGACCTCTCTAACAGATTATTCAGTGCAATATAACCTTCATTAAAAAGGTCCCTTTGGGGAAAAAAAAAAACAAAAACTGAGAAGTCAGGTTCAGAGGAGTTTGTGAGATACTTAAATAGTAGCTGTGTTACAAGCACATAGGTAGACTGACAGTCACCTGAAGCAAAGCAAGGCTGAACCCATACAATACCTATACAATCATTCTTAAGACCTGTGAGTGTGCCATCGGCTAAGGAGAACTCAAAGAGGAAGAGACAATGTGAAGCCATTTTTTCAACTGACACTTCATTAAGAGATGGTGTGTAGCCACTTAAACAACTGCAACATATGCGATATTCCAGCTAAACAGTAAACTCAAGCTCAAGAATAGAAGTACACTGCCAACAGACATCTCCACTCTGTCAACATCCGAATGACTTGCTAGTAGCTTCTGTGTAAACTATTCAATATCTATGACCCATATTTCTAAAATGAAAATTTTCTACTCCTAAACATAAGCTTAAGGAGACTCTCATTACTAGGAAAGCTGTGAAATAAAAAGAATACCATATTTCCAGGCAGCTCAACGTTTGTGATAAGAAAGACCAGAAACGGATCCTGCATTATTGTTGCCTGGTTGTAGTAGGTTAAAAAGTAAGTTCAGTTACAGAATTTAAAAAAAAAAGAAAAGGAAAAAAAAAAAGAAAGAAACCACCTTCCTTTCCATTCTTATTTGAATATGAAATGGCAATATAATTAAAGTGATAAGTATTACTGCAATACATAAGCAAACAGCGATGAAAGAAAAATATCATATTTGGTTCATGTCTCCTAATTATTTCATTTCCCAAACACTGCAAAATCCACAATAATAAATAATAGTATTTCTAAAGGCCAGAAGGTGCTCACTTTGGATGTAATTCTTCATGGAATGCATTATATGTGTCCAAGAAAATTAAGTCAAAACTCCCCAAACTCTACTTTTGTTCTCTGAGGTGAAAAGCTTTGCCATTTAGAGTCACAGAAGTACTTGTATTCAATTGCTACCTGTTTGTGCAACTGAGTCTAGACTCAAATGAAAGACTGTATTTACCCCAAAAAAGTGGGTGGGTGTTCATTCTGGATATTTGTTGTTGTTGTTGATTGATTGATTTGTTTTCTTTCTTTACAAGTCAGACTTACATTCAAATGGCTGTGATTTTTATTAGCTGTTGACAAAAAGGAAACAAATTTTTCACTAAGTGAATGAAATTCACAGATCACAATTATCTAAAAGGAAGAAACAGTCTTAATCTACTCAAGATAAGTGAGCACTGTATCTGCCAATTTTTCAGTAGCCTTGATGGTTCCATTTTATTTACATGTACCACCTAAACAGCCATTACTCTGTTGTGGAAACACTTGTTATTAGCATTTTGACAACAAGAGGGAGAGATCTCTCCAGCTACAAATCACAAACCACTGCCAACAGCTGCAGCCTCTGTCTCTTCATGCTTCTCTTAAAGACAGAAATATTTGCAAAAGACAGGATTTTATTGACTTTCCTGGCTGAACTGGGTGGTAAGTAAAGAGAGATGAAACAGGGAGTCATGCCAGGCAGAGAGACAGGGGTTGTGACCGAGCACTGTGCAAAGAGAGCCAGGGTGCCCACAAGTCAATTATTCGGCTACCAGGTCTTGTCTACAGCTCCGATGGGGAAAATGAGCCCACACATCTCCATCTCCATCCCATTTCATTTACTGACAGCAGGTTTAGGTTAGGCAATATGGGCAGGGTTAAAAATTTAGTCAAGAAAATCGTTTGCCATTTGAAGAACAAATAAACTAGTTTATATCATACTAGCAGTATTTAAAGGTAATAGAAATATATTTCAATAGCTATGTTTTCTTAACGTAAGCCTTGTAGAACATGATGTACATAGTTTAAAATGAACAAGACATAACAACGTAGGTCATATAGCAAATGAAAAAAACATTCAAGTGACTGTACTGAGTTGCCTAAATGGGATTATCTCCATACATGTTAATGAATATTCAACAAGATTAAACTCATTTATATTACAACACATTTTTATGTGTTTTAACACAGCAGAGACATACAGAGAAAATAAATCTGAGGCATCTGTACTGACAGCAAGATGTCTTTTAAATTAATAGTTTTATTTAAGCTAGAATTTGCTTCTAGCCCTTATGAATACAGATAGCAAGCAAGCTAGGTTCGGTGTAACTGGAAGACTAACAAATAAAAGAATGTAAAACTTAATACAACTTTCATATTTGTTTTTGCTGAGGAGAAGTGTCGGGAACAGAGATTTTGGTATTCTATGACGCGGGGAAGCAGGACCTAACTCAATATGAGTGATAGAAGCTTCAGCTTTATTTCATTTTACCATTTACTTATATAGGTTTACAGAATACATTGCTTTAAACATGGTGAATCATGATTGGTCAGCTCACAAGCATTATAACATAATTGGCTGTACCTAAGCTATCTAAGCCGTGCTTCTGAGTACACAA
>JACDJE010000242.1:1490394-1519791 GCA_016647715.1 Pavo muticus | reverse complement strand
AAAAAAAAAAAAAAAAGAATATGCTTCTTTTCCTAATTTCATACTGACAAGTTGATCTATTAGCTGTAATGAGGGGTTTTTTTATTGATTAATTTAATGTTTTTATGTGAACAATAGCAAGTGTTTTAAAGTGAACAGCAAATATAGTATGCATTAAGCAGTTCTACATTTACAACTATGTCTTGGTTTTCACGTAAGTAATAATGATTTGAAGGAGATAGATAGAAATTGTCAGTTTATATGTTACATCAATTCTTTCTTATGTGCTCTGGAGTATGGATGAGTACTCTTCTGGGATATTAATATTTCTGAAATGACTTCATACACAGAAAAATTAGACTGAATTTGTGCTTAGTATACATTATTCAAGAAAAAACAACCTTCAAATAACTATATTCTGTTTCTTGGAATGAGTTCAAACTTGCTATAAAAGGTATAAAGAAACTATGAAATACAAAGAGGAAACGGGGAAGCTGAAAATGTTGAAACAATGATAATTAGCGATTCCAGTTACTCTTATGTATGCTGGGTAAAGTTCAAATCAAGCTGTAATATGGCAGTTTTGTGGTTTAATCTGGCAGGTGCCTGTGAACCACACAGTCATTCTCTCATTCCCCTCCTTCCCAGTGGGATGAGAAAGAGAATAAAAAAATCACAAAGTGGAACTCATGGGTTGAGATAAATCTATTTACTAAGATAGAGAAAAGGGAAAGGAAAATTATTATGGCAAATATATATGTATATATAAATGTATGTAACAAGTGATGCACAAACAATTGCTCACCAATACCTGAACAATGCTCAGCTAGTCTCTCGAGCAACAGAAAATGGAGAAATGAACTCCCATCCCCTTCAAAACTCCTTCCACTTGATGTTGTATGATATGGAATATCTATCTCTTTTGCCAGTTTAAGTCAGCTGTCCTAATTCTATTCCCTCCCAGATCCTTGGGCCCTTCGCTGTGAATGGCCTTGGCTTGATGCAACACTGCTTCGCAGCAACTATACACATTGATGTGGGAGTTACATTTTTAGACATTATAAATTACCTGTTGAAGCCCCAGTGTTTACCCACAAAAAAAAAGGTAGCTCCTGACCTAATCCTAAGTATCACCACAGTTTTGATTCAAAATATAACTTTCAGGTTTCATCTGTACAGTTGGAAAGCTTTCCACATCTTTTTATCTCCTTTCCTTTCTCCTTTCTAAATGCATTCAGATTTCTATAGAAAAAGAAGAAAAAAAATCTCTACAGGCACAGAAGAAGAGAACTGTGATTCCTTTGAAAGTTGCAACTAGACATCTTAGGGCTAGGATTGCCTAGATTAATCTTGAAATTGTTACCCTGTGAAAGCAATGATAATAACATATTCAAATACAACACTGTGTTGAAATAAATAGGTTATCATTTTTTACTGAAAAGGGAGAACTGAATAAATGTAAGTAAGCTGAATGTGATAAAATTGAAAAGACGGAATGTAATTCAAAATAGATTTCAAATTTTATGGGAAAATAGACCTCAAAAACCTACAAACAGAAGTTGAATACAAATATTAAAAAATAAAAAAAAAAAAATTAAAGAAAATGAGGCTGGCAAGTCAAATTTAAAACTACAGTAAGTCAGGTCAAAACAATTGTTGACAGTTTTTGTGCTAAAAATGTAGAGGCTCATAAGAAAATCTCTATCAAAGAATTCAAAAGCAAAAGGCTTCTAAAAGTATCACAGGGATTGGTGCATGATTAAAGTATATGAGGAGCACTCATACAAGGTAGTTGCATGAGAAGATTATGGAAAATAAGTGAAATTCTGGAATGGTGCTCAATTCAAAGGCAATCCATAAGATTCCCATATCAGGTCTTTATTTTATACTACAAATTTGTGGAAATACTTCCAAGTGAAGTAAGTGGGATTTTTTTTAAAAAAAAAAAAAAGTCTAAATAAATTCACTGCATTGGTCTAAATAATTTTCAACAAATACTTAAGAACTCTCATACGAAACTTGGGTATCTTCACTATCATTTGTAACATTTCTGAAATCAGTATTTGTAGCCAGAGGAATAGAAGATGGCAAATCTGACAAAGCATTTAAAATGGCTATTGATAAGAACTAAGAATTTGACTTGCACGTATCAGCCAAACTGGTAAATCGTGTGTAAAAAGTAAAAGTAGTAAACACATACATAGGTAAAGGGTATTGATAATAACTTAGAATGGGTTTTGTAAAGGAAAACCATACTTAACACGTCTATCTGATTTCGCTTGCTGATTCTTTGACTGATTGTTTTAAAAAGTAGAATGAGCATACTCGCTATTTACTCAGAATGAACCTCAGGAAGTATTTTCAACTAAAGCTTTCATAGGTAGAATTTAAAATAATAAATAAACAAATTTATTGAGTCTTCCCCTCTACTCAGCATTGGTGAGATCACATCACTATACCATGTCCTGTTCTGGCCTTCAGCTTTATAAAAGAGACATGGACATAATAGAGAGGGTCCAAGGTAGGGCCACAGTGTTGATTAAGAGATTGAATCATTACCTCTATGAGGAAAAGCTGAGAACTGGGACTTATTAGCCCAGAGAGGAGAAAGCTCAGAGGGATCTCAGCAGCATCTATAAACACCTAAAGAGAAGATGCAAAGAGGACAGAACCAGTCTCTTTCCGGAGGTCCCCAGTGCCAGGACAAGAGACAGTAAGTGTAACTTGGAATATACAAGGTTCCCTCTGAATGGCAGGAAACACCTTTTTCAAAATGTTGGGAATGGAGCTCCGGCACAGGCTGCCCAGAGAGATTGTGGAGTTTCCTTCTTGTAGAACTCCAAAAGCTGCCTGGACATGGGCCCAGGCAATCTGCTCTGAGTGAGCCTGGTTGAGCAGGGAGCTGGACCAGGTGGGCTACAGATGTCCCTTCCAACTTCATACATTTTTTAAGTAGGTATATAAGTATGGTCTAATTATACTTCTGTTTTTAATATGCTTTCACCAGTGTCTCACATTAATTTCATAAGGTTGCTCAATATATATATAAATATTTGGAAACTGTATAAATAGTGAGGCAGTGATGATTTTAAATAATTATTCTACATAATAAAATTCAAAGCCGTCCATAAAGATCTCAAAGGTGCTCATTCACCTTTGTCTGTTACAAAAAGATAAAATGATATATGAAATGCAAAATCAGCTAACGTAGATCAATTCATAAATATAGGAAAAATAAATGAATACTGCCTTATTTTCACTTATGTAGGCATATTATTTAAACTAGACATATAGGAAAAAATTCTGTAGTCAGTTTGGACAGGTATATATTTAAATATACTCAATACTTGCAGTTAGTAAACGAAAAGAAAAAAAAAAAATGTTGGAGAATATCCAGGTGGAGCATAGACCAGAAATCTTGAATAAATAACTGTAATTCTGGAGTGTTACATGCAAAATGCTATCAGTGATTTAAAATCTGAGTGCAGAAGAGCTAGGGAAAAAAAGTTACAGAGAAGAATAACATTGTTTATCAGATACATTCAATAGCTTCCATTTAAACTACAACTGAGTTCAGGAAGAGATGACTGAGGAAAAACAAATTCATGTTTTCTCTATTAGTTTAAGTGTGAGAATTACGAGCTGCTCAAAAGAAGTTATCAGAGATACAATAAACCAGCTTTTTTTTTTCTTTTTTTTTTTCTTTTCCTCACAGCACTTTATTACATTGTTGAATCCTTTCCATTTTAGAGGTTGAAGATGCAATCATATTCAAAAAAAATCCTGCACAATTTGTCGACTCTGAGATTTGGATAAGATTGTTACTACTTGCACTGGAATCACAGAATTGTACAGTTTGGAACCTTAAAGGTCAGCTAGTCCAACATGACCAGTCAAAGTAGAGCTGAAATAGACTAGATGTAATATAATATGGTTGTGAGTTGGTCTAGGCAAGATTTGTTTACTTGTTAGCACATTTAAAAACAAAATTGCATTCTCTGAGGCTAAATTTATACTTGAAAACTAAGTATGAACAGGGCATGGCTTCACTAGTAGCATGCAGCACTAGACCAAAATCATTCACCCTTTCTTGGTTATCACATTTCCTATCATGAATTTGGCTTATTCCAAAAATGAAAGGGAAAAGAAAAAGAAAAAGAAAAAGAAAAAGAAATGCTTGTAGACTATAACCACAGTACTAGGCAATAAATACAATTCATGACAGCAACTAAAAATACAACTACATAAACACATAAAGTATTGGGAGACAAAAGATATTAAAGATGAAACTACCCTCTTTGGAACAGTGATAAAATTTGGCTCTATGGATTCAAATTGTCCTGAGTAATTTACTCTTGGAGCAAGATAATTTCTTTTCCCTATTGCCAAACATAATATTCTCCTATTTTGTTAAAATACTTTGATGGCTTATTCCCTGACTCAGTGCATTTAGTATGCACTCTGAATAAGACTAGCATCATTTTCTATTGTACAAGCTATATTTTCTGCTTGTGTATATGTGTGTGTTGTATATCTTCAGTGTCATTTCCTAAAGATTGTGTTTTCCACGTTGTGCTAAAGAATGGTTATGCTGGTTGGTGCAGTTTGGGAAAGAGTAAATTTATACCTAGCTTTGCCAAGATTCACTGTTTCCTCTCCTAAGCTTTATCCAGACACAATTCTTAGAATAACAGTCACAGAGATATTTTCAATAAATACTAGAGAAACACAAGCCTATTCTACTCATATAATAAAAATTACCCTATTTTTCCAGTGCCAAGAAAAACTTCCAGACGCATTCTGTCTATATCAGAATTACATCAACAAAATTGATACAAATTGTCTTAAGTTATTAGCTGAGATTGTAAACATTCAGAATCAGAAATTAAATTAAATGCTTTACCTTATTTTACATTTCAGCCAGAAAAACTATCCCTAAGAACTTGCTGGATGCTCATAGTTTAGAGAATCAAAGAAAATCCTGGCCTCGCTAAAGAAAACTAGCAAATCATACTAGCTTCCTAATCCATCTTCCATTCTAAGTATTCTCCTGTTCTTCCAATTGGAATACTACCCATTTGTTAGAAATAAGATTCAGGTGTGATTATACAAGAAATGATTATAAAAATACCTGGATATCAATGTCACTGTCACCACTGCTGAAACACACCACCCACCACCTCACTGTGCTCACATCCACTCTTTGGTCTCCTAAAATGTTCATCAAGTGTCAGTGAATGTCAGTGGATGCTATTTTATCTGTATGGAGGAATTCAATTATATACTTCTCTTCATATTCACTTTCATGTCAGATGATGTTTTGTCAGACTGCCCCTCTGCTGCCACCTCTTGCATGGCAACAAAATGTAATTGAACACTGGTGAGAATGTTCAGCCTCCACTGCCATACCACCATCATCTACTTCTGACATTGAAGACCAACAGAATAAAAGAGGAGATATTGCTTTTGGAGCAAACCTTGTACCTTCCCTCTTCAAACTCAGTGGGGAGAGTAAATATTCATTTAGATCAGATGTGCACACTGACTTGGGAAGAAAGAAAGATAAAATTCCACATTCATACAAGAACATATTTTCAGCATTAGCAGAATGAAATAAAGACATCAGATAAGTGAAAACAGATGTTAAAATGTCAAGTGCAACAGATTTGTGGATAAAAGACAAGCTTTGAAAAAGGTTAATCTTAGATCCAGGTTAGGCTGTAAGAATTTGCATTAATTAAAAAAGAAATCCTAATTTACATTGGACCAGTTTATGTCACCTTTACTGTAATACACTATTATGTATTTGTCTCAGTGGAACTACCTCTGAAACATTAACCAGTTGAGCATGAGCGGTGGAAGTATGTCATGCTTTATTGTGTGTTTCCATAACTCTACTCTCATAAACAGCTAGCGTTTGAAGTAAATTCTTCCCTGGCCACATGCCTACATTTTCATCTAGTGGAAAGAAGCAGTAATATAGGAGACAGCAGACTAGCGTATGGCAAGATAGGGTCTTAGGTCTCTACCTGATATACAGCCAGCATACATGCAGGTACCATGGAGCAGAGCCATTTCCCACAGCTTTGATATAGCCTGTGTTTTTTAGATCTTCCATTTAAAAAGCAAATGCTCCTCCCTTTCAGTCTATACAAAGCCTTCCTTGGATAGAAAAGTCTGTTTTGACTTCAAATTATGACCAGAGATTTCCACTCATCCTCTTTGAGCTCTGTTCAGTCAAGTAACATATTTGCGATTAGTGTGTGCTTTTAACTTATCAGGGCTGCACTGTTCCACTGTCACAACCTTGATTATGTGCTACCAAATGACTGGTATATATCTGCAGCAACTAAGGAAAACACTGCATTTCAGAGACAGACATTCTGTGGTGTTTTCTTTACAAGACAGCAGAATAATCCAAACCTCTCAGGTGATTATATTGGTCCTAAATGCCTATGTATTTTATTTCATAGCTTTTTTACACAGAATTGTACAGTTAAACTTTTTACTGTATCAGCAAGGTCAGCTGAGCACTGATTTGAAGACTGTTTACTTGGTGACTTTCTTATAAGTTAATATTGCCTTATAAATCTTATATTAATCTCTACTATAGTCATATATTTCTTATTCTGTAATGCAGTAGAATTGCATCTAAATAAGCATCTAAGTACTTGTCATTGATACCTTGTTAAATATGAGAGTTTCTTTTATACCTCTGCAAATTATCCAGTCACTATAGCAGTACAGATAGTGGGAACATCTTTAATTTGAAGCCACCTACTCTTACCTGAACTATTCACTGATATTTGAATAAGTTTAAACTCTCTGTTCTACCCATCATAAGAAACAAAATCACAACAAAATAGGTTCCAAACACTTCTTTCAGAGGCCTGGCTAGAGAAAAATTACAATAATTGTTACCAAACTATAAGTGAAAAGAGTTGCATAATTTATCAAATCAAAACATGAAACGATAGTAGATGTTCAGCGAATCTATCTAGGTACTTTAGAAAACTATAACAATCAAGTAGAAAGAAATTTTGAGGGGAGGAGGGGAAAATTATTCTTTACAGTTTTAACCTTTTGAATATTATATATCTAATTCTTAGTTAATTGCTAGAACTCTATCTACAGTCAGAAAAGGTAATTTCACCAGAGAAATTGAATGGGTTAATGAAATATCCCTTCAAAGGTGATTTGCTCTCTATTTCCATAGAAGTAGCTGGATCACTAGTTTAGATAAGGCAGTTACTTTGCTGATAACTGAATGGGTCCAAAGCACACTTTTTTCAAAAGTTGATAAATCATCAGTCTTAAATACATGCAGATGATCACAAGTCCAACTGACAATTCAGTTTTAAATGTCAGTGCATTTCACTAATTCTTATGTGTTCCACCCAGTAATAATCTTCCCTAAAATAATGTCTAGGCCAATGCCCCAGAACAGCTATTTGTGTCTATAATTTAGCAATGTAAAGACCAATCCAAATATTTACAAGGTCATATAGCTCATTAGTTGTACTGATGCAAACAAATTAAAAATAAACATCTACTAAGAATTTAAGTCCATATGAATATGATCTGATTACAAGCTATCAAAATATATAGCTTTATCAAGTATTCTCCTTTAGTGTATAGGTGTTAGAAATCTGTACTACCAGTAACGATTTATTTGATGAAGCAAACTGTAAGTATATTTTGGGAGCAGTTACTTATTTATCATAAACACAGATTATACAATGAGCATCTTGCCAATAGTTAGAAAGTATAGTGATATGTAGAAAAAGAAAAGAAGGCAAATATTTTCTTTTCCCTTTCTTGTGGGTCATATCATCTTTACAATAGGATTCTAGGAGTTCAGTAAGCAGCTAGTAAGTCACATCATTCCTTGCACATTTTTTTTATTATTTCTGGTGTTACTGAATGTCATTAACAGAACAGCACTAAGGCAATGTAATTGAATCATAGAATTATAGAATCCTTTGAGTTGGAAGGGACCTATAAAAATCTTCTAGTCTAACTCCCCTGCAATGAACAGTGACATCCACAGATAGATCAGATTGCTTAGAGCTTGGTCCCGCCTGGCCTTGAATGCCTACAGGGACAGGCTTCCACTACACCTCTGGGCAACTTGTTCTTGTGCCTCACCACCATCACCGTAAAAGATTTTTTCCTTATATCCATTCAAAGTCTCCCCTCCATTAGTTTAAAATCATTTCTACTTGTACAATCACACACACAGATCCTGCTAAAGAGTCTGTCCCCTTCTTTCCTGTAGCTCCCCTTTAGTTACTGAAAGGCCTCTATCAGGTTGCGTCAGAGCCTTTTCTTCTTCAGGCTTAACAGCCCCAGCTCTCTCTGCCTGTCGTTGAAGGAGAGGTGTTCCATCCCTTGGATCATATTTGTGGCCCTCCTCTGAACACTTTACAACAGGTCCATGTCTCTCTTGTAGTGAGAATTCCACACTCCACATTTGGATGCAGTTCTCCAGGTGAGGCTTCACCAGCACAGAGTAGAGGGCCGGGATCACCTCAGTAGATGCTCAGTGTTCTGACTAGCATGAGATGTCTGTTGCCCATTACTGCTTTTGTTTTCAATTTATACAATAGCACATTGTTTTTGCTTAAAAAATTAGTTATGGAAGGTATATCATTGGATAGTTCATATTTTAATCCATGTCCACACTGATCAGTGCAGTACAAAACAAAGAAAACTAGGAAAATAGATTTGAAAAAATTCTGTGTAGATACCAGAATCCATAATTATGTGAACATTCCACCCAAGCTAGGGTAATGTCACTCTGAAAAGCCAGAGAAGTGCTTGTGATTACACAAGACAGCTTAAGTCATAAGGAACTCAAATGGCGTTATATGTGTTATACATGCATACTTGTGGTACTCCAATTGTACAGTAGCTTGACTTTCTGCTCCTCAAATGTCCCTTCATTAGGATGGGACTTACCTAAAACATCCAATATGTTTCATCTGAGAATAAAAAGACATGAGTGATATCCTCAGCAAGTTTGCTGATGACATCAAGCTGAGTGGTGCGGTTGATGCAGTGGAAGGATGGGATGCCATTCATAGGGACCTCAACAGACTTGAAAGGTGGGCCCAGGTGAATCTAGTGAGGTCCAACACAGCTAAGTGCAAGGTTTTGCATTTGGGCCAGAAGAATCCCAGGCACGTATACAGACTGGAAGGAGCAGCTCTTGAGAGCAGCCCTGCAGCGAAGGAGCTGGGGGTCCTGGTGGATGAAAAACTTAACAGGAGCCAGCAGTGTGCTCTTGCAGCTCAGAAAGCAAATGGTATCCCAAGTTCCATCAGATGAGGGGTGGCCAGCAGGGACAGGGAGGTGATTGTCCCCCTCTACTCTGCTCTTGTGATGCCCCACCTGGAGTACTGTGTCCAGGTCTGGAGCCCCCAATATAAGAAAGACAGAGAGCTATTGGAGAGGGTTCAGAGGAGGGCTGCAAAGATGATCAGTGGGCTGGAGAACCTCCCCTACAAAGACAGGCTGAGGGAGCTGGGCATGTTCAGCCTGGAGAAAAGAAGTCTGTGGGGTGACCTCATTGCAGCCTTTCAGTACCTAAAGGAAGCCTATAAACAGGAGGGGAGTCAACTCTTTGAAAGGGTAGATAACAGCAGGACAAGGGGAAATGGTTTTAAGTTGAGGAAGGGAAGGTTTAGGTTGGATGTCAGGGGGAAGTTCTTTTCTATGAGAGTGGTGAGGTGCTGCAACAGGCTGCCCTGAGAGGTTGTGGATGCCCCATCCCTGGAAGTGTTCAAGGCCAGGTTGGAAGGGGCCCTGGGCAGCCTGGCTTTGTATTAAATGTGGAGGTTGGTGGCCCTGCCTGTGGCAGGGGAGTTGGATCTTGATGATCCTTGAGGTCCCTTCCAACCCGGGCCATTCTGTGACTCTGTGATATCCAGTGTATCAAAGAAATTTAGCATGGACAGTGATGGTAAAAGCTATTATTCTTCAGCAGTAACTTTCTACTGAACCTGTATATACTGTTAAAATTATGCAACTAAGTTAAATTTTAAGTCGCTTTTAGAGATGTCGAAAGGATCATTTTTGACACAATGTGTGAAGTTGTTATATTACTGCACAGGGCATTTCAATGCATTAAAGTCTTTTTTTGAGTCTCAAGAATATGTAAGACATCATCATTTATTTTTTTTTCTCTTGCTTCATGGTCATTCCTGTATTTTAAATCCTCAGATATTCGGAAACATTCAGGAAAGTGTTTACTGTAATAATTTTCAATGTAAACAAGGAAGATTGGCAAAGCAGGTGTAATAGGCACAGCTTTGCACATCAGGGAGTATCAGGAAAGGCTAAAAATGGAGTGCTACTAGTTCTGCCTAGAATAACATGCCTGACAGAAGAATATACATTTACACAGCTGGCTTTACATTACTCTTATTATTACAATAAAACAAAAGGAAATTACCTCTTCTGAGGTTCTTTCTTTTTCTTTTTCTTTTTTTTTTTTTAATCAGGCACTAATTAACCAAGAATTAGTTCAAAGTGTAATTGTGCATCAAGAGTCATTTCTACATAGGCATACTTATCCTTTTTGAAAGAGCAATTGTCTCCCTGAGGTAATGTAGAACATTAGCTAGCTCTGCACTGTATTAACAATATTAAAGTTTAGTAGATCCAGTTGTGATGGTTGCATACCCTTTTTTGCAGTGTTAAATCAATATCAGAATAATGGATCCTTTCTGTCTGGAGTTGATCAGAAGCTGAATTTGATCAGAAGTTGTTAGATGAACTGTTAAATTTTATTAGGTAAATGAAAATTTGCCATTGCTTTCATAGATGGATGCCATTATTTCTAAAAGCTTTCTGACTCATTTTTATTCCCTCCCCTGTCCAAAAAATGTCATGAATTAGTACATCTGTGGATATCTCCTTGTTCCAAAACTTCTATAAACAGAAAGTATCTAGAGGAAGGCTCATAGAAAGTATGTTCCACTTAGGCTTCTCTAGCTCTTCCATTCCTCAAAATGGAATTAATTATGTTTCTCTTACCTATAACCTTTCTACTTCCACAAGTAGTTTTCTCCTTCCCTCAGTATATTAGAATACTCCCTATTATTGTGATGATGGCAATCTCATTTATGTCCCCTTCTTTCTCAATTATTTTGTACCAGCAGAAAAAAACAAGAGATCCTTGTGCCAATAAAATTACATAAACATATTTTTTTCTAAAAGCATAGGAGAAACAGCAGTCAATCAAACATTGTTTTCATGAGAATTCTTTCTTCATTTTTCTATAATCCTTTATAGCTCTATGAAAAGTAAAAATAATACTATTTGTAAAGGCTGTAATTTAAAAAAATAATAAAAACCCACATGCAGTCTGAAACATCAGACTGCCTTATAATTATTTTTATTTAGGAAATTCACATTTTCTTAGTTGATTACATATGTAAAAAACTTATTACTATGGGAAATCATAAAACTGGAAAAAGTTTCTATGCATCTTTTTCTTTGAATTTAAAAAGAATTGAAATAATGTCAGTTCATCAGTGGCTACAGATATGGTGGCTTATACGCTTATTCTTGTCCAATATATTTTTGTAGATTCATCTCTTCACTTATTTCATCTTCAAAAATAAATTAAAAAGATAACAAAGATCAGTTTGTGTGAGATGTTTTTTAGCTGGTGTGTCAGACTGCGAAATATCCTCTTTGAAGACATAGCAGAACTGACACAGATTGTTGCCCTCACTTTTGTTGCTACTGACACTACAGACTGAACCCTCCTCTGAGACTTAAAAACAATTTTAATGTGACAATCTGAGAAGCTAGCAACGGTATTTTTCAGAAATTGCAAGGCCAGAGATTTTGACTTATACAGAACCCAGTAAACCTCTGGGGGGTTATATGTTCTACAGGAAAAAAAAAAAAAGTTTTAATTGATTTTCTAATTACAGATTTTACTGTAATATACCACAGCCATGAAAAAGAAAATCAAATTACAGTAGGAAGAAAACCTAAGGCATGTTTTCTTCATTAGAGTGTTTAAGACACTATTTTTCAGAGTAACATATGGAACAAAACAAAGATAAAGAATTGAAAGGAACAAGAATTTATTAATTTTTAGTATATAAAAACATTCAAATTTGTATATGCAGGTTCATATATTTATCTCTGAAAATGTAAACAAATGAAAATATGTTTGTATACTGTATTCCTAAATAAATGGCATTTATTACAGTTCAAAATATCTGATAGTGCTAATACTGGTACTTTAGCATAAATTCCATTTCAGGCTTTAATATCAGAATGATACATGTATAACTTCTTAATTTTTTATTTACTATCCTCTAACAGAAAACAATTATCTTACTCGTGAAGAAAATATATATATATATATATTTTCAAAATCTATTAATTCATTGCTGCAATTTGTTCCTTCAGATATAAGGAACTAAAAGAATTCATACATTTTCAAGATTAACTATTAAAATGTTAAGCCTAAGGTACATGGGATAGTTTTAGATAGTATCATGATGGCAGTTTCACAGGTCAACAGCAAAAAGAAAGGAAGATAAGATAAATTCTTCGAAGTGTTTGTCAAAACATGGGAAAGGATTAAAGAACTTAGGAATCCTGGCCCATAGCCCACTATAGGCTACTATAGAAATACTGCACTTAATATATCCACTCTAGCCAAAGTGTTTTAGTCTACACAACAAGGCTACCAACTACGGACAAGATATTAATTCTAAAATTGATCCCTATTTGTCTTTCAGACAATGTTGTATTAATTCTCCTCCAAATCATGATACACAATTTTCATCTTATATTAATATTTTATCACATCTTTTTTTCATCTTATAAATATATATATACAGTACTTTTTGACACAGAATTTCAAAATTTGGTGGAGAATTCCTTAGTTTGACATCACAGCAGGCAGCAAGGCTCCTTCAAATTATCAGCACTCCTTAAGCTCTTTAAGCGAGGAGAGGGGGGAAAGTGCTGGGCAAGGCTGAGAAGGCAGCAGGAAGCCAGAGACTGCCCTTGCCAGCTCACTCTCAGCACCACCCATTCAGAAAGCAAATCCAACTCTCCCAACCCAATACTCCCAGGGCTGTGTCAGCCTCCCATGGCTGCTTACCAGCCCTTAGCTGAAAAGCCACCCTCACCATGGAAAATTGTTAATAAAAAAATTGTGATGCTGAAATGAATTTGGCTCATTCATAACCCTTGATAATAAAATCAGTGGTATGCCTAGTGTTCTGAATATTACAAGACTATTGCTCATGTGTTTACTTTNAGTATCACAGGGATTGGTGCATGATTAAAGTATATGAGGAGCACTCATACAAGGTAGTTGCATGAGAAGATTATGGAAAATAAGTGAAATTCTGGAATGGTGCTCAATTCAAAGGCAATCCATAAGATTCCCATATCAGGTCTTTATTTTATACTACTAATTTGTGGAAATACTTCCAAGTGAAGTAAGTGGGATTTTTTTTAAAAAAAAAAAAAAGTCTAAATAAATTCACTGCATTGGTCTAAATAATTTTCAACAAATACTTAAGAACTCTCATACGAAACTTGGGTATCTTCACTATCATTTGTAACATTTCTGAAATCAGTATTTGTAGCCAGAGGAATAGAAGATGGCAAATCTGACAAAGCATTTAAAATGGCTATTGATAAGAACTAAGAATTTGACTTGCACGTATCAGCCAAACTGGTAAATCGTGTGTAAAAAGTAAAAGTAGTAAACACATATATAGGTAAAGGGTATTGATAATAACTTAGAATGGGTTTTGTAAAGGAAAACCATACTTAACACGTCTATCTGATTTCGCTTGCTGATTCTTTGACTGATTGTTTTAAAAAGTAGAATGAGCATACTCGCTATTTACTCAGAATGAACCTCAGGAAGTATTTTCAACTAAAGCTTTCATAGGTAGAATTTAAAATAATAAATAAACAAATTTATTGAGTCTTCCCCTCTACTCAGCATTGGTGAGATCACATCACTATACCATGTCCTGTTCTGGCCTTCAGCTTTATAAAAGAGACATGGACATAATAGAGAGGGTCCAAGGTAGGGCCACAGTGTTGATTAAGAGATTGAATCATTACCTCTATGAGGAAAAGCTGAGAACTGGGACTTATTAGCCCAGAGAGGAGAAAGCTCAGAGGGATCTCAGCAGCATCTATAAACACCTAAAGAGAAGATGCAAAGAGGACAGAACCAGTCTCTTTCCGGAGGTTCCCAGTGCCAGGACAAGAGACAGTAAGTGTAACTTGGAATATACAAGGTTCCCTCTGAATGGCAGGAAACACCTTTTTCAAAATGTTGGGAATGGAGCTCCGGCACAGGCTGCCCAGAGAGATTGTGGAGTTTCCTTCTTGTAGAACTCCAAAAGCTGCCTGGACATGGGCCCAGGCAATCTGCTCTGAGTGAGCCTGGTTGAGCAGGGAGCTGGACCAGGTGGGCTACAGATGTCCCTTCCAACTTCATACATTTTTTAAGTAGGTATATAAGTATGGTCTAATTATACTTCTGTTTTTAATATGCTTTCACCAGTGTCTCACATTAATTTCATAAGGTTGCTCAATATATATATAAATATTTGGAAACTGTATAAATAGTGAGGCAGTGATGATTTTAAATAATTATTCTACATAATAAAATTCAAAGCCGTCCATAAAGATCTCAAAGGTGCTCATTCACCTTTGTCTGTTACAAAAAGATAAAATGATATATGAAATGCAAAATCAGCTAACGTAGATCAATTCATAAATATAGGAAAAATAAATGAATACTGCCTTATTTTCACTTATGTAGGCATATTATTTAAACTAGACATATAGGAAAAAATTCTGTAGTCAGTTTGGACAGGTATATATTTAAATATACTCAATACTTGCAGTTAGTAAACGAAAAGAAAAAAAAAAAATGTTGGAGAATATCCAGGTGGAGCATAGACCAGAAATCTTGAATAAATAACTGTAATTCTGGAGTGTTACATGCAAAATGCTATCAGTGATTTAAAATCTGAGTGCAGAAGAGCTAGGGTAAAAAAGTTACAGAGAAGAATAACATTGTTTATCAGATACATTCAATAGCTTCCATTTAAACTACAACTGAGTTCAGGAAGAGATGACTGAGGAAAAACAAATTCATGTTTTCTCTATTAGTTTAAGTGTGAGAATTACGAGCTGCTCAAAAGAAGTTATCAGAGATACAATAAACCAGCTTTTTTTTTTCTTTTTTTTTTTCTTTTCCTCACAGCACTTTATTACATTGTTGAATCCTTTCCATTTTAGAGGTTGAAGATGCAATCATATTCAAAAAAAATCCTGCACAATTTGTCGACTCTGAGATTTGGATAAGATTGTTACTACTTGCACTGGAATCACAGAATTGTACAGTTTGGAACCTTAAAGGTCAGCTAGTCCAACATGACCAGTCAAAGTAGAGCTGAAATAGACTAGATGTAATATAATATGGTTGTGAGTTGGTCTAGGCAAGATTTGTTTACTTGTTAGCACATTTAAAAACAAAATTGCATTCTCTGAGGCTAAATTTATACTTGAAAACTAAGTATGAACAGGGCATGGCTTCACTAGTAGCATGCAGCACTAGACCAAAATCATTCACCCTTTCTTGGTTATCACATTTCCTATCATGAATTTGGCTTATTCCAAAAATGAAAGGGAAAAGAAAAAGAAAAAGAAAAAGAAAAAGAAATGCTTGTAGACTATAACCACAGTACTAGGCAATAAATACAATTCATGACAGCAACTAAAAATACAACTACATAAACACATAAAGTATTGGGAGACAAAAGATATTAAAGATGAAACTACCCTCTTTGGAACAGTGATAAAATTTGGCTCTATGGATTCAAATTGTCCTGAGTAATTTACTCTTGGAGCAAGATAATTTCTTTTCCCTATTGCCAAACATAATATTCTCCTATTTTGTTAAAATACTTTGATGGCTTATTCCCTGACTCAGTGCATTTAGTATGCACTCTGAATAAGACTAGCATCATTTTCTATTGTACAAGCTATATTTTCTGCTTGTGTATATGTGTGTGTTGTATATCTTCAGTGTCATTTCCTAAAGATTGTGTTTTCCACGTTGTGCTAAAGAATGGTTATGCTGGTTGGTGCAGTTTGGGAAAGAGTAAATTTATACCTAGCTTTGCCAAGATTCACTGTTTCCTCTCCTAAGCTTTATCCAGACACAATTCTTAGAATAACAGTCACAGAGATATTTTCAATAAATACTAGAGAAACACAAGCCTATTCTACTCATATAATAAAAATTACCCTATTTTTCCAGTGCCAAGAAAAACTTCCAGACGCATTCTGTCTATATCAGAATTACATCAACAAAATTGATACAAATTGTCTTAAGTTATTAGCTGAGATTGTAAACATTCAGAATCAGAAATTAAATTAAATGCTTTACCTTATTTTACATTTCAGCCAGAAAAACTATCCCTAAGAACTTGCTGGATGCTCATAGTTTAGAGAATCAAAGAAAATCCTGGCCTCGCTAAAGAAAACTAGCAAATCATACTAGCTTCCTAATCCATCTTCCATTCTAAGTATTCTCCTGTTCTTCCAATTGGAATACTACCCATTTGTTAGAAATAAGATTCAGGTGTGATTATACAAGAAATGATTATAAAAATACCTGGATATCAATGTCACTGTCACCACTGCTGAAACACACCACCCACCACCTCACTGTGCTCACATCCACTCTTTGGTCTCCNAAAAAAAAAAGTGAAGTGAGAGAAGAAATGAAATCCAAATTAATTAAGCTTCACATAAGACTGGCATTGGTAGATACAGTTAATTTTCTTCTTCTACCAAAGAGATTAGAGTTCATCTCTCAAAGGTAATTGAAAGCCTATATTTGAAGGAAATAATTCCCTTCGGTTCAGAAGCAGGATTTACTTAACCTACAGTGAATGAAGAAGTGGCAGTGAGTTTAGCTAATATAACAGCTTTATGATTTTCATATATTTTTCCACTGAAATTTCCCTCCTGCTTCCTGTGTTTGACATTTTAAGGGGTACATTTAGTTGAGTTTTTCAAATCTCTATGGTAACAGCATCACTACCCAATCAAAAGACTACCTCTATGGTAACAGCATCACTACCCAATCAAAAGACTACCTCCTCTGCCTTTTCGCCTGTGCATTCAGCAGAAGCTGTACAGCAGAGAAGTGAGAAACACTGACACTGGTCCTTCTAAGTGTAATAGGAGTGTGTTATAAAATAGGTAGATATTATCTGTAGATTTCAAAGCTAGTAATGATTACACAAGTTAGAGAAAGAATTAATCATTTGTCAAGGAACAGCTTCAGCATCAGATAACTCTAGCATTTCAAAATTCAATATTTTATTTTATATTAAACTGAAGAATTGGCATTTCCTTTTATAAATTGATATTTCCTATTAAAATGAAGTATCATTCTTTCAGTTTTTCAGCCAACACTGATCTATACTGGAGTACAGCAGTAGGTATAATATGTTTATAAAATTATTTTATCATAAGCACTCCACTAAATACCATTTTTCCAGTAGTGTATTTGGTAATAAGCAGCTGCTCCATCTTCATAGTTGTAAATTAAAGAAATTTGTTAATAAACTGTCTGAAGTCAATCAAGAATGGAGAAAGTAATGAAAGATACACAGGACTAAATATTATTTTTAGGAAACCATACTAGCCCAAAGGAGAAACTTTAGTGAACATAAGTTTTTGTAACAAGACCGGCTTTTCTATATGTTAGTACTTTTTTCAGGTGATATCAGACAGTCAGCATAAATACTCTCTATCATTTGGAATATCAGCATTTCCCACTGAAACTATTTAGGTATATAACATATTTTAGAAAGCTATTCAAAATGCCTTGGGGTCCTCCATTGTCAGATTAGAGGAGCTAGACTGGAATCTGCCAGCCTGCCTACCAAGAAAACCCTTGAGCACTGTGTCTTTGCTAGCCCATTATGGCACAGTGGGAGCTGGACCACAACACAGGATTCTAGCATGACCATGTTTTATGTCACCTGGTTATGGCATTTTGTTCACACACAGAGTCAGACAACAAAGAATCTGTTTTACTATTCTAATCAACTTAGTGAAAGCATGATCATGGTTATTCATGGCTTAACCTTTTGAAGGTCATCCATCAGTAATGAAAAGTGATATGTATAGGAAAAGACAGTCATAATTAATAGTCCTGTCAGAAAGGCAGAAACAAACTGCAACTTTTTAGTATGATTAAGAAAAATTTCACTGGCTTTCAGTACTCAGTGGATAGCTTCTCAAGATCTTATCAGTTTGTTTTTAATTAACCTTGTCTATTATCTTTAAATCAGTTGAGAATATTTGGCCAGAGATGACCACAGCTTCTTGGAAACTTTGTAGAAGTCAAACAGATAAATGAGAAATTGCTTCAGGACAAGTAACAGCTTCATAAATATTAACATAAATAACTGAAAAAAAAAAAATTATGAACCTTTTCCAAATAATAAATCAAAAGCTATTAACAAAAGAAATCAGGAACTGAAAGTTATTTAAGTTATTTCTAAATTCCAGATAACTACATCAATGGTTAGAGCATAAGTGGTCAGAAGACTTTATTATTCTACTGAATTTTTGACAGAAAACGCTATCACAAATTCAAGATCTAAAGAATGACTGGTACATACAGATCAAGCCGTAATGCAGTACGAAATAGTAATGAAGGAGATAATCAAAGGCATGGTTGTAATAAAGAAATACAAAGAAATGACCACTCTCTCATTAGCTTTCAGAAGTAAATTAACATACAAATTATTATTAATGATTTCCAGTGAAACCATGACTGTTTTCACACTTTCTCACTTTATTTACTTCATGAAAGACAGTATAATGAGTTTTCAAATTCATTACAGTAAGTTCATGATATAAACATTACATCATACCTTAATGGTTCAAATACAGGAAAGAGTGATGTAAAGGTCTTTACCCAACTATTTCCATTCTTCCAGTCTGCACTATTTCTGTAGATCAGCCCCAGCAGGCAGCTGAGACACACACAGCCATTTGCTCTCTCCCCCCCATAGTGAGATGGGAAAAAGAATCAAAAAGGTTAAAGCTAAAGAACTCATGGGTTAAGATAAAGACAGGTTAATAGGTAAAGCAAAATCTGAACAGACAAGTAAAATAAGATAAGGAATTCATTCACTGCTTCCCATCAGCATGTAGTTTTTCAGCTTCCTCTGGTAAGTCAAGGTCCATCACGTGTAATGATTTCTTAGGAAGACAAATGCCATCAGTCCAGACATCCAGTTTTATTCTTCATCTTGATGTCAAATGGTACAGAATATCCCTTTGGACAGTTGTCCCAGTTCCATCCCCTCCCACCTTTTTGTGCATCTCCATCCTCCTCACTAGTAAGATAGCATGAGAAAGAGAAAAGTCCTTGTCTTAATGTAAGGACTGCTCAGCAATAGCTAAAATGTCAGCGTGTTAGCAACACTATTTTTATAAAAAAAAAACCCACCCCAAAACATAGCATAACACGAGCCTCTGTGAAGAACAATCTTTATCCCTTATTCCATGCCATTTTCATCATGCTCAGGTACCACGCTATCCAAGGATAAAACTCTTCTATGTACCTGCCCATATTCTTCCACGGACCCTGCCAGCCATGACCACAGTGCCTCAGGACATATCTCTTTAAGATATTTCTAAGCTCACTAAGCTTAGAAAAAGTCAGAAACAGATATGAGCATTCTGATTACCTGAGGTTGTTCAAGGTACTGGAGTCATTGTAACAAGGCAAAAATCATCTGTCCCACAGGATAAGATAAGAAACCTGTCATTTTTCAGTTCCTCCACAGAATTTGCTTTCTGAAGAGAAGGAAATTTGTAATTACTAATTTTCTCCATTAGCTAGTTCCTGAAGTACTGGGGTGACAGCAGTACAGGGATCAAATACCAGGTGTGATAAAGCATTTCTCATGAATGTTTTACAATATTCTTCCCATCTAAACTAAGGAAATATAGACAGCTATAAATGGCTACCTACTTCTAAACATGAAGAATAAAAAGTCTAACCTCAAGCCCTCTACTCCGGAACTTACTTCTGCAACTACTCTGTCTCATGACCAGTCCATAACAGATATTTCTTACAAAGATACTTTGTCAAGGCATCGGTCCAGTTTATATAATACTTATGATAACCTATCTGAGATTCAATGCCATATTATTTAAAATAAAATAATTCTTTAGCAGCATCCCAACAGTTATCTGTCATAGATACGTAACATTCTTTAAGAACTTCCCTGAGCAACAAAATACACTTGCTGTTGAAAATGAAGATCAAAAGTAGCCATCTCCTATATTCCATTCCCATAACCATTCCCTATACCTAGGGAACAGTCTTGGAGGTTCCTAGAGTGTGTGGGAGATAACTTCCTGACACAGCTGGTGAGGAAGCCAACGAGGGGAAGGAAAATCCTGGACCTGATGTTTGTTAACAGAGAAGGTCTTGTGGGGGATGTAAAGGTTGGAGGCCACCTGGGTCATAGTGATCATGAGATGCTAGATTTCTCGATCCTTGTTAAACCACAGAGGGGAGTCAGCAGAACTGCCACCTTGGACTTCCGGAGGGTGGACTTTAACCTCTTTAGGACTATGGTTGAGAGGTCCCTTTGGAGGTAGTTTTGGAGAGTGTGGGAGCCCGGGAAGGCTGGGAATACTTTAAGGAAGCTATTTTAAATGTACAGGAGCTGACCATCCCCAAGTCAGGGAAGATGAGGTGACGGGCAAGGAGGCTGAACTGGCTGAACAGAGACATTTGGCTGGAACTCAAGGAAAGTTTACGGTCTCTGGAAGAGTGGGCAAGCTACTTATGATGATTACAGGTATGTAGTGAAGCTGAGCAGGGAGAAAATTAGAAAAGCCAAAGCCCAGCTGGAACTGAACTTGGCCACTAAGGTAAAGAAAAACAATAAATATTTTTATAAATACATCAACAGCAAGAGGAGGGCTAGGCAGAGCCTTCATCCCTTGTTGGATGCCGAGGGCAACTTGGTGACCAAGGATCAGGATAAGGCTGAGGTACTTAATGCCTTCTTTGCCTCAGTCTTTAATTGTAAGACTTGTTACTCCCTAGGAACACAGCCCCTGTGCTGATAGATAGGGATGGGGAACAGAATAAGCCCTGCATGATCCATGATGAGATAGTTTTGGACCTGCTCCGAAACCTGGATGCTCACAAGTCCATGGGGCCCAATGGATTACATCCTAGAGTGCTGAGGGAATTGGCAGATGTGGTTGCTAAGCCACTCTCTATCATTCTTCAGCAGTCCTGGCTAACCGGGGATGTCCCAGAGAACTGGAGACTGGCAAATATGATGCCCATCTTCAAAAAGGGCTGGAAATATGATCCTAGTAGCTACAGACCTATCAGTCTCACCTCGGTGCCTGGGAAGGTTACGGAACGGATAATCTCAGGAGCCATCATGGACCAATTGAAGGTCAACCAGGGGATCAGGCCCAGTCAGCATGGGTTTACTAACAGTAGATCCTGTCTGACAAACCTGATCTCACTCTATGACAAGGTGATCAGCTTAGTGGATGAAGGTAAGGCTGCCGATGTGGTCTACCTGGACTTCAGTAAGGCCTTTGACATTGTCCCCCACAACATTCTTGTGGAGAAGTTGGCTACCCATGGTTTGGATGGGTGTATGCTCCACTGGGTGAAACACTGGCTGGATGGCTGGGCCCAAAGGGTTGTGGTCAATGGAGTTGAATCCAGTTGGTGGCTGGTCACGAGCAGTGTCCCCCAGGGCTCAGTACTGGGGCCGCTTCTATTTAACATCTTTATTGATGATCTTGACGAGGGGATTGAGTGCACCCTCAGTATGTTTTCAGACGACACCAAGTTGGGAGGGAGTGTTGATCTGCCTGAGGGGAGAAAGGCACTACAGAGGGACCTGGATAGACTGGATTGATGGGCCAAGGCCAACTGCATGAGTTTCAATAGGGCCAAGTGTCGGGTCCTGCATTTTGGTCACAACAACCCCAGGCAACTCTACAGGCTTGAGGAGGTGTGGCTGGAAAGCTGCCTGATAGAAAGGGACCTTGGTGTACTGATGGACAGTCAGCTGAATATGAGCCAGCAGTGTGCCCAGGTGGCCAAGAAGGCCAATGGCATCCTGGCTTGTATCAGGAATGGTGTGGTGAGCAGGACTAGGGAAGTAATCCTGCCCCTGTATTCAGCATTGGTGAGACCTCACCTTGAGTACTGCGTTCACTTTTGGGCACCTCAGTACAGAAAGGACATTGAGATGCTGGAGCAGATCCAAAGAAGGGCAACAAAGCTTGTGAAGGGCTTGGAGAATATGCCCTACAAGGAGCGACTGAAGGAACTGGGGATGTTCAGTCTGGGGAAAAGGAGGCTGAAGGGAGACGTTATTGCTCTTTTCCAATACCTGAAAGGTGCTTACAACGAGAGGGGGGTTGGTCTCTTCTCACTGGTGACAGGTGACAGGACGAGGGGAAATGGCCTCAAGTTGCTCCAGGTTAAGTTTAGGTTGGATATCAGGAAACACTTCTTTACAGAAAGGGTTGTTAAGCACTGGAATAGGCTCCCCAGGGAAGTGGTTGAGTCACCATCCCTGGATGTGTTTAAAATCTGTTTGGATGTGGTGCTCAGGGACGTGATTTAGCAGAAGGTTGTTAGAGTTAGGGTAGTATGGGTAGGTTGTGGTTGGACTTGATGATCTTTAAGGTCTTTTCCAACCTGAGTGATTCTATGATTCTATATGGCCGGATTAGAAAATCAGTGTTAAATATGCTTTGCAGTACAAGGCAACTGGTCACCCTGTATTTCACGTTGGTAGAATACTGCTCCAATTGTCCTAAAATAGGAAAAATTGGACACAGGCTTACTTTGACTGTTTTTGATAAAAACACAGTTATAGTGTGTTTTATAACAGTATAACAGTTATATAGTTCACTGTTTCACTGCTGTTGCTTGTGTCAATGCTCACAGCCATCCCAGTTCAATCTGTGTCATAAGTCCTCTTTTTGCAGCATAGATGGGGTCAAACATCAAGCAGAGGCATTTGTAATCTTCTAGATTAAATGACCATCTCTACAAGAGTTCCTGCTCCTTTAACAGCATGCAGTTAATGGATTACTGGAGCATTATTGCAGTTGACAAGCAAAGTCTAAGTGTCAACTCCAATAGCAGAATCATACGGAAATATCAGTTTCAGCAGTAAGCAGCATGGGTCACAAACCATGTAAGTAAATCCAAAAAATTCTTTCAAGGAAGGTGTTTCCTTCAGCACTTTCCTACAGATTCTGAAGCTGAGATTAGTGAAATGGTGTATTTTATTGAATCCCTAGAGTGCCATCATTTAATAGTATTTCACAGCTACAGTACATCATCACATTACATTATACTTTCATTGTCTCCATGCAAACTACAATACCATGAAGTGATAACATAATTTAATGAGTCATACCATCCAGTGTGATGTGATATACAAGAAAGTCAATGCAGCATATCCCAAATATTATCCTCTTCTAAAGGGAAACTGATCGGATATTTCATATAAATGTACAGGTCATTCATTTTCTCTTTGGTTTTTTTGTTGTTGTTGTTGTTGTTTTCTTTTCTGTTTTTGGTTGTTTTGTTTTGTTTTTTTCTTTTAATGAGTTTAATCTCAGTACATCTTGATATATCTGAAGAGACCTTTAATGTTATACTCACAAGCAATCTATTTTGCTGAGAAATCATAACATGAAAACCATTCCATATGCAACTTTCTGAAAGGCTTTTAAAGATCTTTGAAAAAATTGCTTTTACAAATAATTAGCCAAAGCAATCATATAGGAGCTCCACATCTTTTAGAGACTGTTTTTGTACCAGTTAATTGTACTGTGTCTATATAAATGAAAATCAGGTTGGTAGGTTTACTTTATTTGCTGTCCAGACCCAAATTTTGAGTTGTGTGTCCCCTATACAAGAGCTGATGATACAGAATGTATCTTGCAATCCAAGGAGCACAGGCAATGCAGTTCATTGCACTGTGATGTACAGCAACTATTCTAAGTCACTGTCATATATGAAGATATTTTAAATCAAGTTAAGACAGATTTAAGCTGAAGAAATCTGCTTGTTTCTTCCACACACATGCACATTGTAGTGGAATTCCAAGGTCACAGCCTGAACCAATGGGTGAACTATGTGAGATTGTGAGTGCCTGGAGCGGGTGGGGGGGGGGGGGTTAGAGCCCCCCTTCTGACTCCGCAATACTTCCCGTGCAATCTGAGTCTGTGCGGGTCCCTCTTTTTCCCCTGCCCTTCTCCTCCTGTGGCGGGACGGTACGAACTGGGGAGGGTCACATTCCTTAGCTCTTCCCTTTCTCCAGACTGTTGCCGGGAGGGGTGAGTTAATTCCTCTTTCTTATCTTTCCCTATAACACCTATTTCTCAAATAAAGGCTTTTGCCTTCATTTGTGCTACACACATATTAATATATTGTAGTTATCCCATGAATATAAAAGAATCATAGAAACGTAAAATGGCTTAGACTAGAAGGGACCTTAAAGATCATAGAGGTCCAGCATGCATGCCATGGACAGGGTTACCAACAACTAGATCAGGCTGCCCAGAGCCCCACTCAAACTGATATTAAACGCCTATAGGGATGAGGAATCCACAACTTCTCTGGGAAACTTATAGTGCCTCAACACCCTCTGAGCAAATAATTTCTTCCTAACGGCTAAACAAAATCTACCCTCTTAGATTAAAGGCATTCTCCCTTGTCCTAACACTATTAGATCATGTAAAAATTCAGTCCCTCCTGTTGAAAGTACTATGAAATCTTCCCAAAGCCTTCTCTTCTCCAAGATAAACAAGCGAAGCTCTTTCAGCCTTTCCTCATAAGACAGTATCTCCAGCCCTCCGAACATCTTCGTGGCCCTCCTCTGTACTCACACCAATAGCTACACGCCCTTCTTGCTTTCAGGGCCCCAGATATGGATACAGTACTCCAGATGAGGTCTCATGAGGGCAGAGTAGAGAGGAACAGTCACCTCCCTCACTCTGCTGGCCACCCTTCTTTTGAGGCAGCCCAGGAGACAGTTGGCTTTCCAGGCTGCAAGCACACACTGCTGGTTCATGTCAAGCATGTCATTCAGTGGTACCCTTAAGTCCTTCACCACAGGTCTGCTCTCAATGAGTTCTTTTCCCAGTCTGTACTCTAGCTCAGATTGCCCCAACCCAAGTGCAACACCTTGCACTTGGCCTTGTTGAACCTCATTAGGTTGAATAGGACCCACTTCTCAAGCTTGTCAAGGTCTCTCTAGATGGCATCCCTTCCTTTCATTGTGTCAACTGCACCACTGACTTGATGTCATCTGCAAACTTGCTGAGGGTACACTTGATCCTACTATTTCATTGATAAAGATGTGGAAGAGCACCAGTCCCGAGGTGGACACCTCGGGGACACCATTCATCAATTGTCTCCAGCTGAACATAGAGCCATTGACCACATTCCTCTAGATGTGACCATCCAACCTACTCTTTATCCACCAAATAGTTTACCCATTTTAACTCTGATTTAGAGATAAGAATGCGGAGTGGGTCAATGCCAAAGGCCTTGCACAAGTTCAGGTAGATGACATCACTTGCCCTCCCTTTGACCACTAATGCCATCACTCCATCATAGAAGGCCACCAGATTGGTTGGGCACCATCTGCCCTTGGTGAAATCATGCTGGCTGTCTCAGATCACCTCCTCATCTTGTATGTACGTTAACATACCTTCCAGGAGAATCTAATCCATGATCTTCCCAGACACAGATCTGAAGCTCACCAGCCTGTTGTTCCCCAAGTCTCTCTTTCTCCCTTTCTTAAAACTGGGAGTGATGATCCCTTTTTCCAGTCAAGATTTTTAAAATATGATAGAGTGTCTTGGCAACCACATCAGCCAGTTCCTTTAGGACCCTTGTATGCGTTTCATTCAGACCTATAGCTTTGTACACATTCAGCCTCATGAGGTCGTCTCGGAATATTCTTCTCCTACAGTGAGAGCAATTTTCATCCCTGACTCCTGCTTAGAGGTTCAGGGAAACCAGAGGCATGGGAATCCTAACTGCTAGTGAAGACCAGGTCTCACTGAGTACCTCAGCCTTCTCCATGTCTGTTGAAGCCAGTTTTCCCTTCTCATTTACCAGAGGGGGTACAATCTCCTGTGCATGTCTCTTCTGACCAATGTATCTGAAGAAACTTTTATTGCTTTTTTTTCATATCCCTCACCAAGTTCAGTTCCATCTGTGCCTAGGCTAACTAAGTTTAGGTACAGATTATCCTTTCTTTCCTAACTGTTGTTGGAGCTGTAATAACGTAATTTTTGCCTTATTAGCAGCAAGAGATAGTGACAAAAAGTAATAAAAGATTTTTTGAAAAGCTAATAAAGAGAAGCTTAATTTCAGATGGGTTTCTCTATACTCAGCGACTCAAAAAAAAAAAAAATCAAATAACAGACAAAAATTTCACTAACAATATATTCTCATGGGAGTATTTAGGGGGAAACAGATGAGATCAGACCCATATACTAATCAGATCTCAACAAATGAGTAAGATAGATTATTTTTACCAAAAAGAATAATTTATATTGTCACATCTTAAAATCTATACTGACTGTCTGCCTAGCTAAATTAAAAAAAAAAAAAAAAGCTGGTTTTCTCTCACATCCTTACTCATTTCTCTTTGGGAATGTGTGAACCTGCAGCACATCTTCTTCCAGCTTGCACAGGTAGGTGTTTGCCATCTTCTGTCAGTTGAGAAAGGATATAAATAATGACAAGGGAAGAAAACTGTGCCCTCATCCACTCCACCTCACCTTCCCACATGTACACACTCTTTTGGAAAATGCTGTTTCAGTGAACAATAGAAGGTCAGCTGTGGGACAGCAGGAAATGGAATTCAGCCTGGGGAGACATGTTCCGTGCCTCCTAAAAACTAATTTAACAATGATATTAGAATACAGGTTAAGTTGGAATATATTTCAGGAAAAAAAATCAAGCACACACCCAAACAGTCTTCAACCTCTGAAAAGTAAATATTCATTGTCGTTGAACACATGAAGTATTATTTTCATAGCACTTTCACCTTTTAACAGTCTTTTCACAGTTCCTATCTATCTATTTTCATAATTTGAAATCATAGCATGATTTGTTAATTCCTACTGTTTTTCAAAATCTGTATAAAGAGTACTAAATTTGATCTAGATTTTATGAAACTTGCTGAAATTTAATAATTTGATATTATTATTATCAAGAGTGAGATATGCTCCTAAAGATGATGCATCACATCACAAAACTTCACAGCTGAACTGGCATTTCATTAAGTCAAATTTTCAAAGCTATCTACCACTTAAAATAATCAGTAAAAATGACTATTTAATGGAATTTAAAGCTGCCTGTTCTTAATAAGAAAAACCTCAGGACACTTGAAAAATATTCCTTGTTCCCCACCCCAACAAATGAGAGGTAATGGCCTAAAGTTGTTCCAGGGGAGTTTGAGGTTAGATATTGGGAAAAAAATATTCTTCTCAGAAAGAGTGGAGAGGCATTGGCACAGGCTACCCAGGGAGGTGTTGGCGGTACCTCCCTGGAGGTATTCAGGAAACGTGTAGATGTGGCACTGAAGGGCATTTTTAATAGCGGGGATGGGTTGGTGGTTAGACCAGATGATCTTAGAAGTCTTTTCCAAACTTAATGATTCAATGTTTCTATGAAATTCAGAGTGATTACAAGCAGAATTATCTCCATTATTAGCCATTTTTCAAAAATATATCAGAAAGAGTGTGTTATTTCAAAAAAATGCATTTGTCAAAAAGTTTTGGATCAATTTGTTTACAGGTATTAGTGGGGTGGTTGGTTTGGCTAATTTTAATTTTTCTTTTATAAAATTAATAGTCTAAATAAATAGAATTATTGCATATTCTGGAGGTCAGATTAAAATATGTTGAAATAGACAATTGCAGGAAACAAAATTCAACTGGAAGTCAGTGCTATTCCAAGGCTCACTTATTGACGTAGAGTTCATAATTCAACATCAGTTTTGGAAAAAGAAAAAAAAAATGCAAACATAGCATTATTTAAACGAAAACCTATCAAAATTTGCTGCTGGTTTAAAAAAGAATATTTTCTTTTTTTATTTTAAATGTGAGTGTTGGAAGATAATCCTACAGTGAGCAGATTATTTCAACTTTCATTTGGGGGTTATTCACAAATAACCACTGTCCTAGGATTTATATAGCTTCACTGACACTCCTGTTCTCAGGACATTTCCTTTTATTACAGATGGTTGAGCTGCGGAAGTGAAATTGAGATGGAGAGCCTATGGTCACTGTTCCTTGGGATTTTTTTTTCCACTGGCAGTGAATCAGTAGACAAGTTATTTCCATCAAAATATAGTGTCTGAAAGTCCATAAAGCAAAAGTGAGTAGTTTGTTAAAACAAAAAAAAATTTAGTGACATTAACACTACTAAGGAATCTGGAGCAGACAAACACAGAATTGTTGACGAAACCTTAAATTTTGAGCCACTAGCATGCCCCTGTGACCAAGAAGACTAATGGCATCCTGAGGTGCACTAAAAAAGAGAGTGGCCAGCAGGTCAAGGGAGGCTAACCTCTCCTTCTGCTCTGCCCTGTTGTGGCCACATCTGCAATACTGTGTCCAGTTCTGGGCTCCTCAGTTTAAAAAGCACAGGATTCTACTGGAGAATGTTCAGCAGAGGGCCAGAAAGGACAATAGAGGCCTGGAGCATCTCCCACGTGAGGACTGGCTGAGAGGCCTGGGATTGTTCAGCCTGGAGAAGACTGACTGGGGATCTTATCAATGTTTGTAAATATCTGATGGGTGGGAGACAAGTAGATGGGGTCAGGCTCCTCCTGGTGGAGCCCAGCAACAGGACAAGATGCAACAGTCACAAACTGGAACACAGAAAGTTCCAAGCAAACATGAGAAAGAACTTCTTTATTTTGAGGGTTACAGGGAACAAGCTGTCCAGAGAGGCTTCAAAACCTACCTGAATGCTTTCCTGTGCAACCTACTGTATAGAACCTGCTTTAGCAGTGGAGTTGATCTTGATGATCTCCCAGGTTCCCTTCCAACTCCTGCGGTTCTGTGATTCTGTAACTCTGTGTACACAAACAGACAAATATACAATTAATTGATTAACTGAGCTAGAAATGTGATTATACTGATCAATATGGTTACAGTGGTCTAATGGTCTAAATTTCCCTTTGAAATTTAAAGTATATTAACTAAGTAATGCTATCTATCTCACATGTCATCACTGCACATTTTTCACTGTTCTGGCATGACCTCTAA
>JACDJE010000242.1:1230320-1488561 GCA_016647715.1 Pavo muticus | reverse complement strand
CACATACATAAACACGCCATAAAGCAGTCCAATCAAACTATCCTGTTTCCTGTGGAAGTATCAGTCTTGCAAAGTACTACCCTTCTGAAAGCAGCAAATGACACCAACAGAATGAAGGGAAAAAGTGCTCTATTCTTTTATATTTTCCTTTTTACTTAAAAATAAATAAATCCTTGAACATAAATTTCAGTATCTTTCTGTACTTTCTAATTATCAGAACTAAGAAATATCCCACTAAACATGAGCACATAAAACATATACATACTCTTATTTTTATTACCAATGCTTTTTCTTTGGGAGAACCAAATTTCTTAAACTTCATAAATATTTTGATGATACTTGATGTCATTATAGTTTGAACTTTACCAGATCATACAATTGTGACACTTACTTAAATCACGATGAGTTTTCTCTCATACTATGAATGGACTGAGTTTTCTACTGGCTTTTTACATATATATCAGTCAGATCTATTTAATTGAGTCTTTTTTATTTTGCGACAGTGTTCAAGGCACAAGAACATATATACTTTTGTATGGCACTTTGGGAACAAAAATTGTCATCAAAGGCATAAATCCATCCAATTACATTAGTTTCAAAGAAATATGCCCTACCTGACATTTGTTTTTGTCTTTAGTTTTTCTCAACCTACATTTCAGTAGGTATTTCTATAGTTGCATTACAGCATCAGTAAAAGGCAGTAACAATCCTTTCTTTCATTAGAACAAAGTTTGCAATTTCTAAGAGGTTATATTCTTTTTGGACAGAGAAGGGAACATTTTGCAGCAACAAATAATGGTAGCTCAAAAGTCTGATTATGTCAGTGCTGGCTCCTAGAAAAGACCAACCAATATAATTGATCTTGTAACATTTAAAGGCTCTTCACTTTAAGCATATTTTATTGCTGCCTGGCTACAATTATGCTGACCAAAAGTGAGGCCAGCACTGGGGTTTAAAACTCTGAGGAAAATCAGTTCAGTATGTAACCACTTCACTCCTAATGGCAGAAGTTGCATGGGAAATTAATTTTCAGGATCACGTTAAGTCAGATTGCAGAAACTATTGTGGGATTCACTTGGATAAAATTGCTCTAGCTGCTGAAAAGATGAGTGTCAGTAATGATATTTATTAAACAAAATGAATAATGTTTGGAAGCCATGGAAACCAGAGGACTAGAATTGAATATATGCACTAAGTGCAAGAGGGCAACAAGAGCTTTTAAGACAATCAAAGGATTTAAAGTACAAGGACAGATGAGATAAATTCTTAAGCATTTTTATCTATCTTTCTCGTAAGACAGAAAAGTGAAATTAAAACAGAAAATATCAGTCTGTATAATCAAGGAAATAAACCTTAAATAGTACTTTAGGGTATTTTTATCATTTTCCTTCAGCCTTCCCTTTGTTCATGCAATTGAAAAACTAATTTATAAAATATATAGACTCTAATAAAGAAAATGAATGAATAAATAAATAAAACCGTGGAGATGAGGGAGTAGGGGGCAGGGGGGCTTAGGGGCATGAAAACGTTCTGGATAGAATTAGAATTTTTGGAAAAACGCAGAGCAATGGAACAAACACACAGAAATATTTCATAGAGGTTTGAACCATCACAGTAAAAAAAAAAAAAAGGCTTTTGATTGAAATGAAGTTAGAAAATATAAGAGTCTATTTAGATTTACAAAGACATCTGACTTTGAATGACAGTGTGTTGGTTCTTTTTTTTCATTTTTCATCAGAAGACTACTTTAAGTCTTCCAAAAACCTCACATCCATGTTTACCTTCATAGCATATTATTAGTTAGATTGATGAGTGGAACTGTTTACAAAGTGGAAAGTTAAAGCCTTTAAGAATGTGAAGGAGAGAGGTAGAAGAAGGAAGAGATAAAAAAAACAGCATTTTTTTTAAGAAGGCCGCTACTTTTGAAATGCAACAAAATATTATTAACTGTAATTCTGGTTGAATAATCCTTTAACAAGAAAAAAAAAGTACTGTATCAGAAGTGTAAGTAAATAAATAATTTTACAATGCATTTAATGTATTTTAAACAATACAAAGAGAATAACTGAAAAATAAATCCACATTCCTTTTCTTAAAACAATGGTACAGTTTTTTAACATGCTTAAACTTAGAAATGAGTTATCTGTATTTTTTTTCCACAGTTTTATGGGCTTTATAGTACTTATTGCACTCAATCTACTGTATTATTAGTAATATTATCTATAGTGATAAAGTTTACATGTACATAGATCACTCCGAAAGCAATGCCTCATACTTATTCCCATGGAAACTACAACAGATATAAAGAGTACAATAACACTATTAGATAAGGCAAATACACAACTACAAAACAGTCTTTTTCAACACTGTCACAACAATTAGCTATGCATTTCTGCCAGTGATGAATATGCATACTGTGCTCATATAAACCCGCACTAGTGGAGTCGACTCACTGTCGCTTTCACCACTGCTGAAATGCACCACCTCACTGCGCTCACATCCACTTTTGGTCTCCATAAATGTTCAGCAAGCATCAGTGAATGTCAGTAGGTGCTATTTTTTCTATATCTTTGCTTCATATACACTTCCATGTCAGACATCATTTTTGTCAGACTGCCCCTCTTTTCACACCTGTCAAGTGGCAAGAAAATGTAAAGGAATATTAGTGGGAAGGTTCAGCCTCTACTGCCACACCACTACCATCCACCTCTGACACTGTGGCCAATATATTAAAACAGGAAGCATTACTTTTGAAGCAGCCCTTGCACTTTGCATTCCAAATGTGTTTAAATTCAATATTCTGAGTTGATATGGCTAAACCACATAATCACAGAATGGCCCGGGTTGGAAAGACCTCAAGGATCATCAAGATCCACCTCCCCTGCCACAGGCAGGGCCACCAACCTCCCCATGTAATCCTAAACCAGGCTGCCCAGGGCCCCTTCCAACCTGGCCTTGAACACCTCCAGGGATGGGGCATCCACGACCTCCCGGGGCAGCCTGTTCCAGCACCGTACCACTCTCACAGAAAAGAACTTCCCCCTGACATCCAACCTAAACCTTCCTTTCCTCAACTTAAAACCATTTCCCCTTGTCCTGCTGTTATCTACCCTTTCAAAGAGTTGACTCCCCTCCTGTTTATAGGCTTCCTTTAGGTACTGAAAGGCTGCAATGAGGTCACCCTACAGACTTCTTTTCTCCAGGCTGAACATGCCCAGCTCCCTCAGCCTGTCTTTGTAGGGGAGGTTCTCCAGCCCACTGATCATCTTTGTGGCCCTCCTCTGGACCCTCTCCAATAGCTCTCTGTCTTTCTTATATTGGGGGCTCCAGACCTGGACACAGTACTCCAGGTGGGGCCTCACAAGAGCAGAGTAGAGGGGGACAATCACCTCCCTGTCCCTGCTGGCCACCCCTCATCTGATGGAACTCGGGATACCATTTGCTTTCTGAGCTGCAAGAGCACACTGCTGGCTCCTGTTAAGTTTTTCATCCACCAGGACCCCCAACTCCTTCACTTCAGGGCTGCTCTCAAGGGCTGCTCCTTCCAGTCTGTATACGTGCCCGGGATTCTTCTGGCCCAAATGCAAAACCTTGCACTTAGCTGTGTTGGACCTCACTAGATTCACCTGGGCCCACCTTTCAAGTCTGTTGAGGTCCCTTTGAATGGCATCCCTTCCTTCCACTGCATCAACCGCACCACTCAGCTTGGTGTCATCACCAAACTTGCTGAGGGTGCACTAAAGAAAATAAGGAGCTTGCAGATTTTTAAAACATTCAATTCAAATTTCTGCCTTAGGAAAAGAGCAAAAATAATAATGCTACTTCCATGATGAACACTCAAAGTTGAAATATTTACTTGTGCTTCATTTGGGACCATGTTATTTTAAAGTTGCAAATACAGGGAGACTTGATCGAGCATACCTAGCATCTTAGGCAGCTAACAGCTGTCTAAGATAACAAAAGTTTATTTTATGCATTAATAGAGATATCCTAAGGATGAAAATGGCCCTTAGTACTCAATTTCCTTTAATAGAGAGGTCATCTGTTTTCTACTACATCAATATGAGTAAGTACTGGAGTAAAGCCATACTCTTTTTCATTCATTATCAGGAACACCCTTTACTATCCCCAGAATTAGTTACCTAGCTTACCTTCAAAAACTCAGAGCACATCCGAATTTTATGTGACATATACTTTTTCCTTGAACACCTTTATTGTGAAGCATTTTCACATGCTATTGGACTGTAGACATCTCTGTTCTAAACAGTAAAAATGAATGTGTATGCAGGAAGGGAAGAAAGGTGCCTTCAGATGATATAGCCAATACTTAAAAAAAAAAGTACATTCTAAATGACACAATCACTCTTCTCTCAACTACTTGCCTCCAGGATTTTCTACCAGCTCCAAAAAGTCTTTAAATTATTTGGATGAACAAAACTTAGTAAGACATTTTCTTCTGTCTTTTACCATCAAGATGATGACACTTGATGACACACCAAGAGACATCCCTCCCATAACCATTCATTACTTGACTGGATCCTGCAGTCAGTTAGCCAGCTGTACTCCCACTCCATAGGGATGACTGTGTCCTCATAATGCCACAAATTTGCAGCATTGTTTCTCCTTGTTTAATCCCAGAGATGTTATTTAAGAATGTTCATATTATTCATAATATTATTCATATTATTGAATGTTCATATTATTTGAGTATATCTTCTCACTTTGAAAACATGAGCAGGTTTGATTAAGAATAGTGTTTGTAAGCACATCTAAAAATATAAAATATAAAATTGATTATGTCTTTTAAGTCTTTACTTGAAGTAATTTTTTAAAAAATCTTTCTGCTTTGTTAATTGGTACAGGATCAGAACAAGTGTTTTTTTCACTAAAAAAGAAGAAGTTTCTAATTCAAATTGATGTGCTACTTTTCTGTATTAGTTGAATCAGTGCCTGATTCTTCTATCGTGGTTCTGAGATGGAAAGATATAAAATAATAGGACAAAACAGAATAGGATAAGCTAGGTCTCAGAAGCAACCTACAAACATTATCAAATATAACTATCAGATTACTTTGAGGCTGACCCAATGTTAAAAGGTATCATTAAGAGCATTATTTAAATGGCTCTTAAACAAGAACAACCATGGGGGATCAACCACCTACCTAGAAAGACTGTTCCAGAGTCTAACTACTCTCTCAGAAATTAATTTTTTTCTAGTGTCAAATCTGAACCTCCTCTTATTCAGATTTGAGCAATTCCCATGAGCCCTGTCACTAGACACCAGGGAGAAAAGAACAACACATCACTCTCCACTTTCCCTCCTCAGGAAGCTGGAGAGAGGAATGAAGTCATCCCTCAGTCTCCTTTTCTCCGTGTTCAGCAAACCCAGAGTCCTTAGGCAATCCTCATAAGACATACCTTCCACACTTTTAACCAGTTTTGTTGCCCTCCTCTGGATACACTCAAATATCTTAACATCACTTTTAAATTGTAGAGCCCAGAATGACACCCAGGTGTGATAATCACCTCTTTCAACCAGCTGGATAATGCTGTCTTTAATTTGCTCAAAAATGCAGTTTGTTGTCTTGGTTGCAAGTGGACACTTCTGGCTTATACTGAATCCATTACCAACAAGCACATCCAGATCCTCCTCTGCAGGGCTGCTCTTTAAGCCACTTATTTCCATTTGTACTTCTGTCTGAATTTGCCTAATCCCAAGCAATGTTCTCATTAAAATTCATGCCACTGCTGATGGTCTAATTCTCTAATCTATCTAGATCCCTCTACAAAACCTTTAACTCCTGAGGAAAGCAAACAATGTTTTCCTGATAAACCATTACACCTGATGAGCCCTGCTTTCCTGGGAGTGGCTAAATATCTCATTTCCAATAGGGAATAGTGAATGAATTTTTGTTTTCTTTGCTGGCATACCCAGTTTTACTCTATCTATTAAAATGTCTTTATCTTAACCCACAAGTTTTTCCTGTTATCTTTCCAATTCTCTTCCTGATCCCATCGTGTGGAGAGTGAGTGAGCAGTTGTGTGATGCCCATCTGCCTGCTGGAATTAACCCACAGCAGGACATACTGAGAAACATAGTCCATTTTCCCATATGTCACAGTTTTGTGATTTTTGGTTTTCAGTATTCCACATCATAACATCATGTAGTGCACTGGGAGTTAAAGTGTTAACACTCTATCCGGGTACCTGTCCCTACACATCACGGAGGGACGGGCTTGGGGTGGTCGCTCTCTCTTCTTCCTGACCGGCGAGGAGGCAAGTGCTCCGATAACTCTCTCTCCACTTTGTTTGATTTATCCGTCTTAATTAGATTGTATTATATTATAGTTAGTAAAATAAGTTTACCTCCCTAGAGGTCTGTTCGTTTTCTTTCCTTTCCCTTTCCCTTCCTGTTTTTGAGGGGGGGGGAGCTGGGAGAAGGGTGGGGCCCTTGGGCCCACTGTCCCTGTCACGAGCATAGACTGGTCCAGATAACCCCATGACACTTGGAATTACCTCCTTATCTTTTGTGTGCCTTAACATTTTCCAGGAAGTTATGTTCCATTCACAGAGCTGAGGCCTACTGGCCTGTAGTTTCTGGGTCTTCCTTTCTCCCTTTCCTAGAAATGGGAGTGATGTTTGTTTTTATGGATAAAAAAACACAAACTTGAGCTGACAGCCATGACTTTCCGAATATGATAGAGAATGTCTTGGCAACTACATCAGCCATTTCCTTCAGGACTTGGATGCATGTCATTTGGTCCCATAGAGTTGTCATCAGATGATCTCAGACTTGCTTTTTGCCTACAATAGGAGGGATAGTGCAACCCCCATCCCCACCTAGATGCTCAGTGGTGTGAGAGATGTGGGAAGCCTGACTGCCAGTGAACAGTGAGACTAAGAACTTGTTTAGTACCACAGCTTTCTCTGTATCCGTTGTTGCCATTTCTCCTTTCTCATTTATCAGAGGAAGTACACTGTCCTTGGCCTCTTTCTTCTGACCAATGCACCTATAGAATCGCTTTTTGTTACTTTTTACATCCCTCACCAAGTTCAGTTCCATCTGTGCCTTGGCTTTCCTGATTCCATCTCTGCACATCCAGACAGTGTCCTTGTACCCGTCCCAGGCCATGTGTCCCTGCTTCCACTGCTGTATGTTTCCTTCTTTTCTCAGTTGGAACAGCAGGTCCTTGCTTAGCCATACTGATTTCTTGCCTTCTCTGATTTCTTACGCTGTGGGACAGAGAGCTCTTGTGCTCTCAGAAGGGCATCCTTAAAGTGTTGCCAGCTCTGTTCCATTCCCTTTTCCCTAAGGAAAATTTCCTAGGGGATCTCACCCAAGAATTCCTTGGACAGCTGTAAATTATCTCTCCTGATTTTTAGGATCCTGATTGCTCTTTGCCAGTCTCGTATTCCTTGAGGTCACATATTCAGCCAGATCATGGTTGCTACAACCTAGACTGCCTCTAATCTTCTTTAATAGCTAGTTTACAATTTTTCACTTTAGTAGGATTTTTCCAAGCTGTACTATGTGTACTATGTGAAGATATCTTTGTTGTATCCTGAGTAGACTGAACTGTATTGCTTCCCATTCACAAAACTGTTATCATCTTAGATACCTTGAGATAACTGTCCTTGCTTGACTGCAGAGTTTTATCTAGCTGTGAAATATTTCAGACTTCTACTTTTCAGAGTATAGGAGAGTGTTAATGATCTCAAAGAGATTTTTATGAGTGTGAGGATAAAGAAATCAGAAGGTAAGTTTTCTTGCCTGAATTAGCTGTATGTATTGTCTTCTGTGAATGCTAANTGGGGGGGGGGGGGTTAGAGCCCCCCTTCTGACTCCGCAATACTTCCCGTGCAATCTGAGTCTGTGCGGGTCCCTCTTTTTCCCCTGCCCTTCTCCTCCTGTGGCGGGACGGTACGAACTGGGGAGGGTCACATTCCTTAGCTCTTCCCTTTCTCCAGACTGTTGCCGGGAGGGGTGAGTTAATTCCTCTTTCTTATCTTTCCCTATAACACCTATTTCTCAAATAAAGGCTTTTGCCTTCATTTGTGCTACACACATATTAATATATTGTAGTTATCCCATGAATATAAAAGAATCATAGAAACGTAAAATGGCTTAGACTAGAAGGGACCTTAAAGATCATAGAGGTCCAGCATGCATGCCATGGACAGGGTTACCAACAACTAGATCAGGCTGCCCAGAGCCCCACTCAAACTGATATTAAACGCCTATAGGGATGAGGAATCCACAACTTCTCTGGGAAACTTATAGTGCCTCAACACCCTCTGAGCAAATAATTTCTTCCTAACGGCTAAACAAAATCTACCCTCTTAGATTAAAGGCATTCTCCCTTGTCCTAACACTATTAGATCATGTAAAAATTCAGTCCCTCCTGTTGAAAGTACTATGAAATCTTCCCAAAGCCTTCTCTTCTCCAAGATAAACAAGCGAAGCTCTTTCAGCCTTTCCTCATAAGACAGTATCTCCAGCCCTCCGAACATCTTCGTGGCCCTCCTCTGTACTCACACCAATAGCTACACGCCCTTCTTGCTTTCAGGGCCCCAGATATGGATACAGTACTCCAGATGAGGTCTCATGAGGGCAGAGTAGAGAGGAACAGTCACCTCCCTCACTCTGCTGGCCACCCTTCTTTTGAGGCAGCCCAGGAGACAGTTGGCTTTCCAGGCTGCAAGCACACACTGCTGGTTCATGTCAAGCATGTCATTCAGTGGTACCCTTAAGTCCTTCACCACAGGTCTGCTCTCAATGAGTTCTTTTCCCAGTCTGTACTCTAGCTCAGATTGCCCCAACCCAAGTGCAACACCTTGCACTTGGCCTTGTTGAACCTCATTAGGTTGAATAGGACCCACTTCTCAAGCTTGTCAAGGTCTCTCTAGATGGCATCCCTTCCTTTCATTGTGTCAACTGCACCACTGACTTGATGTCATCTGCAAACTTGCTGAGGGTACACTTGATCCTACTATTTCATTGATAAAGATGTGGAAGAGCACCAGTCCCGAGGTGGACACCTCGGGGACACCATTCATCAATTGTCTCCAGCTGAACATAGAGCCATTGACCACATTCCTCTAGATGTGACCATCCAACCTACTCTTTATCCACCAAATAGTTTACCCATTTTAACTCTGATTTAGAGATAAGAACGCGGAGTGGGTCAATGCCAAAGGCCTTGCACAAGTTCAGGTAGATGACATCACTTGCCCTCCCTTTGACCACTAATGCCATCACTCCATCATAGAAGGCCACCAGATTGGTTGGGCACCATCTGCCCTTGGTGAAATCATGCTGGCTGTCTCAGATCACCTCCTCATCTTGTATGTACGTTAACATACCTTCCAGGAGAATCTAATCCATGATCTTCCCAGACACAGATCTGAAGCTCACCAGCCTGTTGTTCCCCAAGTCTCTCTTTCTCCCTTTCTTAAAACTGGGAGTGATGATCCCTTTTTCCAGTCAAGATTTTTAAAATATGATAGAGTGTCTTGGCAACCACATCAGCCAGTTCCTTTAGGACCCTTGTATGCGTTTCATTCAGACCTATAGCTTTGTACACATTCAGCCTCATGAGGTCGTCTCGGAATATTCTTCTCCTACAGTGAGAGCAATTTTCATCCCTGACTCCTGCTTAGAGGTTCAGGGAAACCAGAGGCATGGGAATCCTAACTGCTAGTGAAGACCAGGTCTCACTGAGTACCTCAGCCTTCTCCATGTCTGTTGAAGCCAGTTTTCCCTTCTCATTTACCAGAGGGGGTACAATCTCCTGTGCATGTCTCTTCTGACCAATGTATCTGAAGAAACTTTTATTGCTTTTTTTTCATATCCCTCACCAAGTTCAGTTCCATCTGTGCCTAGGCTAACTAAGTTTAGGTACAGATTATCCTTTCTTTCCTAACTGTTGTTGGAGCTGTAATAACGTAATTTTTGCCTTATTAGCAGCAAGAGATAGTGACAAAAAGTAATAAAAGATTTTTTGAAAAGCTAATAAAGAGAAGCTTAATTTCAGATGGGTTTCTCTATACTCAGCGACTCAAAAAAAAAAAAAATCAAATAACAGACAAAAATTTCACTAACAATATATTCTCATGGGAGTATTTAGGGGGAAACAGATGAGATCAGACCCATATACTAATCAGATCTCAACAAATGAGTAAGATAGATTATTTTTACCAAAAAGAATAATTTATATTGTCACATCTTAAAATCTATACTGACTGTCTGCCTAGCTAAATTAAAAAAAAAAAAAAAAGCTGGTTTTCTCTCACATCCTTACTCATTTCTCTTTGGGAATGTGTGAACCTGCAGCACATCTTCTTCCAGCTTGCACAGGTAGGTGTTTGCCATCTTCTGTCAGTTGAGAAAGGATATAAATAATGACAAGGGAAGAAAACTGTGCCCTCATCCACTCCACCTCACCTTCCCACATGTACACACTCTTTTGGAAAATGCTGTTTCAGTGAACAATAGAAGGTCAGCTGTGGGACAGCAGGAAATGGAATTCAGCCTGGGGAGACATGTTCCGTGCCTCCTAAAAACTTATTTAACAATGATATTAGAATACAGGTTAAGTTGGAATATATTTCAGGAAAAAAAATCAAGCACACACCCAAACAGTCTTCAACCTCTGAAAAGTAAATATTCATTGTCGTTGAACACATGAAGTATTATTTTCATAGCACTTTCACCTTTTAACAGTCTTTTCACAGTTCCTATCTATCTATTTTCATAATTTGAAATCATAGCATGATTTGTTAATTCCTACTGTTTTTCAAAATCTGTATAAAGAGTACTAAATTTGATCTAGATTTTATGAAACTTGCTGAAATTTAATAATTTGATATTATTATTATCAAGAGTGAGATATGCTCCTAAAGATGATGCATCACATCACAAAACTTCACAGCTGAACTGGCATTTCATTAAGTCAAATTTTCAAAGCTATCTACCACTTAAAATAATCAGTAAAAATGACTATTTAATGGAATTTAAAGCTGCCTGTTCTTAATAAGAAAAACCTCAGGACACTTGAAAAATATTCCTTGTTCCCCACCCCAACTAATGAGAGGTAATGGCCTAAAGTTGTTCCAGGGGAGTTTGAGGTTAGATATTGGGAAAAAAATATTCTTCTCAGAAAGAGTGGAGAGGCATTGGCACAGGCTACCCATGGAGGTGTTGGCGGTACCTCCCTGGAGGTATTCAGGAAACGTGTAGATGTGGCACTGAAGGGCATTTTTAATAGCGGGGATGGGTTGGTGGTTAGACCAGATGATCTTAGAAGTCTTTTCCAAACTTAATGATTCAATGTTTCTATGAAATTCAGAGTGATTACAAGCAGAATTATCTCCATTATTAGCCATTTTTCAAAAATATATCAGAAAGAGTGTGTTATTTCAAAAAAATGCATTTGTCAAAAAGTTTTGGATCAATTTGTTTACAGGTATTAGTGGGGTGGTTGGTTTGGCTAATTTTAATTTTTCTTTTATAAAATTAATAGTCTAAATAAATAGAATTATTGCATATTCTGGAGGTCAGATTAAAATATGTTGAAATAGACAATTGCAGGAAACAAAATTCAACTGGAAGTCAGTGCTATTCCAAGGCTCACTTATTGACGTAGAGTTCATAATTCAACATCAGTTTTGGAAAAAGAAAAAAAAAATGCAAACATAGCATTATTTAAACGAAAACCTATCAAAATTTGCTGCTGGTTTAAAAAAGAATATTTTCTTTTTTTATTTTAAATGTGAGTGTTGGAAGATAATCCTACAGTGAGCAGATTATTTCAACTTTCATTTGGGGGTTATTCACAAATAACCACTGTCCTAGGATTTATATAGCTTCACTGACACTCCTGTTCTCAGGACATTTCCTTTTATTACAGATGGTTGAGCTGCGGAAGTGAAATTGAGATGGAGAGCCTATGGTCACTGTTCCTTGGGATTTTTTTTTCCACTGGCAGTGAATCAGTAGACAAGTTATTTCCATCAAAATATAGTGTCTGAAAGTCCATAAAGCAAAAGTGAGTAGTTTGTTAAAACAAAAAAAAATTTAGTGACATTAACACTACTAAGGAATCTGGAGCAGACAAACACAGAATTGTTGACTAAACCTTAAATTTTGAGCCACTAGCATGCCCCTGTGACCAAGAAGACTAATGGCATCCTGAGGTGCACTAAAAAAGAGAGTGGCCAGCAGGTCAAGGGAGGCTAACCTCTCCTTCTGCTCTGCCCTGTTGTGGCCACATCTGCAATACTGTGTCCAGTTCTGGGCTCCTCAGTTTAAAAAGCACAGGATTCTACTGGAGAATGTTCAGCAGAGGGCCAGAAAGGACAATAGAGGCCTGGAGCATCTCCCACGTGAGGACTGGCTGAGAGGCCTGGGATTGTTCAGCCTGGAGAAGACTGACTGGGGATCTTATCAATGTTTGTAAATATCTGATGGGTGGGAGACAAGTAGATGGGGTCAGGCTCCTCCTGGTGGTGCCCAGCAACAGGACAAGATGCAACAGTCACAAACTGGAACACAGAAAGTTCCAAGCAAACATGAGAAAGAACTTCTTTATTTTGAGGGTTACAGGGAACAAGCTGTCCAGAGAGGCTTCAAAACCTACCTGAATGCTTTCCTGTGCAACCTACTGTATAGAACCTGCTTTAGCAGTGGAGTTGATCTTGATGATCTCCCAGGTTCCCTTCCAACTCCTGCGGTTCTGTGATTCTGTAACTCTGTGTACACAAACAGACAAATATACAATTAATTGATTAACTGAGCTAGAAATGTGATTATACTGATCAATATGGTTACAGTGGTCTAATGGTCTAAATTTCCCTTTGAAATTTAAAGTATATTAACTAAGTAATGCTATCTATCTCACATGTCATCACTGCACATTTTTCACTGTTCTGGCATGACCTCTAACACTGTCATGAAATAGAAGAAATTTTCCTTAGCTTTAGCTGTCCTTTATATGTCCCACTGGATTAATCTTCAGAAATGAACATGGCCAAAGGCACTGGATAGAAAACAGAGTTATTACTTTGTCAAACTCTTTGTTTGGAATCTTGGAAATCTTTGGAAATGTCTTTGTTGATACAAGACATATGTTCATTATCACTGTAGCATTTCTTCTATTCTAGATTCCCGGCAGATAGCCCTTTTATAAGGACTGCAGAGGCTATCGTCTGAGGCTGTTTTATGTTTGCAATATGATTGTTCTGCCTAGAGTCATACTAAGAAGAGGTAGGATGTATGCTGCAGAATTCTAACAATGCTAAGGGATTTTATTCTTCTCTGTATCGATGTAGTTGGGGGCACTTTCCTCTGCATTTCTGCTTCCTTAGGAACAACTCACAAAGGCAACCTGGGAGGATCAATAGTTATACAGTAAGGCAAACACACTAAAGTAGGAAGAAAAGAGGAAGGATGAGACTGGGTAGAAATATAATTAAATGGCTGAAAACAGATCCTCTTCTATAGTAGAAGTACCACAAAAGATTTTAAGATCTGCATTTTTTCAGTTTGTTTCTTTCTAATTAAAAGTATTTGCTTATTATCTTCTGCACATATAGTATTTGTTCCACACCATACTAACAGAGACTAAATAATGATGAAAACGTTTTATCTGTAAGCAGTTACATAATGTACTCAACTGTGAATATCACATACTAGAAGGTAATATTAAGTCTACATGAACAATGAAAAAGCAATCTACTGAATTACTCCTTAACTTTTATTGAGAAATGTGGCCCTGCTCTCTCTATCATTCAGTGCAGAATATCTTGGTGTCTACTTGTTAAACTAATACAGTTTCATTATTTTCCCTTTACTGTACTCTCTTTCATGCATGTGCTAAAAGTCCTTCTGACAGAGCAGAAACAGAAATCCTAATATATAAACCATTATTCATTTCCAGCACTTATATAGAAAACAAAGATGTACCTTTTCACTCTACAGAGCCTTTTATTAGGATGAATGACAGCAAATGTGAAAAGAGCAGGACCTATCTTTGTCTGCCTGTCCATAGCTGAAGTAGTGGCATAAAGCATCAAACCAATGTCTCTTAAGAGAAGAAAAGCATTTTCTTTCAGGATTAATGGTTCACCACTATTGTGAAAATTAAAACTAGAAGCAAAGAGAAAAGTTAGTCCAAAGCAGCTCTGTTTTTCATTTCTATGGAACTTGTTAGTGAACAAGAGCCAAAAAGTCAAGCATTTGGGTAAACAGTTCAACATGAAATTACTTACTGAATGCTATCTGATGCTATGGTCAAATACATCTGCTGCACTGTAAGGCAGTAGATAGAGTGATTTAGCACTGCATACAAATCATTGGGATTCGGTGTGTTTGTACCAAGTGAAAGGCTGGCAGCTGTAAGAAGAATGCCAATCACCAAATGTCATTTCTTCATTTACATCACATTGGTATTCAGACAGTGTCAAGCAACTCCAAAAGTGAATTTCTTGCTACAAGAAAGTCAATATTTTCCAAAAATTGTAGGAATTCTGAAACAGTAATTTAAAAGCCTATTTTTTTGCACACTATTTACTACTTTAAACACACATATTTTACTATTCATTACCATGGATACTTACAACCAGGGTAATTCTGTGAAGTTTCTTCATTTTAAACGCTTGGTCTTTTACAAAGTAGACTCACAATGTTTAGTATGATCAGTAAAACTGAATTATTAGAGACCTCCTTGACTTTCCTGAAACAAGTCTTTATTGTATATGGTTCATTTGTATCTCTCTTTTTAATTTTCTTGGAACAAGATTTCATTAGGTTTGTTTTCTGTTCCCCCNATCCGTCTTAATTAGATTGTATTATATTATAGTTAGTAAAATAAGTTTACCTCCCTAGAGGTCTGTTCGTTTTCTTTCCTTTCCCTTTCCCTTCCTGTCTTTGAGGGGGGGGGAGGGTTGGGAACGGGGGGCCCTTAGGACCACTGTCCTTGTCACGGGCATAGACTGGTCCAGATAACTCCATGACACCGTAAGAAATAATGAAAGAATTAACTAGCTTTGTCATTTTTGTATTCACGTCCAGTAATGTGACCTCCAATATCCTTTTCCATTGGCCAAAATGTGATTCAGATGGCATCTGTTTCATTCTGCTTTCCAGACTTGTATCTGCCCTTGTGACAAGGAAGCCTGATTACTGCCACTCTCCAGTCTCAAGCTTGCATCTTGTTTGGAGTGCTATAACATGACTGTTAAGTGGTTTAGGCAAACCTGATACTAACACCAGCACTCCTGGCTCTTACTATTTGTCTGAAGTTTATTTGACTTTTGTTAATATAAATACCACGTACTGCAGCACTCTGTAAAACTTGTACTGCACAGAGTAAGGAAGAGCTTGTCTTTCCTTTTTTCTCTGAAGTAGATACGTTCTACTTTTTCTTATTTGCCTCCCCTCCCCACTCTGGCTTCCTTCTTGGACGCTTCTGGATGAAGCAGTCCTTAGAGACAGCACAGAAAACAGCTTTAAACATTGTCTGACAAAAGCAGCTGAAGTCATTGCTAAACATGCTTCCCAATTTATATTTTAATATGGAAATGATAAACTTCATGGGACAGCTCTTTAGCTGACACATCACCATAGATAGCATCTTTAGCTTGAATGAAACTTTTTAGTTCTGCAGTAGAGTTAGCTTTTCTGCTGTTTACCATATTTAGTACAGCTATTCAGCAACTCAAGTACTGCTTTTGAAGCTCTGATTGAAATTACTGCTCATTACAGTCTCTGCCATTTTAAAAAATACAATCATCTACATAAAATGCACAAACATTTTATCTCTTTCAATATTACTTCATTTTAAGGTTTTTTTCCCCAGTCAGACTCCATACAAACTGGTTCATTCCATTCCATATGTTTTGTCTACTTGCTTGGTCAATTCTTCTCACTATCTTCTATTTCACAGTGCATATTTCCCCATTTTCTGAGGAACATTTACCTTCTTTTCATTCCTGTCATTTTTAACCTCAGGAAGTTCGATTCAGAAATATTGAATTATACCCATCTTACTTTTAAGACAAAACCAATATTTTATCTAAATTGTTGTCATTTAGTGTGAGAGCAATCTTTGCTATCTTTGCCAGTTAGATGTCCAGTCTAATTAAGTTATCCAGCTCCTTCTGTCAACAAGGGAAGGAGATAAATTGTCATAAATCATCTTTCAGGGCCATCTTCCCATTGCCTTTCCCAGGACAAAGAGATGTAGGCAAAGACACCATTTTAAAAAACAGCAAAGGTATGGAGTAAATGTCTCTACTGTTGTCCAGCAGCACACTGGTTAGTGCATTTAGTGAGAAGGTCTTTGTTCTCACCTTTTGAAAGCCACTCAGCTTTCAAAAGTACTCTATTTTACATAGAAGACTTCAATATAGATTGGAGAATGTGGTACACACTGCCTCATTTAACAGCCCTAATCAGACACTGAGGCACTCTCATTTTCATTAGCACACTGAGCAAAATGAGAAGAACTTCACCTGATCAAATTTTAACCCTCATCACAGTAATTTGCGGGTTCTAGTCCTCTCAGGGAGCAAATACAGAAAGCTGTGTCATCTCTCATGACTGCTACATTCACTGGGCCAGGGGAAAAGTCCAATGTGACTTTTCTGTTCATCAAGTACTTTTCTAAACTGATACTTCATGGTTTCTTCTTAACAAGCTACGAAGTAACCTAAAATATTATCATTATAAATATATATATATATATATATACATATAAATGCATAAAACAAAATATCTACTTCTAATGTCATTCTATCATTGAGGAAAATACTTCCTTCTCTCACCAGAAGTGGAATTCATTCCCTCTCAAAGGACAGGCACAACATCCACTCCACTTCAGTCATTATATTGTAACCACATGAAGGCCATCAGTTCCAAAGCTTTCTCACTAGCAGAAAAAGCAAGGATCAGTCCGCAGGAATTCAAACCCTGGAGTCTCACCACAACTGTGAGCAAAACCAACCAGAAGTTTCTGACTTGGATTTTGGGAGCTGAAAGTCTACTGACATGAAATCATTTAGATTCATGAGGGCTAGTAATTCTTAACCGCTGAATTCTGCATCAAACAGGAACAGTTTGGGCTGATCTCTATATATGTATTTTAACAGTAGAAGTCACAGTACATCGTACACAGTAGCAAAGTTCCCCTGATTATTTCATTTTCCTCCTAAGTTACATTACCAACTCTGTATGCAACAAGACACGAAAGCAAAATTAAAGCACAATTTCAAAAATAAATAACATTAATTGCAAATAAAATCTGAAGAAAATGAAGTCAGTGACTGATCACAAAGTTGACCCGCTGACTTGCAGCATCATTTTTCTAATTTTTCTTTTAATATGTTTTCAGATTGTTTTCATCCTCTGTAAAATACTTCTGTCAAAGAAGTGAGGATTTTGATAGACATTAGAAACTCACACATTGTGATTTTAACAAACTAGGCTTTTGCAAAGCAAGACAAATAGCCAAGTTCCTTTGACAATAAAAAAAAAAAATGTCTGATGTGAAAAGAACCTCTAGCTTCAGAGCACACTAGCTATCTTTACTCAGTGAAAAAACCAGCACTATTACCACAGAACAAGCACATAACTGTCAATTTAATTAATTTTCTCTTTCTTTTCTAAAGCAGTATGTTTACCACGCAGTAGGAAGAAATTACAGCTAAATAAAGGTAATGCAGTTCTTGGCCTAGTTTTTTAATCTGTTATTCAATTCTAGTCATATATATTCTTTAATTTTAATATATTTAATTTAAATAATTTAATATAAAATATTCTGTACTCCTCATGTCATATAAAGATAAGTATGGGAAATAAAAAAAAATGGAAACTTTTAAATTAAATTCTGAAAATACAATTGGTCTGATAATGATACCAGATAACTCACATTTATATCATATCTCTTCTTAGGTAACCAGCACACATTTAATATCCTACAGCTATAGACATAGCTTCAAGACAACAAAAATTAAAGACTCTGTCTAGTCTACATGTAATTAAATAACAAAACCCCCGTACATATCAAACAGAACAGAAACTCAGCCTGAAAGGACATTTATCCTACTTACTGTGGGTGCTACTTACCTTGTCATGGTATGATAGGAATTACTGTTTCCCTTGCAATAAGCTGAATTTGCCATGGCAAGATAGAAAGTTTGTATCAATTATACAACCAACTTCATAAGGTGTTTTACAGGATCAAGGCTTCTGCATTTTAGTATGTGGGATAGATAGGTATTAATCTTTTTAAACATGCAGTGCAAGCATTTCTGGCCTTAGGAATTTTTTCACCCAGACTACAGATAGCAAGCTAAGACAGCAGTGATGCAAAGAGGAAAGCTTTGCCTTCTGTCTTCCATAAATTCTAGCTTTGTATAGCAAATTATGAGAGGGCAGATGCCCAAATCCTAAATGCAAAGGGATTTTCTACTAAGATGCCTTTTAGATACTTCTTTGTTTTGCTTGCATCAAAGACATCTCACAAGCTGCTTGTTTGGCCCCATCCAAGACAGGGCCTCTGATATTTCAGCTTTAATATCATTTTTATCTCCTTCAAGACATAGCAAAACAAGCTCATGAGCCTTTCTCAAAAAATAATCTGTATCTCCTGTCCACTAATGCTCTCATTATTTTAGTACTTAGATTTGTATCTGAGAACAACTTCAGCATCATCATGGTCATGTACTGTGATAGTAAGAAGGCTCAGAGACCCTCAGCTGTTCTTTGTCTAATATTCCTTACTACATGGTCTGTTCCAAAAGTAATGCCTCTTATTTTATTATTTTGGCCCACAACGTCAGAGGTGAGTGCTGTGGATATGGCAGGAGAGGCTGAACTTTCCCGCCAATGTTCCATTACATTTTGTTGCCATTCAACAGATGGCAGCAGAGGGAAAGTCTGACAAAATAGCGTAGTGTGTATGAAGCAAAGGTGTGCAATTGAATTCCTCCATGTGGAAAAATTACACCCATTGACATGCACTGAAGCTCACTGGATATTTATGGAGACCAAATAGTGGAAGTGAGCACAGTAAGGCAACTGCTGCTGCATTTCAGCAGTGGCAACAACAACAGCGAGTCACCTTCACTGGTCCTGATTTTTATAAGCACGGTATTGAGGTTCTTGTTCATTGTTGGTGAAACTGCATAGCTAATGGTAGTGACTATGTTGAAAAATAATGTTTTGTATTTGAGAATATGCTCTATGAAAAAGTGTTATTGTGCTCTTTGTATCCGTTGTAGTTCCCATGGAAATAAATAGGAGGCATTACTTACAGAGCAACCTGCATATCACCACTTTTTCACAGAGATCATGTAATCAATTATTTTGCGCCTTCTGTGCCTGAAGCAAATAATTCAGTACAAACATGAAGGAAAGAGTGCCACCTGCTGTGTAACAAATAATATTCTCTCCATATTCAATCCACTACTCAAGTTAGGGAGAGATCCAGATGCTGAAATAGAGACAGGATGAATAGCTCAGTTGTTAGTAACAACTAGATCAAGGCAGAAATTATCACTTGCAAATCTCATTGATAAGAAAGTACTTTTTGATTAAGTTGAAGGGTTGGGATTTTTTGGGTTGAGTATTTTTTTTAACTATATTTTCACTGAGATACTAGACTCGTTCCCGTTCTCTATCGCATTTTAGTGTACGCATCTTCATTCTACTACCTTTTTGTTTTGGCAGCCACTGAAACTAAATTATTTTTTATATGTTATATATGTAGTGCAGTATATAATATGCATGTCCAGGTGTTTTGGTTGCTCTTCATCTTTTTGCTGTCATAGAGCCATTGTACATATTTAGACATTTTCTTCTACGCTGCTAGTTGTCTTCTTGACAGAAAATTGATTTTTGTCATCCTGATACATGAACTAGAATAAACTTCTTGCCTCATTGCACAAGAGTTTACAGTACTATCATCCACAGCTTCAGATCATGGCTTTAGTGATAGGAATATTAGAATAATCATGAGAAGACTGAAGAAGTTTCATTAATTATTTTTCTACAGAAATGCATCATTTTTTTTGCTGCATTTACCATACACTGTCCAAACTAGTAAAAATTCTTTTTGATCTTTGTAAATCATATTCAGAAATACATCCCACTACAAATAGAATCCCATCATGCACAACTTGAGGTGAGATGGAAACCCATGTCTATTTCTGCATTCACTTTTTCCAAAATGCTTGGAATTGCAATGAAAAATGAATGAAAAATGACTGCTTGTAAGATGAGTTTTTACCCTAAATTTGCAGAGATAAATGTTCTGGTCATGATCTATGATCCATTACTTTATGGAAGATATATAGTGACTTACACAGAGTATGTTGATGGCTTGATGTGGGAAAGGAATCCACATTATATATCAACAACTAGATCTACCATTTTACAAAGCTGCCTCTAGGAAACTAATCTGAGGCTAAATTCCATGAGTGTTGAACTCCTGCTCCTTGTAAGTGGACACATGAGTCAGGAATTTAAGACAAATGTACATTGGGCTGAATTGTGATACACAACCTGGACTCACCATGCTACATTTTGCAGTGCTGCTGGGCACTTTAACTAACTAAAACTCTCACAGTAAGTATATTTCTCTGCAATAAGAAACTTGCAAGGGTCTCTGCTTTTGTCACTGCTGTCTTAGAACTGAATGTACATGAAACACTTTGTTCCTAATATTAAGTAAAGAATGTTATAATGTCAAAACTTGCACTAATTTTCTTAAGTACAGATTCTGTGTAGTGAGCCAGAAAGAAGGAAAAAAAAAAATACTGTAGGCCCCAATTTCTGAGGCAAATAAACATTTTATGTTGTTTCTGTACCATACAGATGAGATAAAATTAATTCCAGCATCCACTACAAATCAAAAGACAGACTAAACGTCAGCATTAGTATTGCACCTTCTACTCTCAATTGGAACAAGGAAACAGAAAAATGTTTTTTCTTATACCATGGCCTTGAGATTTTCTAGATAATCATCCAGACAAGAACTCCAAAATCTGAAAATTCTCTTTCTACCATACTGAGTGTTTCTTTGACCAAACCAAAGAATTAGAACTGATCCTATAAAATAATTTATATTCCCTCTAATTTTATGGAAGAATGAGTACCTTTCAAAAAAGTTAATAATGTGTATTTTATAGTACAATATTCTCAGATTTGTGGAATTTTATGTAATACTGTTAGAAATATAATATTGATTTGACTAAGAGGCTTGTTTTTTTTCTCTTTCAGGAATCAAATTTTCATTTATTTCACAAAATGGATCAATTATTGTGCATAAATCTTTCCTAATTCCTCAGAATTCCACACCAACAGTTGATATCTTTTAACATCTGCTTATATGATATACAAAATTATTTAGAATATATAAAACAATGAAGAAAAAAACAATGTTGATTCATCTAATATGTGTAGTTTCACAGTATATTTCCTTGTTTTGGAGTAGGAAGAAAAAAAAGGAAACCAGTACGCTGGTTCTTTGCTTGAAGCTGATACCTAAAGAATAGTGAAATTCTGAACAAAAAGAAAACAGTTCTCACAGCTGTGTCCAGCTGGAACCTTAGTGACCTTAGAGGAACTCCAAGTAAGTAACTGCAGAGTCATATAAATTGAATTCTGTTTAGATGCGCATACAGATACATGCTAAAATAAACCCTTACAACATTTTACATTAGCATTTAAAATAGTTTTGGGATGACAAAAAATTACTCCATCTGGCAAGTTACTAACAAGGTTATTTTTTAGAAGGTAGCACTTTTTGCAGGTATTCTCCAAGATATCAAAGCAATATAAGACATTAATCACATTTACATAGCTCTTTTATGTTTTCAATTATTTTAATGTTTACCAGTGGAGCAATGTTAGAATTGTCTATAATATCTAGTTCTGTAAGTGGAAGATGAAGTCCATTTTCGTCTTGTAAAATCTATCCAAATAGGATTTGCCTTTCTTTAAAGAGTACAAATCTTGTCCCAGGTGTTCCTTTATGACAAACATGTATGGAATTTCAGTTTAAGTTATTTATGGAATAGTTTGGATTGGAATGGACCTCCAAGATCGTCTAGTTCCAACCCTCCTGCTATAGGCAGGGATGCCTTCCTCTAGATCAGGATGCTCAAAGCCTCACCTAGCCTGGTCTTCATTGCTTCCAGTGAGGGGCCTTTCACAGCCTCTCTGGACATGTTCACCACCCTAACAGTAAAGAATTTCTTGCTGATATCTAGTCTAAATCTACCTTCTTCCAATTTAAAACCATTTCCCCTCGTCCTGTTGCTACATGCCATCATAAAAAGTCCCTCTCCAGCTTTTCTGTAGTCCCCCTTCATGTACTGGAAGGCTGCTATAATGTCTCCTCAGAGCCTTCTCTTCTCCAGGCTGAAGAGCCCCACTCTCTGTTTGTCCTCATAAGGGAGGTGCTCCAGCCCTCTAATCATCTTCATGGCCCTCCTCTGGACCTGCTCCAATAAATCCGTTTCCTTCTTGTGTTGAGGGCCCCAGAACTGGATGCAGTACTCCAGGTGGGGTCTCATGAGAACAGACTAGAGGGGCAGAATCACCTCCCTTGACCTCCTGGTCACGTTTCTCTTGATGCAACCCAGGATACGTTTGGCCTTCTGGGCTGCAAGCACACGTTGCTGGCTCATGTTGAATCTCTCATCAACCTACACTCCCAAATCCTTCTCCTCAGGGCAGCTGTCAAGCCATTCTCCACTTAACCTGTACCTGTGCTTGCGATTGCCCTGACCCAGATGCAGGACCTTGCACTTGGCCTTGTCGAACTTCATGAGGCTGTAAGGGGCCCACCTCTCAAGCCTGTCCAGGTTCCTCTGGATAGAATCCCTTCCCCCTAGCATGTCAACTGCAAATCAGCAATTACACATTTAAATTATACTGCATATCCACACAGGCAGAATTACAGCGTGTTCATTGATTTATAGTTCTGATGAAGATTTATTGGTAGTTTTAGACAAGTATTGTACATCTGTGTTTGTATTACATTGTCCTGCTTTTAGCTGGGATAGTTACTTTTCTTCCAAGTAGCTATTACATCACTGTGTTTTGTTTTTAGGGTGAGGCAATGTTGATAGCATACCGATTTTTTTGTTGTTGCTGAGCAGTGCCTACAAGGACTTTTCAGCTTCTCATGCTGCCCTGCCAGCGAGAAGGCTGTAGTTGCATCTGCCTGTAGAAATTTACAAGTCTCCATCTGATCTACATACTGTAGTCTCCCTTTATAATCAAAACCCTTCAGGGCATGATTAACCTCTAGTGTAGACAACTGAAAAAAATTAGATAAACCATGGCCTAAAAATGTCCTTTTCTCCTACTTGGTGTGCATCTGCTTCATATATAGATAGCTGCCATTTATGCATCTACATCAAATCAGACTAGTCTTACTAGAACAAAAATTAATCTTTGATCCTTAGGTATTTCACTTTCTGGTGTATTGTGTAACTGCAAGGAACACTGCTGCAACCTGTTTCAATAAGGCAATAAGAACATTCTTAATTAATGCAGGTGCTAAGTCTCTTGTCTAAGGAGAAGAATAGTCTATCAGCCATTGGAGAAAAGAGTAGAGAAACAAAGTAATGCAAAAAGTCTGGTGATACTGGGGAGATATGCAACTTAACTGGGCTTAAAGTCAAATAGCAACAAAGACTAAATTAGCCACTTGTCCTGGATGATCAGCATCGCAATAAGCTCTTGAAAGCTAAAAGACAACGCTCTTTCTTTCTGAACTGATCTGAAAAATCATTACTGCCTTCTCAGGCATAGTGGTCTTACTGTTGCACCTCAAGCATGACACATGTCAGATGTCACTCAAGTAGGATCCTTCTAAATGTAAAAGGGAAAAGAATATTGGAAGGACATTCTTAGTGAAGTCTCCTTAATCTGAAATAGCCCAAATCTAATGCCCTTGAGGAGATGTGATAACATATATCTTTTCCAGAGAGCTGCTGAAGTGGCTGAATTGAGCCAGGGGAGATAGACAGTGAAAAAGGAGAAACTTTAATTTCCTTTATTTGTGCGCTAAATGGTGATTGAATATCATGAAATTTTGTAGATTGCCAGTAATTTCAACACACTGATTGATGGTTGTTGTTTTTTTTTTTTTACTTTTCAATAATATGTTTAGTGGAAGTCTTTTGTCATTTTATAATTCTAAACCAGTGATAAATAAGGGTCCTCGGGGAGATTTCAGCTAAAGTGTTCGTACAGGAAAATAAACTATATACCTGTAACACAAAAATAAAGAGTTACTATCACATTATTAAGTGTAATATGACAAGCAAACAGATATTTTTATTTTCCATTTCATTTTCTGTCCTTTATCTATCTGCAAATAACTTATTTGTGTATTTACCTACTCAAAGATTCTGCCTACTTTTCCAAAGCTATGCTTATTATGCTAGCTTACTAAACTGAGGAACATTACCAAGTTCCCTTGTGAGAGGGTATAATTTAGCCCTCCTCAAATTCCGTATTGTGAGAAGAAGGCAGTGTCCTGCTTTCTGTGGGGATAGAGTTAATTTTCTTCCTGGTAGCTGGTATGGTGCTGCATTTTGTATTTAGGATGACAATAACGTTGACAGCGCACTGATGATTTAGTTGTTGCATAGCAGTGCTTGCACAGCACTGAGGATTTTTCTGCTTCTTGTATTGCTCTGCTGCTGAGGAGCTGAGGGTGCACAGGAAGCTGGGGGGAGGGACAGAATCAGGACAACAGACCCAAACTAGCCAGAGATATCCCATGCTATCTGGCATTACATGAAATGATAAAACTGGGGGTGTTAGCCAGAAGGGGGGTGGGGAGAGGGGAAATATCAGCTGCTCAGACCATTATTATTATTATTTTCCCTTCCTTTCCTGTTTAATAAAACAGCAATTATATCAACCCATGAGTTTTGCCTTTTTTCTAGTTCTCTCATTCATCCCACTGTGAGGAAGAGTGTGGCAGAAACAGAATGAGCGACTGTGCAGTGCTGAGCTGACTGCCAGGTTAAGCCATCAACAGGCAGTAGGATGAGCAGGCACTTACACACAGAGTGGCTTCCATGGTAAAAAATTTGGATGTGTCACGCAGTCAATTTTCCTGGCTACTGTGCTGAGGATACAATGGTATTCAACAAATGAGGGTGGACTTAGCCTGGATGTATTTGAATGACCAGAGTTAAGCATGTTTTCCATGTTACTAGAACCAGAGGTTTATTTTGTGAATTTTAGGCTTATTACAGTCTGTGAAGCCATTAGAGATTTTTCCCTCTTTTATCCGAAGGCAAATACTTCAGGGGAATCACAGATTTCTTTCTTTTGGTAATTAGACAGTGTACAATATTGTGAGTTACCATAAAGAAAGAATAGCAGAAATTTCAACTGCAGATACTCATAAATATTTTCTCTTTAAAGTTCTCTTTTACCTTGGTTTTGGAAAAGGACTTTTGTGAAGAGGAAAATTAAAGAAATTATTCAGAGTGGATGTCAGGATAGTATAGTATGTTTAAGATGTTGCTGTCAAAAAGCAGTGTGTAAATGTAGATAGGTTTTACCCCTGATTCTCTGTTTTATTCTGTGAATATTCTTGGGAAAGATTTGCATCTAAAAATAATTTGTATAGTCAAAATGCCGTTTTAAGTACTATTCAATTAATTAGCTATATTTATTCTAAAGTAACATCTGTCAGAGACTTTTACTTGATCATAGAATTTGATCCCAAGTAAAATGAATAGCTGGGAGGAGAGATCAATTTTTGTTTATTTTGCTTTTACTTACAAAGATTTTATCAGAAGTTTCATTTGGACTCATTTCTACAGGACATCAATACAACATAAACAGAGGTTCATTAGGAAATAACAACAATATTCAAGTTAACTGCTTCAACATAATATATTAGTTGGGAAAAAAAAAACCAAAAAGCATTTTTGTCAATACTGCAAAACTACTGAGCTATTTTTATGGAATTTTCCAAACTGATTCATCCCAGAGTAGACATATGGCATGGGGCACAACAGCATGAACAGTTTAAATATGGCAATTACAAGGAATTTAAAGACTGGTCTCAAAGGGGAAAATTTTGGTCAACCTTAACTAAAAGCATTTAGTGGAACTAAAATAATAAAAATCTGTAAAATTAAAATCTGTACAGCATATAGTTGAAGAGACCTGTAGGATTTCCTTAAAGTCTATACATGTGTACATAATTCAAGTACTTGGTTAGAAAACTCTTTGAAAAAAAATGTTTAAGCAAAAGTCTTAAAAGAAAAAAAAACTCTGAAAGCTCTCACTTTTTACAGCACAGCGTATCTGCTCCTTCTAAATTTATTTTCAGAGTTCAGAAAACAATCATTTGCTAATTATCTGACAAATGCAGCACTATTGTTTGAATTGCAGGCATCTTTACTCAGTTGAAAAACATGTTTTTTCCTTAATGGCTTCTTTAAACTTCATTATTTTGTGACATTTTATAATATGCTACATAAAAGCTCCTGGATACAATTAGAAAAAATAATTTTCCATTTATCTTCAGAGTCAAAAGCATTTTAAACTCCAGCACAGGAATGCTATGGGCAAATTTAAAATGGAAGGAGTTTATCTCTGAGTTTTTATTAATTATAAAAACTAAGATTAAGGGTGTGGAACCATAATGCACATCAGTTTCTAGGCAATCTGAATCTCCTTCACTGAGCCATTTAGAAAATCTCTTCATCAGGACACAGAGATACTTTCTGAAAATTTGGATTATACCTACAAAAACTCTCTAGTAGATGAGGGAAAAACTATGGGTGTAGTACACCTAGACAAGAATAAAGCCTTTGACATTGTGTCCCACAGCATTCTCCCGGAAAAGATGGCAGTCCATGGCTTGAGCAGGTACAGTCTTCACTGGGTAGAGAACTGGCTGGAGGGCTGGACCCAGAGTATGGTGGGTGAATGGAGTTAAATCTGGCTGGCGACCAGTCACAAATGGTGTTCTCCAGGGGTCAGTATTAGTGCTGGCCCTGTTTAATATCTTTATTGATGATCTGGACAAGATGATTAAGTGCACCATCGGTAAATCTTCACATGAAACCATGTCTGAGAGTAGAAGTTCTACACTGGGATCTGGACAGTCTAGATAGATGAGCTGAGGCCAATTGCGTGAGTTTCAACAAGACCAAGTATCAAATCCTGCACTTTGGTCACAATGACCGTGTGCAACGCTACAGGCTTGGGTAGAGTGGCTGGAAAGCTGCATGGTGGAAAATGATCTGGGATTCTTGGTCAGTGCTCAGTTGAACATGACTCAGCAGTGTGCTCAGGTAGCCGAGAACACTAGCATTCTGGCTTGTATTAGAAAGAGTGTAGTGAGCAGGACTAGGCAGGAGATCATTGCCCTGTACACAGCACTGGTGAGGCCATACCTCAAATACTGTATTCAGTTTTGAACCCCTCACAACAAGAAAGACACTGAGGCCCTGAAACTTATCCTAAGAAGGGCAAAGAAGCTGCTGAATGGTCTGAGAAAAAGTCCTGTGGGGAGCAGCTGATGGAACTGGGATTGTTTAGTCTGGAGAAGAGGAGGCTCAGGAAAGACCTTATAGCTCTGTAATAATCTGAGAGGAAGATGTATCAAGGTGGAGGTTGGTCTCTTCTCACATATAACAGTGGTAGTATAAGAGGTAATGACCTTAATTTGAACTGGGGGATAGTTCAACAGATTGAATATTAGGAAAAAGTTCTTCTCAAAGTGATGAAGTATTGGAACAGGCTGCCTAGGGAGGTGGTGGAATCGCTGTGCCCAGAGTTTTCCAAGGGTAGACATGGCACTCAGGGACATGATTTATTGAGCATGTTGGTGATGAGTCAGTGGATGAATTAGATGGTCTTGGTGGTCTTTTCCAACCTCAATGACTCTACGGTTAATCTGGTAAGGAACATTAATATTTGCATGAGCTTACTTTATGAACATTTTGGTTATTTTCATAACCTCCATGGAAATAAACAATTGTTTTCACGAACTTGAAAGATTTGCAGTTAAAGCATTTTTCAATTACTTTGTGTCTCCTTCTGTCACAATAATCACACATACATAGGCTTTAGGAAATTATATCTATTCTAAAGTATTAGACATTTTAGACTTTAGACAACAAATATCCCATTTTACCTGCTTTAGACTCTTCATAAGAAAAAAAAAAATTGATTACTGATTTTTCAACACTTGTTTCTGTCTGACCCAGAAGACTTGTTTGGTGTGCAACAGATAATTTGTCAATTTGCAATACAATAGCTTGTCTACCTTTAAAGTCTCATAACAAAAGAAAAAAAAAAGGGGGGGGGGTGGGGGTTCTTTTTTTACCCTGGAATAGGAAGAAAAACTATGAAAAATGAGGCTTGTTGGTTTTGTTTTATTTGGTTTTACCTTGTATATACTTTAAAAATATTTGCACTATGAAACAATGACCTAAGTGTGTCTCTCAAATCCTCAGCACTCTTGCTCAGCTGGTATTAAAGCTCTTTAACTGATGGAAACAGGATGACTACTTCTCCTATTTTAACAAATGGGAAATATCAACAGAAAAAGGTGCTATACCGAACCAGTGCTATACTGAACCAGTACACTATAGTGTGTAGAAAATGAATTTTAATTTTCACAAAATTGCTTAGTAGGCTGATTGCCTCAGCCAGTTCTCTCGGTTAGTAGCTTTATGGGAGTTTCTGCCATTACAGTTATATAGAAATTCATATTCTGTAATAAAAATACAAGTATTTTTTAATTCAGGACTTGGTTAAAGCAATTTGGTTTAGACGTCAATTGCAGCATTCTTTTTTCAGTGATTAAACTGTTAGGTGGATCCCCTAAGATTTAAAATGAATTCAAAATATTCAGTGCATGATTCCACAAGAAAAGCCATCAGGTATTTTCCGTCTCTATCCATTGATGTTTAAATATTTCATGGCAGCCTTCACATTTCACAGAAGTACATTATACTTTCAAAGTGCTCTTAAATCATCTGTGAAACCTCCTTATTGAAGACTTCGCAGAATATTAACTATGGAAAACAAGAAAATAATTGTTTTGGCAAACTTACAGTTTTAAATGAATACAAAGAAAAAGGATTATTATTTATTCTTAGACATCAAGATATCAAAAAAAGAAAAAAAACTTCTGAATTTTTGAATTCTAGTTCCCCAAATCTTTCTTAATGCCATTAAGCATGGGAGAATTTCTCTCCCAGGGTTCACAATGCAGGCTTTTACTTCCACATTCCAATGCTCTTTTGGATTTAGATTCAGATTTCTTCTCATTTCATCTATGGCAGGCCAGGTAAAGGTCATATGTGCCTAAGGCCATTAGCTCAGATGCAGACTTCCATGTTATAAGTGTTTAAAATTAGATGAGATGAATACTTCTCTGAAGCAGGCTTTTCAGTTTCTCAGATCCTATTAAGAGGAAGCATTTAATAACAGAATTAATTGTTCTCAACTTTTAACTCCCAGTGCTCTACGTGATGTTATGATGTGGAATACCAGTAACAAAAATCATAAAACTCTGACAGTGTTATAATGTCATATATATGCATATATAATGTGCATGATATCATATGCTGGTTTTTCACAGTAAAATTAAAGCATCCAAGATGTTTTCACTTCATGTGTCAAATCAGAGCCCTGCATATATAATTTTTCTTTAGCTGTATTTCGCTAACAGCGATGTCAATAGTATTTTGCAACATGAGGTTTGTTGAAGTATGTGGTGATAACCTGCATTTCATAGGAACTCTACTATACACAAATCTGTCCCTCTAGCCTATAAAAAGTGCACAAACTGGCAAAAATTCCCTTGTTTTTGCTAGAACATTTCAATATGCCTTCATTTTTCCAAGCTCATTATCCCTTCCCGTGCATTTATGATTAAATATAAACCATTCAGTAATTGCAAATGGCTTTGAAGTCAAGTGTTCTCTGTTTGTACGTTTCTTCATAAATTTGCTGATCTGTGCACATGCAGGTTATTAATGCCTGTTTTCTTTCTATGTACATGAAATGAGTGCTTTTTTTTCCTACCAACTTCTTTAATACTGTTTTCTTCAAAAGACTGAGCTTAGCTTTCTTTATTTTTTTTAATACTGTCCTGTTTTATAACATATTTCTTCATATGCTGTCATTTTCACTTGTAAAAAAAGTCTCAAACAATATTTCTCTGTTTTCCCTTTACACTAGCACAGTAAAACTTCAGTCAATCTGTTTGCATGAATTATTGCTTACCAAGGGAACAGAAAATCAGTCACTTACTAACTCCTGAAATCACTCAGGTTATGTAATACAATATTATTATAACTGAGAGACACAGCGTTTTAAGACATAGATGCCCTACCACAAATGTCTCCAAACTTTTTCAAGGTTTTGTAATTTCACTAGTGATCACTACCACAACCTTGTCTGACTTCAGCTAATGCACTTCAAATCAGGTTTCAATATTCCATCAGTGTAATAACAAAAACAATGTCTCCCTTCTCTTGCAGGAGCTGCATGTTGAAAGTCAGCCAAGAAAGAATAAGAGCACCAATGATTTATAACCAAAAGTAACAGTAGACTTCCCCACAGATTGATGTAAAATATCAAAATATGATTTTTGCACAGATAAAATAATTGTTCAGAAATTTTACTTTGGAAATTTCAAAATGTTCCAGTCTGTCAATAAGTTTTCTCCCCTGAAACTACTATACACCTCCTTGGAACTATTATTCAGATATCTTCCCTATTTAATGATCACAGAATCATAGAATCATTAAGGTGGAAAAAGACCACTAAAATTATCTAATTCAACCATCAATTCATCACCACCTTGCCCACAAAGCATGTCCCTAGGTGCCATACCTACCCTTTCCTTGAAAATCTCTAGAGATGGTGAATCCACCACTTCCCTGGGCAGACAGTATTTCTGATACAAGCCAGGGTGCCTTCTTGGACATCTGGGCTTACTGCTGTCTCATGTTCAGCTGGCTGTCAACTAACACTCCCAGATCCTTCTCCAGTGTGGAGCTTTCAAGCCACTTTGCCCTATGCTTGTTGTGTTACAAGGGGCTGTTGTGACTGTATCACATGCTTTTCCCTGGTATGGAATGGCTTTTGCTTATGTTCCTGTTGAGTCCATGGCTATGACAGCACTGGCAAGGAAGAGTGTGAATATGAGTAGAGAAAATGCAAAGACTCTTCACATCTATTTGAATTCTCTGATAGATTTGAAGCTTCCAGACAAACAACATCTGAAAGGAGGTTTCAGCCTGACAGTGGCTCCTGTGACTTCAGGGCTCCAGGACGAGGAACTGGAACATACAGACTAACTCTATGGATTTGCTACGGCAATGACACCTGTGTTGTTTTTGTAAACTCAGTGGTGAATGACATAATTGTAAATTTTTCATATTTTCATTGTCTGTGTGTTCATTTTAACATTTCACAAAACCTAAGTTTTGACAATTACTCACATCTGTAACAAAGTAGATATAAAACTCAATCATAAATGCTATCAACATCCAAAATATCTAGTTAGAGGTCTTCCCTATGTGGAACAACTGACACAAATCAGCTCTTTTATTATTACTGTGTTAATAATCCATTCTGAAAAACACAAAATCTCTTTAGCAACATCACTTCAAAGAAATTATGAACTGAGTACAATATAGAGGATTACTTTTTCTTCCTTTTGTACAAGTGATATCTCTCATATGGCAAGAAATGTATCCAGATAAAATCCGCAGAACTGAATTCAAATAAATCATTATGAAAACAAAGACTTTCTACTCACATTGGCCAAAGTTTATAAGCATTGAAGTTGTTTGATACATAGCAAGGCATTAACTTAAAAAGCCTGTAGCAGGGAGTCAATGAAAATAAAAGTTGAATAAGTATATAAGTGCAATTGCATGGCTGCATTAAATGTAATTGCTACTAATAATTTTCGATCTTTTTATAATAGATATCAAATAAAGTTAATTACAAACAGAAACCATAAAACTTGCAGCGATTCTATTAGATTGTTTATTAGATAGCCAATTTCATTGACCTCAATAGGTATCTCTCTTAAATGGGTTCACTGACTACTCAGTGGCTTATGTATACACAGTCTTTTGCTCTCTCTCATGATATCAATTGGAAGAAAAATAAAAACCATTCACCCCCCTGAAAGAAAACCACCAAAAAATGTCTTCCTTTGCACAGAAGAAAAGAACAATTTTAAATTAGAATTTTAGAGCATTGACAAATGATCACATATCTGTGTCTAAGATGGGATTTAAGTCCCTTGTCTGTTAAAAAAAGCAGGTAGGAAGGCAAGATTAGATTTCAATAGCATATCTTTCAGCTTCAGTTTGAAGATGTTTAGGAAATAGTTCATGTTATAAGAAATGAACATCAAAGGTATCAAAGTATTTTAATACAGTAGGCCATTTTTTTATTCCCCTGGGAGACTAATGTTCACTTCTGATTTATGATACACATCAAATAAGTTTGGTAGTTGATTCCCTTATCTGTATATGTCCAGATCCCCAAACCACCAAGTAATTTTGTGTGATTGGCAAGCTTTTCTCAAGAGAAATTCTGGACAAGAAAAGTGTACTGTGGGTCACTACTGGCCTGAACTGGCAGGACTTAATAGAGAAAGCTCAGTGTTTGCCTGTACTTAGCATGACTAAGCAGAAACATTTGTGACTTACCATAATTTTCTGTTCAATATAGAACTTTTTGACCATAACACATTATATTTTCCCTATTTTTAATGTATTCAGGCATTCCAACTGATTTCAGTAATCTCATGCCAGCAAAATAAAAGCAAATCACAGTAAGAAAATTGACATACTTTTTAAAATTTATTTTACTTTTGAAACTGGCATAGAGTGCATTTTGCTACTCAAAGAAAATAAATGTCACATAATGCTATAGTAAGGTTATTTTGTTATTTTTATTCTTGAAAGGTATCTACAAATATCTCTGATGTATCTATAATCTTCCAAGGCGTATTTCATTTTACAGGGCTGGGAAACTACATTCTGTGGTTTTGCAAGTTTCCTCTTGCAGGCTTGTGATAGAAATCACTCAAGAGGGCAGTTCGCTAGCTACCTCGTCTGACACCTGAGACACTGAAGTAGTTTCTCTTGTTTTAAAACCTGAAGTATATTTAAGATTAAATATTAACTATTTGCAAGTTTGTAAAGTTCATGCAGGCTTTGCAAACAGATTTTTTTTACTAACTAAACGATGCTGGCAGAGCTGGCAGCAATCAGGAAGTTGGGCTACTTACAGTCTAAAAACCTTGTGCCAGTTTGAGTGTTCTGTACATCTTCCTCATCTTTCAGGAAATGTTTCTCTCTTTTAGGTATTTGGCAATGTAAAAGATGCAAATATCCACTTGAGTTGCAGAGCTTTTCTGGCTTTCACGTACGTCTCTTAATCTTACTACACAGGTGAAGAAGCCATTGCCAGACAAGTGATAGTTTAAGGAAATCCCTGCTTGAACAGTATTTTTAAAGCTGTTGCTGAGTATGGAGCCTTTCTCATTGCAAAGTGGTTGCTGGCAGACGACTTGCACAGTTTGAATGCCTTTCATTATATAGCCATCATCAACCTTTGCCCTTGACTATGCTTTATCTGTAGAAAATATTGCACTTGCTCCATGAAAAGTACTACGAAATGCATTTAGTTAGTCTTGCAGCCAATTTATGACACAGAAAACATCTCTTTTCTTCTCTTAGAAGGGGTAGATGCAGTCGCTAATTTATGCAACATCGTTACTTGTTTGTGGATACGAGGAATACTAAGAAAGCCGCAGTCCGGACTCTTCTTCAGGACTAGAAACATCTAAAAGATGAGGCTTGGTCACTTGTTCGGGCTTTGTCACATGCCCTCGATATACAGCAGGAGATTTAATACTGTAACAAACACTTGTTTCACTCTCTTCTCATAAAAGCGAGATAATTGTAAAAGGGTTGGAAGGATAGAGGCTTTGATGAATACTGAATGTGAGAAACCCTTATACAAGAAAGACCTGCCTTCTATTTGTTCTTTTTTTCTCACTCAACAGTCAAGACTTCTAAAGCACCACACTCAGCGACTGCAAGAAGCTTTCCAAACACCTGACTTATTTCTAAGTAGCAAAAACATCATATATTTTCTTGTAAGGAGAGATTGATTACCTTAATTTCCATTATTTTCAGAATTCTACATGTAGGTACCACTGCTTTTGCATCTTTTCCTCTTTAAAGGAAAGCAAGAAGAAGAACAAGATGTGTAGAAAATAGTAGATAAAACTCAATTTTGTGAATCTTGAAAATACGCCTAAAAATTGACAGAGTAGAGAGGTATTCAGTGGGATACTTCTGCTGTTCTGGAATCTAGAGTTATGCCTGTATTTTTAAATATAGGTATTTACAACTGACCTAAGACTGCCTACAGAAAGATCTTGGTCTATCAACATTTCTAGAAATAGACATTATTTTATTTGGTAGGATAGCTTTTGAAATGCACTCCATTCAGTCTGTGTAGTGAAAGAGTAACACCAGAAACCAGAAGTAGGTCTGAAGGAAACCAGATCACACAGAATCATGACACAAACACAGAAACACCTACTTCAGCTGGATGGAGAAACCTTATAAATCAGAAACTGTCAAATGACAAAATATGGAGAATGGTTTATGCAATGCTGATAGTTTGTTGCATCTATTCAATTGTCCTAAATAATATTTCACTCTCCACATTCATACGCTCTGTGGATCATATAGTAGCAATTGTGTTTTGCAGCTCTCAAAGAGAAACAGAACTGTTATCACCTATGAAAGGGACAGTCATAACACAACCTTCATCTGCACAAAAATCTGATATACCTAAGCAAAAAGCACATATACAGCTGTCAACTACGTAAATTGAGAATTTTTTGAGGTAACACTAATAATATAAGGTCACCATCATGAGTATTTCACTGAATTTATTGGTGCCTTTGGAATGCTCTGTGAGATTATCTACTGCAGTATTTCCAAGAGTTTAGGACTTGCAGGCAGAATATATATGAATAATAATTTTTTTAAAAAGTCAAAGTTATGTATTTTTTTTAAATACAAATCTCATTATTTTCTGAGTTGATTCTTTATCTTTCATTCTTGATTTGCTTCATATTAAATTTCCTACATATATAGGTGCTTTGACTTTTTTATGGTTTTCCCTGCAAGACTAGATAATGAGATTTGCAACCTTTGAAGGCTTTCTTAGGAACAAGAAAGAAAATAGTAAATAAAAATAAGACACTATTATATTAAGAAAAGTTAAACATATAAACATATAAACATATCATATGACAATGTATGAAAACCAAAATATTCATGGTATGACAGCTGCTCCAAAAGCGATGCATCCTATTTTATTACACTGGCCCACAGTGGCAGACATGGAATGTTGGTGGTATAGCAGTAGAGGCTGAACCTTCCCACCAATATTCTGTTATATTTTTTTGCTGTGTGATGGATGGCAGTAGAGGGGCAGTCTGACAAAATACTGTAGGGTGTTATGAAGCAAAAGTGTGTCATTGATTTCCTCCATGCAGAAATAATTGTACCCACTGACATTCATCAATAGTTGCGGAATGCTTATGGAAACCAAACAGTGTATGTGAGCAGTGAGGTGTTTCAGCAATGGTTACAGCAGCAGTGGGTCACCTCCGCTGTGGCATGGAAGCTCTTGTTCATTGCTGACAAAAGCAATGGTAATCATGTTGAAAAATAGTGTTTTGTAGCTTAGAATTTGCTCTATCAAATAGTGTTATTGTGCTCTTTGTATCTGTTTTGTTTTCCATGGAAGTAAATAGGAGATACAACTTTCAGTGACTTACATTCATGTTATTCTCATATTTTTTGTATTTACTGGGAATTTCCAGTGTGAATGACAATAAACATGAAGATGCACCCAGAAAGGGATAAGAAATTATACTGAATATGTGATACTTCTTAATCTGATACTCAACATAAAGCAATTGAAAACATCATGCAAATTTGAGTGAATGATGTAGTATAAAGTGAGAGGAGGAATAGACAAACGATTTTTAATATTGTTTTTAGGTATGACAGCAATTATTAGTACTATTCAGGCCTACCTCTCAGCTTCTTCTTTTTTTAATTATTTAACTTAGGTTAACAAGTTTCCTTTGCCAATAGCTCAGCTTAAACCTTCAGCACTCCTCCAGAGATCCCTGCACACTCTGCTTCCCTAAAGTGCCCATATGCCAACGTACACAGCATGGGAAATAGACAGGAAGAACTAGATATCTGTGTGTGATCACAGGGCCATGATTTCATTGCAGCCATGGAGACATGGTGGGACAGCTCACATGACAGGAATGCTGTCATGGATGGCTATGTCCTCTTAAGGAAAGATCAGCTGGCAAGACGAAGTGGTGGAGTTGCTGTTCATGCGAGAAAGCAACTAGAATGTATTGAGCTCCACTTGGGGGGAACAAGTGTAGAATTTGTGGGTAAGAATTAAGGGGAGGGCTAACATAGGTGACACTTGGATGTGTACTACAAGTCACCTGATCAGGAGGAGAAAGTGGATGAGGTCTTCTACAAACAGCTGGAAGAAGCCTCGCAATCCCCAGCGCTGGTTCTTATCGGGGACTTCAATCATTCTGATATTTGTTGGTTAAGAAACGTGGCCAGACACACAAGGTCCAGGCAGTTCCTGCAATGCTTTGACGACAGCTTTCTAACACAGGTACTGGAGAAGCTGACTAGGAGGGGTGTGTTACTTGACCTTGTTTTTAGTAACAAGGTCAGGGATGTGATGTCTGGGAGAAGCTTCGGATGCAGCAAACACAAGATGGTGGTGTTCAAGATCTTGTGTGGGAGAAGCAAAGCAATAAGTAGAATTGCTACCCTGGACTTCATGAGAGACAAATTTGACTTCTTCAAAGACCTACTTGGAGGTATTCCATGGGCTAGAGTGTTAGAAGGTAAGTGGGCCCATGAGAGCTGTTTGGTACTTAAACACAATTTCTTCCAAGCTCAAGACTGGCCCATTCCTCAGAGTAAGAAATTGGGAAAAGGTGGCAAGAGGCCTGAGTAAGGAATGTTTTCAGGGATTGTTGGAAGGCTAAGGCCCTCTTGGAATTAAACCCTGCAAAGGAGGAAAAGGATAAGAAGAAAGATTTTTTTAAGTATGTCAACAGTAAAAGGGATAATGTGGGTTCCCTACTAAATGGGATGGGTGCCTTGGTAACAGGGGATGCTGAGAAAGCAGAGTTCCTGAATGCCCTCTTTGTTTCAGTCTTTAATGCTAAGACTGGCCCTCTGGAATTCCAGACACTGGAGGTAAGATAGAGAGTCTGGGCAAAGGAAGACTTTCCATTGATCAAGGTGGATCTGTTCAGAGAGTATCTAGCCAAAATCAATGTACATAAATCCATGGGCCCTGATGGAATGTACCGACGTGTGCTGAGAGAACTGGAAGAGGTGACTGCTAAACTGCTATCTATCTAATCTTTGAAAGGTTTTGGCAAATGGGAGAGGTGCCTGAAAGCTGGAAGGTAGAGAATGTCACTCCAGTCTTCAAAAAGGGCAAGAAGGAGTATCTGGGATACTACAGGCCGGTCAGCCTCACCTACATCCCTAGAAAGATGATGAGACAACTTGCTTTTTATGCCATCTCCAAGCAATTGGAAGAGAAGAAAGTTATCAAGAGTAGTCAACATATATTCACCGAGGGGAAATCCTGCTTGACCAACCTGATATCCTTCTATGATGTCATCACTGGCTGGGTACATGGGGGGAGAACAGTGGATGTTGTGTACCATGACTTCAGTAAGGCGTTTGACACCGTCTCCCACAATATCCTTGTTATGAAACGTAGAGAATGTGGGACAGATGAGCGGACAGTGAGCTGGATTGAGAACTGTCTGACTGGCAGAGCTCAGAGGGTTGTCATCAGCAGCACAGAGTCTGGCTTGAGGCCTGTAATTACCAGTGCTTCCTAGGTGTCACTGCTGGATCTGGTCTTGTTCAACATCATCAACAACCTGGATGAAGGGACAGAGTCTACCTTCAGCCATGAAGGCTGTGCTACCATTTCACAAGACCTGGACAAACTGGAGAGTTGGGCAGGAAGGAACATGATGAGGTTTAACAAAAGCAAGTGTAGAGTCTTGCACCTAGAGAGGAATAACCCCATGCATCAGTACAGGTTAGAGTATGACCTCCTGGAGAGAAGCTCTGCAGAAAAGGACCTGGGGGTCCTGGTGGACAGCAGGTTGGCCATGAGCCAGCCTTGTGCGCCTGTGGCCAAGAAGATCAGTGGTATCCTGGGGTGCATTAAAAAAAATGTGGCCAGCAAGTCGAGGGAGGTCATCCTCCCCTTCTACTCTGCTGTGGTGAGGACACATTTAGTCTATTGTGTCTATTTCTGGGCTCCTCATGTAAAAAAGACAGGGTTCTCCTAGAAGAAATCCAGTGGAGGGCAAGGAAGATGATTAAGGGCCTGGAGCACCTCTCACATGAGGAAAGGCTGAGTAACCTTGGTCTGTTGAACCTGGGGAAAAGAAGACTGAGAGGGGATCTGATAAAAGTTTATAAATATCTGAAGGGAGGTGGGATGCAAGTAGATGAGTGAGGCCAGGCTCTTCTCAGTGGTGTGTGTAGTGATAGGACAAGGAGTAATTGCTTAAAACTTGAACACAGGAAGTTCCATACTAACATGTGGAAGAACTTCCACATGTAGAGGTGATGGAGCACTGGAACTGTTTGCCCAAAAAAATTGTGGAGTCTCCTATTATGGAGCTACTCAAGACCCATCCAGAAGCTTACCTGTGTGCCCTATTGTAGGGTACCTGCTTTAGCAAGGGGGGTGGACTCTATGATCTCTTGAAGTCCCTTTCAATTCCTGCAGTTCTGTGATTTAGTGATTCTGTGAAATACTGGGAGAAAAATAAACAAGAGCTTGTACCTGTATGAAGGCTGTATTAGATACTTCATTTTTAATAGCACAAGTCTCTCATGTTTCAGTACAGCAATGCAATACAAATATATAAGTAAACCAATCTGTGAATACATGAATGAATAATACACTAGTCAGAATTGCTGCTCTTCTGAAGAGAAAATCTTATTCTTTGCAATGAATCTCTATCACTTCTAACTGATTAACCTTTTGGTTCCACTTCCTCTATTCTTGACTGAATATTTTCTGGAGCACCTGAAACTTCATACTGTACATACTGGGAAATTTTTAAGTCAAGGCTTTTTTTCTTTTTGAGTAAAGTAAAAAAGGAATCCTTATTAGCCAGCATATTTTTCCAGCTATGTTAAGAATATTTACGAATCAAACGTAAGTGAAAGAATGAAGACTTTGAATAGACTGAATTACCTTAAATCTTCAAAATGCATATAGATTAAGTAAAACAAATAAAAACAAAAAAAACCTCTTTAATTGGTAGTAGTATGGGGATAGCTTTCAGTACCTGAAAATTTGTTCCTTTTGATGTATCTTTATAATATAATCAACCGCGATTCTTTTCTCAAGTCTGTTTAATCAGAAATTATTTTTCATAGCCTTAAGTCTAAAATAAATTATCATACCAATTGCTGAATTTTCTAAAGTGCAACTGGACAGCCTAAGGGAAAAGAATAATGTGTTCCTGTGGATCAAGTTCTAAAATATTATGTGGCAGATGTAGTTTTCTTCTCTAGCACATCTACAGTACAGATTATATTTTATTTATTTTAAATGTGTTGTGTAGGTGTTGTTTTTTGGTGGTTTTTTTTTAATGCTTCCTTATTAAAAAAGCATGTGAATAAGATTTTAATGGAATGTTAAAATGCACAATGCAATATCACTTATTACAGGCAAAGAATATAGCAATTTCTAGAGTTAAAAACTGCTCAATGACTTCTATTTGAAAACATCTTTCTCCATTCCACTTCATAGATCTCGCCAAAAAACACAATCTTGGGCTGAAAACTTCATTGTTATCACAATTTCTAGCAATATTATTGTCAATATTATGAAAAAGAGAATTTCAGGAGTTCTGACATTTTTTGGAAGGTTGGGCAAATATTGCTAAGATGTTTCAGCGCCTGCATTCTGTAGAGGCAAGATCATCTTGTTCATCTTCCACAAAAACTTCTAAAAAATGTTTTAATAGAAATTTTCTTCTCCACACTAACTATATCATGTATCATGAAGTGACAGCAATGGTATTGGTTTGCACATTTGTAGAGTTTTGGGTCAGTGACATTTCCTGGAAATACTTAAATGTGAAAACTTAACAGTCATTAAATATACTTTCTTGCATATATTTATGTAAAATAGCTCACGGAAAAAGAAAAAAAAAAAGGATGAATGATCTTGTAATACTTTTACTTTGTACATAGTTTTTACATTTCTATGTGAGTTATTAACTTTCTCCAGTGACTTATGTTTTGGATTTATTGAAATGCACTTTATTTATTCATATTGCATTCCAGCCATCTTCACACCACTGTAAATGAAGCATTAATAGAATTTTGGGACCACCACTTCAGATAGTGTGTTCCCAAGGAAATGAGGCCAGAAGAGGTTATCCAGAAAATCACCACAGAAATGACTAAATGCCCTTTGCTTGGTGCGGTTCCCATAGGAAGGCAGCAGAGTTGCTAACTGCACCACCATGGCACTGTTTCTCCTTAGGACTTAGGCAGAAACAGCCATGGGGGGGTTTCAGCTGTGTGATTCAGATTTGCGTAGCTGTGCAGCCTTGTAATATAGTATTATCACTGCTAGTCAAAGGCAGTAAGCTTTCTACTGAGCTTGTGAGGCCTCAGAACTGACATCTGTCAGGTTTTCTCTGTCTGAGCTTTCCTTGATCTGCTTGCTGCCCTATCAGACTTGGTTCAGCTGTACCAACAATTTCTCTAACTGACCAGCTGCCAACAGCTAATTTGTTTTACTTCTGTCTGTCTCTCTGTGTTATAAAATACTTAATTTTATACAGATAGTAGTAATAACAAGTTGTTGCATGTTGCCTGAGGTATTTAGCCTGAGGTATTTACCACTGACAAAATGTGGCGTTGAGAAAGGCAGGCCTGGCACAATAGCAAAGGCCTTAGAAGTGGAAATAGGATTTGGTGCAGAGTAGAGCCATGGATTCATAAAAAGGGGGCACAGGCTTGGTGTAGGAAATATTATAAGTATAAACAATTCACCAGTAGTCAGTTGAAGAAATGCAGACATAGAGGTGGACAAAACTGGGATTAAAGGTAATAAAGAAGGCAAAAAATGATATCTAATGAGCATGAAAGGCATCATATTAAGCAAGTTAAGTTGTAATTTGCAAGTGTAAGTTTTTAGACCAATGAAGAAAAAAAATGCTTAAAAAAACATGTTAGCAAATGTAAAAAAAAAAAAAAAATGTGGAACTTAAAGTGACGACAAGGAGAATATTAATAAGAACATCATATTTCTCCCACAAAAGACCTCCAGATGCTTAAAATCCTGTGACACCTCCCACTGCAACCACCAGAGTGAAACCACATTAAGATCTATACAAGCATAGGAAGGATGAGCGTAACACAAGTAAAAGGGGAAGAAATTAATTGCATGTACAATATATTTAACTCCATCATTATTGCTTCTTCTTTTGTAATAAATATACCTGGAGTAATGATGATTAGACTCTTGAGATTTCAGTTATGCTAACATCAAATTATTGGTATATTTGTGTATAAAGTGACCGATATTCTGAGCACAACTCTACAGTCTATTGCCTGTGATGATGGATACACAAAAAATGGTCTAATTTCTCTCATTCAGATCATAGAATCATTGAATCACCAAAGTTGGAAAAGACATCCAATATCATCCAGTCCAAACATCCACCTATCACCAGTATTTCCCACTAAACCATGTCCCTCAGTACAACGTTGTATGAATCCTTTATTTTTTGGCTCAAAGCTTGCTTTCTGGGACATTTCTTGTGATAGGAGATAAGAGGTGCGTGTTTCTGTGTGGCAGTCAACATCACCGTGTGGACAATTTTACATCTGAAAGAATTTCTTTGGAGCTGTTTGCCTCCGGAAGAGAGTGCTCTGGAGTGTTTACTGGTGGAAGATCTGGCCTGTGACCAAATAACTCCAGCTTGTTATGGGAGACTGGGGGATGATACCATTGTATCCTGTGAAGGCAAGATACAAGTTGGCGCCTCCATGCTCCCTCTTATCTGCTGGCAAGGTGTCTCACTCCAATTTATGGAAGGAAGAGAAGGTTCTTTTAATGTATGTATACCCAGCAGATTATTACAAATCCTAGTCGTTCAGGGAGATGGGGAAGGGAAGAAGGGCGATAGAAAAGATAGGAAATAGAAGCAAGCAGTCTTTGTAGGAAGCAAGAGGGAGATAGTCACCACCATGGATCCAGCATGGTTTGTAGTTCAGTCATGACCTTCAGTAATGGTGGGTTGTCGCGTGTTGTTGTTCCATTGACAATGACGGTGACCAAGTCAATACTTTCGAATGGTAGTACAAACTTATATATATGTCCAGAGTGGTTGAGTCAGCTCTTTTTGGAGTGACACGTTAATCTCACATTCGGTATACATATATCAAAGAACTTTCTCTCCCTCCTATAAATTGGAGCGAGACAAACATCTAAATGTTTCTTGAACTCCACTAGGATCAGTGACTCCACCAACTCCCTAGGCAGCCTTTTCCAGTGCCTGACCAATCTGTGAGAGAAATTTTTCCTAACATCCAACCTGAATCTCCCTGGTGCAATTTGTGGCCATTCCCTCTAGTCCTATAGCTTGTCACATGGGAGAAGAAGCCAACCCCCACCTCACCACAACCTCCCTTCAGGTAGCTGTAGAGAGCAATATGCTCTCCCCTGAGCCTCCTCTTGTCCAAACTAAATAATTCGAATTCCCTCAGCCACTTGTGCTCCAGTCCCCTCACCAACTTTGTTGTCCTTCTCTGAACACACTCCAGGGCCTCAATGTATTTGCTGTAGTGAGGGGCCCAAAACTGAACACAGTACTCAAGGTGCAGCCTAACTAGGGCTGACTACGGAGGGATGATCACTTTCCTGCTCCTGCTGGCAACATTATTTCTGATACAAGCCAAGATGCCACTGAACTTCTTGGCCACCTGGGCACACTGGACACATTTCTGGCTCATATTCAGCCAAGCATTGACCAGCACCCCCAGATCTGTTTTCTCTACACAGTCCTCCAGCCACTCTGCCCCAAGCCTTTAGTGTTGCCTGTGGCTGCTGTGACCAAACTGCATGACCCAGCACTTGGTCTTCTTGTCCAATAACTGCTCCTGGAGCTTTGAATTACCTCTGCATTTGTCTAACTGGTACACATGTAGTTAGTTTTTTCCTCCAAAATGAAATGTCTACATTCTTGCCTTTCATATGTTTATGAAAAAGGAAAGGCTGAACACCAGCTCATATTTCAACATAGCCACATTTCAAACTAGCCACAAATACGAGAAAAATATTTTGTAATAACAATGAAATTAACATTTTCTTTTTTACTGTTTCTTAATTAGAGTGAAAATCTAAGTTCAAATGAAGTCCTCCAAATCAGTGATCCTTCTCAAGGATAAAACTCATTACAGTTACAGTTACCAGGCAATTATGCTTGAAAAATCATAGAATTTCAACCCCTAGTTCACTAGTAAGTCCCAAAGCAACACTTGAGCCTCTGTGCTATCACAAACTAATTCTATAACCCAAGGAGCTGTAGTAGTCTCTTCCATGGTGCTTAAGGAGCTTTCCTTTTTCTTGCCCTTCCCGTGAAGCTACAAAATTGGCAGTTTTTTCACTTTATTCTTGTAAGCCCAACACAAGCTTTGAAGTAGCTTGATAAAATGGGTACTAAAACTGGTGTTCAAATGCAAATTGTCTGAATAAATACAGCACAGTGGAGATAATGTTCCAATAAAACAGAATCTGAAATGTTCTAGATAGTATTTGTTAAATTAAACTGGAAAGAGAGTTGGTTTTTGAGGTAAGACTGTTTTTCTTTTTCTAATAAAGCTCAGCCATATTTGGTAGCAATTTAACCATTTTAATCTCTCTAACTTATTTCCTGTGACCACTTCTCTTGATTGTCAATAATTGAACCCGAAATCCATCAAAACTAGATAGAGAGCAGTCTGAAACAATCACCCTTCTCCTGAACTTTTGTCAGTAGCACATTAGACATAAACAACAACTAATCTGAATATAAGCCAAAGCGACTACTTTCCAGATTTTTGCAAATACCAACAACAAATGAATGTCTGTAAGTTTAAAAACATTAAAGGGTATTGTGTGCTGGAAACTGTGATAAAATATATGCTTCTGTTGCATTGTTGTGTCAATAACTTTACAGAACACAGGTTTTTAATCTGTCGTACAAGTCATCTAGAATAACTGCCCCTAACTAAGTTATCAAAGAGTAATAATTATTTTCTCACTGGTGCCATATGTTACACTTCTAAGTATCCACAATGCAGCAGGCTGAAAATAGACAGTTATAAATATCCTGCAGAGTATCTCATTCCACTGTTGTCTCTCTAAATGAAGGACAGAGCTCTTATAATTGGGGAAAGTAACCTTTAGAAAAAGAAGTAAAACACATCTCCTCAGGTAACTCTGACCCCTTTATTCAATCACTGAAATGAGGCAATATAACTTTCCAAGCACCTTTACATCTGGCAACCACAGCATAGCTTCTATCTGGAAAAAAGTAAGCTTTAAAATATAGTGCTGTATATGTGGACAAATTAACATGAAATGAAGCCTGTTAAAGAAATGATATTGGCTTGAAATGCTTGGTCATTTTTAGTATAAACTTATCACACTAACTCTATAGCACCAGATCATTTGCAATGATGTCATTTTTCCATACAGATCATAACAGAAAAATGCAAACTAATTCCTTTTGCAGAGAAAAAACTTCACCTCTGAACTGAAAAAGCATCCATATTGTACCACTGAAGTAAGGAGAAATCAAGGACAGAAGTATTTTGTTATAAATAAAACCAAAAAGAAAATATCTCAAGCAATGAAATAGATATCTATATCTATGCCTTAATATGGTCAGTGAAGGTCAGCTTTGTATTTACTTCTTCAGGTTTATCTAAGTGCTCTGAGGTTAAAACTAGCTCTACCTTGTGCCTGTTAGGATTTTACATGGAGACAACAATCTCAGTGTAGTTTTCTTGTGGTAAAAATGTCCTCGTGTTTTCAGTAAACACTCTGAAGTAGCATTTTTCATTTATAAGAGACGGCCTTAAATTTTTAATAGCCATACAGAAAAGTGGCACCTCTAATTGTTAGTTTTGTCTAATGGCTATAGGTTAGATTGCATCAGTCACATTAAATCACTCAGCATTTCCTATTTGAATGTGATATGAAGACCAAATCTCAAACCAAGGATCATGCTTAGTGTCAGATGACTGAAGAATGCAAACATATAGGGAACAATAGGGACATTTTATTTCCATGGAAACTATAACAGATACAAAGAGTACGATAACACTGTTTGATGGAGAAAGTTCTCAGCTACAGGGAACTTTTTGTACATATTCATCGCCATTAGCTGGGCTCTTTCACTAGCGATGAACGAAGTCCTGCATGCCGTGCTCATAAAAATCTTCATGGCCATCTCGAGTATGGCTTGTCTTTCACATCACTGTTGCTACTGCTGAAGCACCATACATCACCTCACTGCGCTCACATCTACTGTTTGGTCTCCATAAACATTCAGAAGTGTTGATGAATATCAATGGGTGAAATTTTTCCAGCATGGAGGAATTCAATTCCACACTTCATGCATGCTCCCATGTCAAACAGCATTTTGTTAGACCATCCCTCTGCTGCCATCTGTTGCATGGCAAAAAAACATAATGGGATACTGGCAGGAAAGTTCAACCTCTACTGCCATACTATCAACATCCACCTGTTGGCCCATGTTGTGGGCCAATATAACAAAATAACAGACATTACTTTTTGAGAAGCCCTCATAGACTTCCTCTGCGGCTGATGAGAAGAGAATCAACTGCAGAAGCCCTGATCATGGATATTTAGGATACATAGGCCCAGACATGTGAACGAGCATACTTTTTTTTCTCTTTCTTTCTTCCCACTAGCTACAGAAGATTCATTGTTATCTGAATTTTAATAATGGGTTTCAACTAGACCTAACCATTTGTTCACTAGACCTAATTCACCAAAAAAAGTTTATGTGTGTATAGCCGTCTATGATTTTCATCTCTATTTCTCTAAGTACTTTTTCAGTGCAAATATCACTGCATAAAGGTTTATGTTCTGTGTGTCAGCTCTTCCATATTAGTGGTGTTTGTTTTTGTGGAAGATTTGCACTGTTTCTGACAAAATAGAGTAAAAGTAATAGTTACCTGGATACAGAGTACTTTATTTATTGGGAAAGTGATGTACAGTGCAGTGTAACGTTTTTTTTGTTCAGAACTTCAGACTCAGTAGGTTTGTTAAATCTGGTATGCTTACTATTCCAAGGACTTCAATGCTATTTACTGTGATCATCAAATTAAAATTATTTCTTTGGATATCTAAATTGAGAACATATAATTAATAACTTTATTTTGTTAGACCTTTCTCTATTTGGGGGATACTGCTGAGAATCTGTCTCTGCAGTCCACACAGACAAACTTGTCACAGAAAACTCATGAGTCATCAAATATTTTTGTAGATCAGGTAAAACAAGTCAGTCTTCCACTGGAATTCAGAAGAGCTTGTAAAAGATTTTAAAGGTATTTCCTGATTGCTGTGAACTGAACATTTCAATATGAGGTTTACCACATAGAAAAAGAATTTCAAAACAATTGGCATCTATTAAACAGATACCTGCGTGCTATTGAAGTGGTAATTAGACAGCGCTGAATTAAGATGGAGATGAGTCCAGGCCTAGAAAATATATACTTAGAATGATCATGCAAGACTTCTGGGTTAGCAAGCGCCTAGTGGAGTTAAGTTATTTAATAGATTTAAATAGTCCAAACTGAATCATGTATGCTCCCCAGTAAGAAAGCCCCTAAGCGTGAAGTATTTCTCAGATGTGGCTCTGTTTCCACAGTGCCTGTCTGAGCAGGATTATTTTAAGCTGCATCCAAACTGTTTGCAGATGTCATATGCCATTTTTAAGGCTTCTTAGAACGGATTTCCAACCATCTCCTCTGTCTTACAGTGGACATTGTAAGAGATTATTCTTTTCCACCTTTGTCTCAAACCTTGCTGAGGGACACTGATGGACAAGTCCTGGTCAAAGTTGGCAAAATCTTTTGTCTGAAGATTTGCAGGCCAGGGGCAAGGAGGGAGAGATAAGCAGCAGCTTAATGGCAGGGAAGCAGTCTTTTGTGTGGGCTATGTCGAGGGAGATAGCCATCTCAGGGGGTACTGCACATGGCTCTTACCCAAGCGCCCAGGAATGCCACGTTGGCAGAAAAAGAAGGATAAAAAAGGGGCCAACAACCAAGAGGGTAGGTGTCTGACATCAGATGCCTCATGACGTGATGCTTGCCCGCTGATGGACTCTCCTGGCCCTGCTACCTAAGGCCTACCTCTTCCTCCTGGACTTGCTCTGTTGCTGTACCTGCTTGCTTCCTGAGGCCAGCCACGCTGCTGCTGTTCTCCCCCTGCACTTTTGCTTCGGACCATCGGAACAGCGTGCAACAGGACACTGCTGGATCTTGGTGGTAACTATCTCCGCTTTACGTAATTTTTGCTTCTTTCCTATCTTTCCTATTGCCCGCCTTCCCTTCGCCATCACCCTAATTTGTAATAGTGTCTGTCCTCCCCTTCCCCATCTCCCTGATTAAGATTCGTAATAAACTGATGGGACCAACATTTGAACCGTTGTTTCTTAATCTCACGTCGGGTATACATATATCAAGAACCTCCTCTCCCTCCTATAAACTGGAGCAAGACTGACAGTTGATACATGACAGTACTGAGAAGGAAAATTGGATATATAAAGGAGGCAGGTAAAAACTGGGACACCCTTACTGCGTCTGAAACCACCCAGCTGTGTCTTAATGTCACCTTCTCAAAGAATGCAAAGGTTTGGGTTACTCCAGTTCTGGACTTGACAGCAAGTAAGCAGCCACTACTCATGCAGGAAGGTAGTAAAAATCACAAAAATTCAGGTGACATTTTGATGGTAAAACAGGTTCTAGTAGTTTTACCAAAAGTCACAAAAATATCATGCTTGAAAAACACAGTACAGCTCTTCATAAACAGGTGTTTTTCCAGCCATAATTCTACCTACTTCTACAGTTCTCTTTTGTTCTGAGTAAGGAAGTGTCCCTGTGGAAATTGTGACACTAGCTGGTAAATTAAATATCTCACCACATGCACATTTGCAGAAAACCTAAGAAGCTATGAGACCAAAAACTTTCCAACTGAAGTGAATGGTTTTTTAAAAATATACATTTTAATATATATTAAACAAGTATAACATTTTCATTTAAGATTCTATAAACAATTTCCATTTTGATGTTCTCATGCTCTCAAGAACATTGTTTTAACCAGCTTAAATAAGGTCCTAGGAACTATCTTTCTCTATAAAAAATATATATATAAATAAATCAGAATTATAACTGTAACCTTGGTCTGCCGTCAGGATTTTAAAGTTGAACACTTAACAATGTTTAGACATAGGACTAAATATGTTAGCTAAGACAAAGTGAAGACTTGGCCAAGAGAGAAACCTCAGATATGACATATGCCTCAGGGGAATAGTGAAGAAAGATAATCTGCATCTTTTACACCTTCAGAAAATAGCAAAAGTCATCAGTGAGTCAAAAGCTCTGGAGGAGGTTGGAGTAGCAAGACTGGGAAGAGGAGCAAGGACACAAGTGGAGGAGGACTTCCATTGTCAGGTGTCCTAGGAGCAAACCTGCTGCAGCACAAATAACCATGGTAGCCTTGGTCTAGATCTTTGGCTGGGACACAGGCAACACTTGCATGTTGCACAGCAGTGACATGAGAGAAATGAGCATCTCCTAGGGTTTATATCTCTGAGGAAAAGCCTAGCTTATACTTTGTGGGACAGAGAAAGGGCCCTAGCAAAACTAAGTTCCCTCTGATGATTATCAGATGGCCTGCAGATTTCAGCAGAGGATCCTCAGCTCCTCAAAATAGCAGACATCAATCCTTTAAAATGAAGAATTTTATGAAAAGTGAATATGTGGCTCACTACTTTTAGTCATTCTACTTCCTTGGAAAAAAAGAAAATATATATTCTTTATTCTGTATTTTTCCAATTTCCTTCATTTGTTTTCTGTTTTTTTTTTTTCTCTCATTAATCCATTTTCTAAAGTGCCCTCTCTTCTGCATTCTCTTCCCCTCAGCTTGAAACTGCACTTTTAAGTGAACTGAATTAGCAATTCATTTACATAAGTAGAGAAAACTTCATTCTCTCAGACTGAATCGTTTTTTTCTCTTAAATATACTCATACTAAAAACAAACAAGAGTGCTTCAGTCAAATTACTATGATTCTTCCAATTTTAAAGAAAAAACTTCAGAGTTTCATCATGTTCCAATTTGACTGAAAGAGTTTTGTGTTAGTTTACATCAATTTTTTCTTCCTTAATAAAATCACAATAAAACCATATTTCTCAAGTATTCACATTTTATGATTCTGACACAACAATTTTTTCCTCAGGGAAAACATATATGGCAATCATTTTTTGCTTTAGTTACATCCAAGCACCAGTCTTTGAAGATGAGAGAGAGTTAAGAAGAAGATTAGATGGGATAGGATAGGATAGGATAGGATAGGNGGGAACGGGTGGAGAAGGAGGGGATGGAGAGGGATGGGATGGGATGGGGTGGGATGGGATGGGGATGGGGATGGGATGGAGAAGGACAGGATGGAGAGGGAAGGGATGGAAGGGGATGGGATGGAGGAGGAGGGGATGGAGAGGGATGGAGAGGGATGGGATGGGATTGGATGGGATGGGATGGAGAGGAGAGGAATGGGATGGGAGGGGATGGAGAGGGATGGACAGGGATGGGATGGGATGGGATGGGATGGGATGGGATGGGATGGGATGGGATGGGATGGGACGGGATGGGATGGGATATGATCTCCCTCATGGAAAAACTCATCCAGAACCAGTGAGTAGTTATCAGAAATCATTCCTGTAGTCAAATGAAGCCACAAACTGAGGATATCCTCTGGACTCATGCAGCGCCTTCACTTTCCATGACTTTTTGAATTAGAAATTTGTCATGACCCAGAGTGGGTGGTACCAAATAGTGTATTCATTATTACAAAAGGTGCTCTCTTGGTGAGAGATGAACAACTACAGTAAAATAGGACTATTTTTTTATCTGGTACCATTAAAATTATTCTCAAGATTCACCTGGTGGTACAGAATTGATCCTTAAGGTCCAGTCCTTAGCAAAAAAGGTGAACCTTATTCAAGATTCAATTGGTTTTAATTTGTATTACCTTACAAGTAAGTGTCAGATCTTCATGGGAATAGAGCAAATTACTGTTAACTGTCAGTAAAAAATGTCAATAGTGATTCTATGGACTATACACACAGGACTGGCCATTTTCTTTTCCAATTCTGTCTAACATATGCTCCCATAACATAAAATTTATGCCAATTTACGGAATGATGATGTATTCTCTACAGTTAACAGCAATATAATAGCTTCATCACTACGTTTAGGAATGTCATAACAACACTTGTATAGTATAACATAGTAACTTATTCAATCCCAACTTTCCTGCACATATGGCTGGCTTAGTCCTTTGAGACATAAGACAACTGCAGCCCAGAAGTTTTCTGAAGTAAATTAATTTAATTTTGCATAATATTAGATACGTGCAGTCTTAAATAGAAATAACAAGGAAAGTGGTATGTCTGTTTGGGTTTTAAATTCTGTAAGGCAATGTTGTAATCACAAAGATCTCCTATTCTCCTATTCTCACCACTGACCACATAGGTCAGGACACCGCAGGCTTGTCTCTCCACCAACCAGCAGCAACATCAAGGAACTCCCAGTACAACAGGGAGAAATAAAACAAACACTGTGCTTTCTCTGTAAGTGCTGTGAAAAGTGAACATGCTGTTGCAAGTTCTCTGTGGTATGATCTCTTTCAAAGCATGTTGCAATCTAGTATTGAAGCAAGATTCTCAATCAAGTCTTGAGAAGGACATAAGGCTGGTCTTTTTTCTCTTACATCTACTTGATCTCGTTTCTTGTTTTTGTTTTGGTTTGGTTTTGAGTAGTTTCTTTTGTTGCTAGTGGTGGTGGTTGGTTGGTTGATTTGTTTGTTTGTAATGCTTTTCTTGCTATTGCTTTGTTTTTGTTCTTGTTTTTTTTTTTTTTTAATTTGTAAGATGATTGTGCACGCTGCCTCTTTTCACCTCCCAAGATCATATTAGTATTTATTTGTATCAGCAAACTATCAGTGCTCTGTACTACAGACTGAGCAAGCTAATGCTTCAGTAAATTGTTGCTGCCTCCTGTTACATCTGTTCTGCTCTGTTCACTAATTGCCTGTCACAACCACTGAGCCATGGTGCCAGCCATGCTGCCACTTCTTCTTTGGTCAGCTTGTCATCTCCTATTAATCTGAGCCCTGTTGCTTTTTCCACAGCCAATGTTTTTGCACTCTGGATAATGAAAATCTATTACCTTGTCGTTATATGAAAGTGCCAAAATTATAATTCAAAAGAGAAAAAATTTAATGACTTCCTGTGTGAAGGTTGACAGTCTCCTACCATTGCAGCAAATTATTTTCCTTGACACTGCTTCACTTCCAGGAATTTTTGTGTCTGTATGTATCCCTCAATCTGTTCACTATTATTATTGTTGTTATCATATTTTATGGAACGGAGATCCTAGTATCAAAATTTATGAATGTGATAAGCAAAATTTGAAGTAGTGTTACCTAAAATATTGCAATTTAAAGGCAAGTCAGCAGTGGACTATTGATTTTGTTGCTGAAATTTGCTGTCTAATTTTACCTTGGGGAGAAAATGGTTTGATCTGAAACTGATTTAGATTAGTTAGAGTTGATAATAACCCCAAAGTAAATTTATTTTTCACATTCTGATTCAGTAGTTCAGAGCACAGAAATGAAGGAGCATGCAGCCACATATGTATTGTCTGCATACATGTACATCTGTGTATATTTCCACATATATCAAACACAGTAAGAACCAACCTAGGTTTATCTTCAAGATAAACCATAGTTTCCAGATGACTGTGGGCTGAGGACACCCCTTTTGCAATCCAAATTCTGGAGAATTAGGCCAATAAATCTGCTTTAAACAGAATTTCCCAAACTCTTTGTCTTAGTGTGCTGAAGAATATATAATCTGCACCAGGCAAAATTCAAAACTACATAGAATCATAGAACATCCTGAGTTGGAAGGGATCCACAAGGATCATCAAGTCCAACTCCTGGCTCCGCACAGGACCACCCATAATTCAAACCCTATGTCTGAAGGCGTTGTCCAAATGCTTCTTGAACTCTGGCAGGCTTGGTGCCATAATCACTGTCCTGGGCCTTTTTTCCAGTGCCCAAAGCAGATGTAGACAGATGCTTTGGACTCTGCAGAGTCTTGCAAGCAGCAGACAACTTGCTTAGTTTTTTGAATTGTTTCTTTTGGGGGGCATGTTGTTCTGAAAGTAAGCATTTCTTTGCATGCTGTCTGCCATCAAAATTACCATGGAACTCTATGTTTTTTATGCACATATGGAAACAAACAGTGATATCTCCATTGTTTCATATTCTGTATGAACACAGAACAAAAATACTGCCCCTGTTCAGTAATATTCACATTCTAGTTTGACACACATGGCTAGATAACTACATTCTAGCTAAATGGGAGGGGAGATACAAGGAAAAGATAAGACCATTATGACACATACATGATCCCAGTATAATATGATCCTTGGTTGATGTAGTTTTTCATGGACACCATAGCAAATAACACTCTCAAAAAATGTTTTGATTTTTACTATTGAAATAAAGTGCTGATATTCAAAGGTAGCTCCTTAAGAATGAATAAGAAGAAAGTGATTATTTCATTACAGCAAGCCAATCAGACACATAAATTAACAACAGTGTCAGATAGTTGATAGATAGGATTGAGACGACTATGGAGAGTCTTTAAAGAGGAGAAAAAATGTTTATACAATAGAGAAGGAGACCAGAGAAGATAACATGAGTCACAGGAGACCTTGGACAAGACCACATGGAAGAATATGGAGAGTTAATTTCACAGGTATCAAACACATGAATAAAATTGCCACAAGGAGAAGAAAAGAAGTTATCAAATATCAGTTTTTCCATCATACTCTCTGTACGCATTTTCTTCCCTACAAAGCTCCACTATAAATATGATCTTGTGTTTCAGGGAAGAATATGCTCACCTGAATAAGCTCTGATTCCCAACAGGGTTCCACGTGGTAGGGCATGCACATGGACCACTGCCTTAAAGCAGCTCAAACGTAGCAGTGTGTTCCCCTGCAAATGTTTATCACGTGTTAAGCTTTTAACAAAATGTAGACATAATCTGTCCCTTATGGAAATGTGAGATGAAGGTGACACAAAAGTTACAAGACTAAATTAGAGACAGAGTGATGATATTCTCACTAGTAATGGAGTGACTATACCAGATTTTTAGAATTAAGCACACTTTAATTTTGTAAATTATGCACAGGGGCAAAATAATAGAAACATAATTTCAGAATAATCAAAATCATTTTGCTTCCAGATTTCCAAGTGTGACTCCATATGGGAGCTAAAGTGCTAAAGTTTCAGGGCTAACTATGTACTCCTGTATTATACAAAGCCAGAGAACCTTTCCCCACGCAGTGGATCTTGGCAGCCTTTACTGTTAGCCCTAGCCTTGTTCTAGTCTGAATGAATTAGCATGCTTTCAAATGATTCCTGGGCACAGTTCAGAGGTTTGGATGGGTAAAAGAACTTCACCAAATCTGCTTGCAGAGCAGGAGCTGAATGTTACACTTACAGACAGTTTTATGCCTGTTTTGACCTTGCTGCCAGAGAACAGACTGGAGGGTGGCTCTGGGCAGCCTGGTCTAGTGGTTGGCGACCCTGCACATAGCAGGGGGGTTGTAACTAGATGATCCTTGAGGTCCTTTTCAACCCAGGCCATTCTATGATTCTACCATTCTATGATATGATCTTTAGTTACTAGCAGCTCTTATTCTCAGAGACCAGTAGAAGATTGAGCTGGAAAAGCCATCACTCTGCTCGTCTCACTGATTCTGAGCTATGCTTATGGGCAGGAATCTTCAGTGTTGGAGTTCCCATACATCCTGGTTAGTGGCAAACTGCACAGAGCCTCTGAGAGACCTTCATTCTACATTCAGCTCCACAGCAATATGCCTGACAGCTTGATTTTTAAGATGCTTTACCAACCTGACTTAGCAATGCATACCTGGGGAGTAAATTTGGCTCTGGGAATTTGGTAGGCAGGGTTATTTTCAGTTTCTGTGTTTTAGTGATTACAATAATTTATTGCTTCTTGTTTCAGGAAAGAGATGACCTTGTGATCCCTCCTTATTTGCTCAATAAGAACAGCAACAACAGAAAAAACAAATATGTGAAAATTCTATTCTTAGGTGCCACAGACAAAAAAAAAATTATTTTGCAGAAATACAATTTTCAACTGTTTAGGGAAACAGTTGTCCAGTGGACAAGCTATTATTGACAAGGTCAGAGAAGATTTCCATACCCTGCAACAAGGGGGAAAAAAAAAAGAAAATAAAGGAAAAGAAACAAATTCAAACCTCACAGCATTTATACAAATCAAGTACAAAAATCTTTGCATCTGCATAATTATTGTGTCAGATAAACTTCTGTTTAAACTTCTGATACAAAGCACATACACTTACAGAAAAAGCAAGCTGTGAAAAATGAGCATTTTTCAGAGACTTAGAATGAAGTAAAGCTCATCATATAAGTAATACATTTTCAAGAAAAGAAGCTCATATGAATGAAAGTATGATGGAATAGCGAAGAAGAACAAGTTGAAAGACATGACACTTCATTTCTGAAGAACTTGAGAGATCAATACCTTAGTCTATGTAATATTATCCACATCTATTCAGAAAGTACATCCTGAAGAATGAGTTGATGTGCATGACATTTTCTTTCAAGTAACTGGAACGTAATGCAAAGTCTGTAGATAAAATTATTGATTTTTTTCCTCCTTTAATAAAATGTGATATTATGATCAAATTTATCTGAAATGCAACCTCAATGACGGTATGGTTGCAATGAATTCATGTCTGTGGACTTATTTGCTTAAATTGACATGTATATTCTTTTAAATCTTTTCTTCATTCTGCTTTCAAATTTGAAAAGGATTGAATTATTCAGGAGCAATTTGATTATTTCAGTTACTTTGCCCGTGTGCATTTTGAAGGGTAGAATCTCCAAATATTGTCTTTCCTGTTTTGCTGGTTAAGCACTTAGATTGCCACAGGGCTGGATTGAAATTGTTCAGGACATGATGAGACTCTGGATTTCCAAGAGCCTTATCAACCAGCCAGAATTCAGGCAAGGCAGCCAATATATTAGAATGAAATGTCAATTACAACGCCCTTCACTGTTACAAGTATTCGAAGATGACTGGGAAGTAAATGTATGATGGTTGGAGAAATTACTTTCTTTGTAGTTGAGCTGTAATACTGGCAACCAGCAAAGAGAGAAATCTTATTTTCTGTTCAATTTATTTATGGCTCTGCACATCTGTGCAAATCTCAGACAACATGACATGCTTCCTTAACCAGGCCAAGGTATGTAACCATTTCCTGCAGTAACATGTCTGGCTACTATTTTCAATAGGCTATCTTTCCATGTCAGAATTATTTCTGTTATTGAAAAGAGAGTAATATCTTTAACATTCATTTCTCTTGCACAAATTTCTTCCACAATATTTATTCTCTCATCAAATTAGCATTATCTTGGCTAGGAACTAGAATTCCTCTCTATTTTAATGAGATCTTTGCAAAGACAAGGTGTTAATCTACGATGACCTTAGTACGACATCTCTTAATTGTTGATGGCAGCAAATGAAATGTGAGTGGACACAGAACAAATTGCTTCATTAGTGGTACAGTCTGTAATACCTTAGAAACTGTAACCCACATTTCCAAGATCATGGGCTATTTCATCTCATCATTTAACTCTCTCAATGAGATTGCACTGTCCGTGTTAGCTAACAGTATAGTTATTTGTCACATTAAAAGGATGTGCTATTTAGGAGCAGTATATATGATTGTGTAAAATATTGTCTTCACCTCCAAACATACACAAAAAAATCAACATATCCTAAAAATATGACTGAGCATGTTTTGAAAACATGATGTGACTGAAAATGTATGAGAAGAACATATCAACCACTGGATCTGAACTGAGACATCCCCATGATTGCCATATGTCTTAACCAGAAATCTATTTTCTTACACTGTAAGTAGGACATTGCAAATCTTATTGGGAAAAAAAGTCAACAAAAATGTTAGCTACATGACTTATCTAATCCTTGGAAAAAAATTAGCATTTGATTTCAGAGTTGGTTATTTACATAACTGCTGTTGAAGTGTGCAAAATTGTAATACTAAAGCTCTTCCAGGCAGATATATTGTTCAGTAAATTTGACAACTGAATGTATTTATGTGGATGTGGCACAGAGCAGCTTTGTATAATTAACTTTCTTTTAAATGTAATTATTAAATTGAATACTTCATGGCTCACCACAACCACAAAAGCAAGCACAAAGGAAGTAGGGAATGGCAGAACAAGTCTTTACAACTTCAATTCAGCATGGTTGCATTTATAATAAACTCTCAAAAATTATGTAGAAAACTGTGACAAATTCAGAAAGGCTATTTAATTTTCATCTCAACAATATTTATTTTTAATATTGTTCTGCTTTTCCTTCAGCAGTGCATTGAATAAAGGAGATATAAAAATATAATTAGAAAAATTAATAGATTATCAACCTGTACTTATACAAAGGCTGAAATACAAAGGAGGTGGTAAAATATATCTTAAAATAAAGGAAGAGAAAGGAAAAAGAATCCTAAAAGAAAAACAAAATGAAACATTTCCTGCAAATAAACCAGTATTTCAGCATGATACTGGAAGTAATAAATTTTAATTCAGGTCTTTTAAATCAACATCCTAGACCGAGAGCTTTGAATGAAAAATATAGCTGATGAAGATAATTTGTGTGAATCAACCACAGGGGAATAGGAAAGAAGGAAGGCAAATAACAGTGAAACTGCTTAACTGTCCCATCTGAGAAGGTGTACCAGGTCTTGCGGTGATGATTCCGAAATTATCAAAACCACCAGAAACACCTCTCTCCAAGTCCAGCCTGGTTGTCCCAGTGCCAATTATGTGGTTTCAGCTCCAGTGCTTCAACTGCAGATCTGTGGTCTGTGAGGCTAGAAAACATGCCCTGCACCTGAGGGTGCAGAAAATTCAAAAGCAGATCGCTAACAAGTTTTCAGTGTGTTATAATTTTCTCCAAACTAACTATTTTTTCACTACTATAGAAGAAAAGCACCTTGACAAATGTAGAGCTTTTGCTCCTAAGCCCAGAGGCACTACAGCACTTCAAAGAAGCAAGTTCCAATATTATTTTATAAAGACTTTTTTTCTCCTAAATTAATTTTCTTTTTAAATGACTCAGATATTTTTACTGAAGCACTAAAATAAAATATCTACTCGAGATGTAGAAAAACTTTAACCCAAAAAAAATCAGTATTTGGGGAATTTGTAGGCTTATAATAATAAAAACAAATACATGGTTCTCTCCAAAAGTAATAGCTCCTATTTACTTCCATGGAAACAACAACAGATACAAAGTGCACAATAATAAGATTTGATAGAACACATTGTTAGCTACAGAAAACTATTTTTCAACATAGTCACTGTCATTAGCTGTGCATACTTGAGCCTGTATGTCATGCTCATTATATCTGCACCTCTGGAGGTGATCCACTGCCACTATCACCCTTGTTGAAACACACCAACAACAGCCTTACTGTGCTCGCATCCACTATTTGGTCTCCATAAGCATTCAGCAAGCACTGATGAATGTCAATGGGTCCCATTTTTTCCACATGAAGGAATTCAGTGACACACCTTTGCTTCATCCACACTTCCATGTCAGACGCCATTATGTCAGACTGTCCCTCTTCTGCCATCTATCACACAGCAGCAAAATGTAGTGGAATATTGGTGGGGAGGTTCAACCTCTACTTCCTTATCACCTACATCCACCTCTGATGCTGTGGGCCAACATAATAAAATAGGAGGCATTACTTTTGGAGCAGCCCTCATTTATACAGCAAACTTTACCCATAACAATAAGTGTTGTTTCTGCTATCCAAGATCATGATAGGAAGCAGTTTATGATTTGTTAGTCCCTTACAAGAATATACCTTTTTTAAGATACTATAATGTGGAATTAATAATAGAGTTCTCTCAGACTGATTGCTTAGCACTCAAGTTCACTTCTGACTGCCACTAATAGTAGCTCCTTTGAGACAAAATCAGTTATAGTTCAGGGATAGCTTACCCTTCACTGCTGAGTATGGAGATTGCTGAAGGTTTGTCACATTCTATACCTTCGTCAGTCCACCAGGACTATCCCAATCATCTTTCTATTCACAAACACAGCAAAATGCTGTTATATATTGAGAGATGAGGAACATTCCCTTCCAAACTTTACATAAAAATCTTATGAGCAGATTATGACATCTGTGTCTCTATGTATTTCACAATTAAATGTCACTTAAGTCTTCTACGTTGAGTCATAGAGCCACAGAGGAGAACTGGACCAGCTTTGTCCATCCCACTGGGAAATTGCATTGGGAGGTACAGCTGTGAATCATTATGCCTTGCCTGTCCTGGTAGCAAGGAAATCAACTCCTGAGCAGGGACTTTAGTAACATTTTCATGGCCAGTATTGAGCTCCCATTGATTTAGAGGATGTATTCATTTTTCATTTTATCAGCTCTACACACACCGATTCTGAAAGCAATCATTTTAAAGTGGCTTCTGCCCTTTAATACAATACTGTTAATAAGATAAAAGCAGGAAAAGTAATAAAGGTTAGCAGGAAAAATGTAAATGAGTAATTACACTAAAATCTATACACCTCTATGCAATTTCATTTGAAAACACAGTGGACAATTTCTTGCAATGGACATCCCTCTCTCTCTCTACTAAAGGCAATAAACCTTGGAGATTAAATGAAGGAAGACGAGAAATGAGCCATTTAGCTCAGTTAACTACTCTAACTTGACATGTATGGAATTATACAATAATTACTATTGAAAGGTTTAACTTCTTGCTTGGACAGTACAAAAATGTTCAGATAATATAAAGATACTTTCTATTAATTTCAAATTTGATTGTAATCTATTAGCCCTGCCAATTTTTGAATCTTTCTAAGTCACTGCGAAAGCTGAATCAACAAAAATGGATTTTTGATTGATTAGGAGTATGGCATAGTATTCCATTCTTTCAAACACAGAGATATAGAGGTTATTTAAAGGTTATTAAAAATTTTCTTCTGTGTGCATTTAAGTGTCATTGACTCTAATCAAGACAAAGTTTTCTACTACAGCTTGTGATGATTTTGAAATACAGACTGTGTATTTAAGTGACTTATATGGTGAAGGTCAAAAACCAATGAGGACAAATTCAAATTGTCACCATTTGCAGTTGACTACGAGGCTCTTTTCTACCACTGCTACTCAGACTGTTAGTAAACACTGTAAGATCTAGATCTGCTATATAAAGCCAAGAAACCAACAATTTTAAAATTTAGAAACATCCTTCAGTTTGTCTCAAGTAACTCAAAAAAAGGAGGGACAATTCACTGCAGGAAGTCAGAATTAGGCACTATGTAGTCCATAGACTGGTTAAGTCAGTTTCAAATAAAAATCTATCTCAGTGTAAGGTTATAAAAATCTTATTAAATATCTCCCTGGTCCTCAGGTACAATAGGAAATTAATAAAAATAAAAGTCAGAATCGAGATTGTAGATGAGAAAATATCCTATAAATGAAAAATGCCCCAGAAGTTACGGGCTTTGAATAATTTCTCTAGCAGCTGCAAAAATGTCAACAGCAGTAAAACATAAAAAACCAGCAGTGGTTTCATTAATAGTACTCTGCTACACTGCAGAGATCATGCTAGCATACACTCGAAGGACAGACATTCCCTTTAAAATTCAAATATGTGAACTGGAACTTTTCCTCAGTTTCAGCTTACCTGCTGTTACCTACACAAGTGAAACTGGCCAACTGGAGATCATTAATCCACAGTCTCTTCAAATCTTTCATTTTCTCAATGAGTGGAACACAGCATGTTGAAGCACATTCTGCTCACAGCAAGAGCATCAAAGAATCCAGAGACTCTGGAGTAATGACTGCTGATTATGCTAATTCTACACTTCCAATATCAGTCAAGAAACATCCCCCACACCGCTGTAGGTTTAGAGCTACTGTACGTATGTCCTTGAGCTTTTTGTTTTCCAAGTGTTAGTGCCTCTGGTTAATAATTTAGCCTGTCTTTAAAGCAGCCTCTGAAAAATGGAAAGCAAATAGGCTGGCTGTGAAAGGAAAAAAATAGCATTGTGGTTAAGAAGCTAAACAAGGACTCAGCAATTCTGGGTTCAATATTTAGCACTTCTCACAGAAGCCCTGATTGACCTTGGGCAAACCAATAGTAGAAGCCTGAGAAAAGCACTTAAACAAAGCATGAGGAAACTATCTTGTCTAGTTAATAGCAAATTGCTTGTGCAAAGAGATTGTCTTTTTTTACCTGCAGGTACGGCACTCTCATACAAGAGGGCATCAGTAGGGACTTCTAGACACTACTGTAATACAAACATTGCACTATAACGAAGGTCAAGTGATATTTTGGGATGCAATAAAATAAATAAATAAAGCATCATAATGTCCAGACTTTCTGAAAACAGTAGAAATCTCAAAGCTGTCTATTTATATAGTGAAGAAGTAGCTGTTGAGATCTGGGAGTGATGATGGTGCTTTGGCTACAATCTTCCCTTGTCCAAAAGCTCTCCCATGTAACACCAAAAGTCCAATATGCTGATAGAAGATAAAGTAATAAAAAATGTTGAATGCCTGAAGAACTGAAATTCTAGCAAAACCTGGAGGGTTTTCTAACAGTTAAGATCTTATTAAAAGATAGTGTTTGCATGTAAAGCCAGACAGTATAAGATAGATCTTGTAGATTAAGTGACTGACAGTGCACCTACACTCTCTACAAGCTTATGGTTCAGTGGCCAAAGAGATGTCACTACTTAATTTTAAATCATAGAAATGCAGCGCAAGAACTACAATTTCATTTTCTTGTTTTTCTTCCAGCACAGGTGACCTTATTCCATCAGGATACTGACAATGAATACAACTGCTTCAGATATTGTTACTGAAGTTAACTTCTGGAGAAAATCTACCTGCGTCCTTCTATGTGGCAACAACAGTTGAAAGTCAGCCTAGCTTTGTAATAAGTATTGTGAAAGTCAATAGAGTTGTAGCGACAGTTTGACAAGCAGAAGGTACATTTCATTATTCTGTCTTTTCTTTTGTGTAATGTGTCAAAAGAGAATAATTACATCATTAAAAAAAAAAAATATATTCAGATTACCTACTACATTTGCCTAATTTAGACAGAGAAGTATCTATCTATTTTCCGTGTAGGAAGCAAGTCTGGTTGTCCTAAATAGTGGATGGTTCGAAATTTTCATTTTCATTTTTGGTCTTAGACCTCACAATATTTTGGAAAATCATTTTAACACCTACTGAAAGTTATCTGATTAAAATTCAAACTTAAGAGTTTTATTTTCAAGGTGCTCAGAAATAGTATAATGCAACTCTTCAAAGACGATGAAAGTCAATCTTATTAATGCTAGAGCATTCCCTCTGTCTGATCAACAAAAGTTCAAAATATTTCAGAATTTTTCAAGGAAAGACACAAAAAGCACCAGAGATACTAGGAAGGGTATTCCATGTTCCATCTAAGTGGTAGTTGCATCTACTGTCATATCTTACTTGTATGGACTTACTTATGCTTAAGCTTATTTTCCTTTTCATTCCCCTCCCCAGCTGTACTACTGAGACTTCAAAATAGAACAAATAAATCATTAAGTAGCTGAATTACAGGAAAGCACACAGATTTTTCATTCACCCAATTTTTGAAGTTGAAAATTTTAATTTCCATTAGATTCCACAGACAACGAATCCAGGGTTTGCATTCCAACCTTTTTCTGAATTTTCTCAGTCACTGCTAACAATTATTTTCTGAGAAACATGATGTTAGAACAGTGCAGAATAGAATAGCTCAGTTGGAAGGGACCTTCAAAGATCAGCTAGTCCAAATGTCTGACCTCTTCAGGTCTAACCAAATGCTAAAGTACATTATCCAGGGCATTATCTGGCTGCCTCTTAAACACTGACAGGCACGATGCATTAACCACCTTTCCAGGAAGCTTGTTCAGCACTCAACTACTCTCACAGTAATTTTTCATACTATACAGTTTCCAAACTGTAGTTTGAACCTCCCTTGGAGCAGCCCTGTGCCATTCCCTATTGTCCTATAGTTGGTTACCAGTAAGAAGAGGCCATGACCTTCCTCTCCCTTTCTGCTTCTCAAGGAGTTCCAGTGACCAATGAAGTTCCCACTTAATCTTACTTTCTCAAGGCAACACAACAGTTTCACAGTCTGTCCTCAGCTTTTCTTCAAAAGGATGTTTTTCATTTTTTAGTTATTTTTCCAACTTTGTTTACGAACTGTTATGAACTTCATTTTGAAGTGAGTTTTCTTTTGTCTTTTATTTCTATCTATGGCACAATAAAATCCATGGCATTAACTTTGAGAATGTCAGAAACACACTCTACAAATACCAAGATATTCAGTTATGAAAGAAGTTGAAGATTGCAATAGTAAGCAGGATCAAGGAAGACACTTGCGTACTTTGTCTCTAACCCTTCCATGACTGACATGCAGGTGATGAATGAGATATAGTCTGCCTAACTTAGTCACTTCTCTTTGCACTTATGCTGTCATGCCTCTAAAGTATCTCATTTTCTGCCATAGTCAGCAGAGAAAAATTGTGGGAGACCTTGTCTACCAAACGTACATGTTAAGGGCACTACTTCTCTGTTAAGTTGCATGTCTTGCTCAAAAGCATCTGGAGTAATTCTAACTCTATGAAAAGAATCGGGTAAGGGAGTATACACACGTTGTACAAATGCAAAATGTAAGAGGAAAGTGTTTAATTAGCATCCCCTTTACTGCCAAAGTCAAAGCTCATCTATTCCACTTCATCACTTTTACCTGGCAGGAAACAGTTCAGTTCAGACACTGAATCATCACTGAAAATCAGTTAGTTTTAAGAAAACAGACAAACAAAACCAAAATAAATTAACAAGCAATCCTACCCCACCCACTCCAAAAAAGGTTCATCTGATATGTACAGAATTTGGAGTTGTGAAGAGGTATCCCAATCAACATCTTGATATTTAATTAATCAGTTTTTTCTCTATACAATCTGTCAATGTTAATGTTGAAAAGTGATAAATGTATACATATCTACACATATACATACTATACATACATGAATATTTATGACTACCTTGCATAACATACCTGTATCAGAACATCATTTGTGTATGTGACAACTTTCAGAGACATCACAGCTAAGCATAAAAACTCTGAAATCCTTTCTCCCCATGCAACAAATGAAACAAAGAAAAATAATAAAAAATGTAATAAAATATTGTTCGTTAGCCACTAGTTGATTGCAATGCAAGCTGGCAAGCTACAGGACTAGATGGTCCTGAGATACATAAGAACTCTATCTAAAACCTTTGGCTATATTCAAGACTAGTACATTTTTGTCTTCTGCAGTTTCAAATAATTCCCACAAACTGCACAAAGTGCTTGATAGTAAGTGACCTTTAAAGATATTAAGTGGCTGAGACATAAGAATTTCCTTGCTATTTTCTTTTCCAGACTCTAAGATGAAAAAAATCAATTTTTTTAATCTGTTTCAAAAAGATAATAAGTCTCCAATACCTGGCATTCTCTAAATATTCACTTTTACCAAAGGAAGGAAGCAGTGCAAAGGTTTTATTTGGTGATGACTCTAATTCCCTTCCATTCCAGACATCACTGAAAGCCCTTGAAAACATCACTGCAAGGGGATCAATGCATCTATAATAAAATTATTCAGCCATCTTCTAAGCCCCAAGGGATGTTCCCCTTCTCACTGATGGAAAAGCTATACCAACACGTGTCTTTTCTGTAGATATCTCAAGAAAGTCTTGTTTCTCATTTGCAGAATCTTGAAAATTTGTTGTTCTTTTAAAAATCTGTTGAACAAGAATTACTTATTCCTAAAAGAGCTTTCCTGGGCTACCTGTATTGCAGTGTGCCAGCAGGGCACACACACAGCTGCACACCAACTTTGACAGCATAGCCCTACTATGTCCCTCTTCACTCTCCTTTCTTTTTATCCCACAAATAAAATTAAAAAAAAAAAAAGAAAAAGAAAAGAAAAAGAAAAAGGAAAAGAAAAAAAGAGAAAGATGTCCAGCCTTATCACCAAAGGTTTTTTAAAGTTAATCTTATCCTTCATTTACTTTTAAGTTTCCCCTGAATACCACATACTCCATATTTCTCAGTCAACTATGGAAATTACTCAAACAACTGAATGCTATCTGTGTTTCTCAAAAGGAATATAGAGAGGTCTCCAGGCTCTCCTAAGACAGTCTCCACCATTCCACTTGGGAAAAATAACATCCCTAATCTACTTTTTCCTCTATAAAATAAAATTTTCTCCTGACTGGAATTGTAAGAGAAACCATCCAAGGGGCTACTAGCAACCCGGTCAGAAATCAATAGCTCTATATGCTTGCATTAGAGTGAGTTCACAAAGGATATATGTACTTTGGAGAAATTTTTTCATCCTTGTCCAATTTTCCACTACAAAATTCAAGGCTTTTACTGATTAACTAGAATACCCCCAAAATGCTTTATCACGTTTTGCATGTTAATACACTCTACATCTCTGAAGTTCAGATGTTTCTCTACCGATGAACATAGTTTAAAAGTTACAGTTTCTATAAAAAAAAAATAGCTGCAAATTGTCCATGAAAAGAGTGTACCTTCAGAAGCCCTTGATCTTCCAGTTCGTATTAACAGGTTTCAAGTTCTAAGCTGCTCCATAAAATATAATCAAGTTCATTAGAACAAGTTTTTACAGATTACAAACTTTAAAGACCCAGACTAATAGATTATATGTTTGGATATGTCTATGTTAATAATCTTTCTATTTGTCAGTCTTTTGTTTTGTAACCCTTTCTCATTTTGATTACAGTACTGATCACAGTATTCCAGCAGGTGACATTTTTGAAAATATGTTTGATGAGCAAGAGTTGTTTCATAATTATTAGTTATTCATAATCATTAGTTCAAGAAAATTTTGTGAAATCAAAGGCATAGAGTAGATGAAGACATTCACAGTGTCTTCTTAGCATGTCTCCCTTAAACACAAAAACCTCAGGCATATGGAGTATTCAGTGTGAAACAAGGAGGATTATCCAAAAGATGTTTTCTAGCAGATATGCCCACAAACTGAGAAACCTGCAATGGGAAGAGGAATTTAAAATGAAATATATTTTTCCAACTTGAATCCAAGATTCTCCTTTTTCCTGGGCAATTCAAGCACTCTACATGAACTTAATATAAGTATTAAAATATGAAAAGCTCGTATAGTTCTTTACTAACCAGAAGCACTACTTGTCTGGGCAACTGAGTCCTTATGTTAGACAGCAGCTCAGGACATTTTACCACAAATTGCTCATCTCAAGTAGCTCCGTTACAGTATATGATGCAGAATCCTGTGAGTGGAAAATGAACTGTCCCTAATATTTCATGCCGTAATAAAGGCCTATCACTTCCACTTTTTTTCAATATCTTCAGTTTTTATGCTTGTCAAACACAAAGTGTGCATTCCTTCACCCTTAAGAAATAATATCTTTAGGATGCTGTATAATAAAGTCCATGTAAATCATGCTATACTCAGCAATAGGAGGATCTGAAACGATATGTATATTTTTAAGTGAGTGTGAAATATCAACATTAAAAAAGGGGACAAAAAATGAATATGGAAATGCATTTTTATTATTGATCCAAAAAAGTTCAGAACTAGTTTTTAAATCACCTGGAACTTTATACCTTGCAAGAGAAATGAAGATTTGACTAAGAGGCTGCAAAGTTAACAAATCTGGTAAATAGACATTGAATTTGTCATTTCATTCCAGAGGAAAAATGTTACAGGCTTAAGAGAAAACTATAATATAGAATCAGATACTATGCTCTAGATTAAGAACCACTTACTATTTCTGTAAGTATTCACAGATAATCTGTTTTATTGTAAGAAGCAAAATATACAGTGGCATTTTCTATTGGGTAGCAGATGAATTATAGGTTTTGCACAAGCTGGAGAAAATCTCTACAACTTCAACAAGACAAGGACTACATATAAATGTCTTCTGTGGTACTGTAGGAAAACATTTGCACTGTGAGAGGTCCTGACTGAAGATTCAACCCTCATTGGCCATGTTCATCTCTGTGAAGACATATTATTGGCATCAAACTTCAGGTTATTCTGTTCTGATATAATTGCTCTTCTGTTCTGTTTTCTTTCTACACTAGAACTGGAGTTTCTTTTTGTATTATTGAATAAAAAGGAACTGGTTATTTCATTTGAAAGATGATTTTTCTGGGACATTTATTTCCTCTAGAGTTGATTCCTATATCAAGTACCTGACTGACATGATGAATAGAATGCTTTCATAGTCAAACATCTTGCTGAAGCGTAGGAAAGCTTTCATATCATTCCACTTTTTAAGAACCATAAATTCATGTATTTGATTGTTAAATTTGCCTTTATGTTTCCCATGCACCTCAGTTTAACAGAATACTATTGTATTCCTTTCCTTTCTCAATAACCATGACAATTTTACAAGAAGAAATACCTTTAAAGTTGTATTTCCTGAACAAGAATACCTTTTTATCATGCTCAGAAGCTTCTTTTGGCAGGTATTCCAAAATAACAGGTGCTGCAATAAAAACTTACTGTTTTCAAGACTATATGAATTTTTACTGTTGGTGGCTTCACCATATTTTCTCAGCTCATCAAAAGATGCCTTCCACACTTACCTTTGCTCAGAAATCCAATTTCCATTCTCTTTTCTTTCTCTTCTCTCTCTTTCACTTCATTATTGAGCAGGCCCATAACAGCAGGCAAAACAGCTGAAAGCAGCATAGGGTACAGTCTGCTGTAGATCCTGTTCAAGTTCCAGCATACATGCTTGAAATCATCCTGAAAGAAGAAATAACTAAGAAAAAGAACTCAAGTCATGCCTCATTCCTCACTGTACAAAATCACATAGAACTGGTGGGTTTGGAAGGTACATCAAAACCAAACCCCTTACTCAAAGAAGGTTGCCTAGGACCCCACACATTTTTATTTATACACACTGATAACATTCATCTGAGCCTTCTCCAAGCTGAACAGTCCCAGTCTATTCTTGCATGACAGATGCTCCAGTCCCTTCATCATCTTCACAGTTCTTCACTAAACTTGAACCTGTATGTCTACTTCTCTCTTGCACTGAGAAGGTGAGACCTAGAATCAAATCTTCTGGCACGACTTACCAACTATGAGTAGAGGGGAAAGCTCACCTCCCTTGTCTTGCTGGAAAAATCTGTCTAACAAAGCCCAGGATGCTATTGTCTTTATTTATTTATTTATTTTATAAAAACAAATACCCATAGCTTGCTCATGTTCAAATTGCTGATGATCAGGACCCTCAGGTCTTTCCATGATGAACAGCTTTTGAGTCAAACCTCAGTGAGCCCTGTTATTCCTCACCAGATGTGGGACTTGACATTTGCCTTCAGTGAATTTTATGATGCTCTGGTCAGCCTTTTTCTCCAGCCTGTTGAGAAATAGTCTGTTGAGATCCCTCTGAATGGCAGCACAACCACCTGGTGTACCAACTATTCCTTCCGCTTCTGTTTCATTTGCAGACTTAGAGTGTTCTCAGTCCCACTGTCCAGATCAGTAAAGAAGTTAATAGAATATTTACACCAGGATTGACCTTCAGGGTACACCACAGGTGACTGGCCTCCTGATGGACTACATACCGCTGATCATAATTTTTGAGCTCAGTAATTCAGCCCATTTTTTAATCAACTTCACTGTTTAATTATCTAACCTGTACTTTATTAACTTTTCTGTGAACTTATGTGACACAGTGTCAAAAGCTAGTCTTGCTGAAGTCAAGACAAACATCTACTTCTCTTGCCTCATCCAGCAAGCCAGTCATCACACTGCAAAAGGCTATCAGCTCAAACAGGCATGATTTCCTCTCATAAATCTATGTGGATCAATCCCATTTACTTTCTTATTCTTTGTATGTTTGGATTTTTTTTTCCAGATTAGCTGTTTCAGCAGTTTCACAAAGTGAGATTGACCATCCTCCAGTTCCCCAAGTCCTCCTTCTTAGCCTTACTGAATACACAGTAACGTTTCCTTTCTTCCAGTCCACAGGAACCGCCTCTGAATTCCATGAGCCTTCAAAGATAACTGAAAGTGAACTCTCAGTGACACTGTCTGGCTTCTTTGGTGTTTGTGGATGCACCTAATTGCATCCTATGAATTTGACTATGTTCTGTTCAATTAAGTGGTTCCTAACCTGCTCCAGGGATATGCTTTCATTGCTTTAGATTTGGCTACTGGTCTCAGGGATGTCAGTTTGCTGAAGGCCAATCTTATACTGCAGTGACTGAAACAAAGAAGGCATTGAGTACTTTTGACTTTCCACGTTCTTTGTCACCATGTACCTTTCCCCATTCAGCAGCTGGCATGCATTTGCTCTATTTTTTTTTTAATTTTTTTTTGCCTTCATTGCACCTGTAGAAGCCCTTCTTGTTGCCATTTACATACCTTGCCAGATTCATCTCCAAGTTATCTTTAATCTGCTTCTGAAAATGTCTTCTTAACAAAACCGAGAATATGTCAGTTTCAACTAAACATTTTTAGCAGTAAATATTCCATCAAACAACTTGACTGTAAATATATTTGTCCTTGTATACTGTCAGCATTCCCTGGCTTTGAGGCTACCCAGTATGGTTTGGCTTCAACCAAGCTCTCCTAATCATCACAAAAAGGTGACCATATGTAAATAGTCTATTCCAAGTGATTCGCTGGAATAACTCCAAAAATATGCCTGGAAATTATTATTGATGGCTATAGTAACACAAAGAAAAAGCATGATAGAGAATATTCTAATAATGAAACAGCATGCGTGAAAGTTTCCTACTGTCCAGGAACATTTCCTGGCATTGTTTAATCTGCAGCTTAACCATAGATATTTGTGACTTAATGTGACAAAATATGTACCTAACAATATGACTTATCACAAAGATAATATCATGGGGTTATACTAAGTTGTGTCACAACAGATGCAAGGTTATTCAACATTTCATTAAAGATGAGACTATGTGTGTATATGTTCATTTGGCCACAGTTGCCAATTAGGACACTTTTTAATTTATGGGGTCTAATTCAAATCCTTTTGAACCTGCTTGCAGACACTATGAAATATGCTAACCTTAAGGGATAAAGATTTATGATTACAAGATGTTTATCAACATTACACACTTATCCTAAGGCTGAGGATATTATCTCAGAATACACATTATCATGGTGCTCACTTCAGACGTTTACTTGAGTTACGTCCGGTTTTGTCCTTGCAGTCCTGTCCTGCTCTGAGGTTTGCTCTCGTTTGTGTGAGATTACTAATTTTTCTACAGAATGAAAAAGGCAAATCAGATACTTACTTACAGTTTTTACTATTAGGTTAACTGTTGAAATTAGAAATGTGCTTGCTTTCTGTTCTATGCCTGGATCTTCTAATAGCAACAGTGAGCTCTTGATAAAACATGATATATCACTGACAGAATATTTTAACACGTTCATATAAACTCATGGCACAGACAACACTATGGCACAGACAAGTATGAAAGCAAAAACAATAATAATAATAATAATAGTAATAATAATAACAATAAAATATATCCTCTGTCCTCCTGAGTTAAGAATCTTTCAAATAAAAAAACAGCAAGGTTTGAGCTAAATGTTACTGCATGCCCTGCATGACCTCAGTGAAAACTGAATGTTGCATGGCATGCGTATCATTGCTAAGATGGACCTGGCACATCTAAAGAGGTACACATTGCTTCTGAACATAGGTCAACAACAGATCTGCTGTAATTTCAGCTCTGTCTCATCTACATCTCCTCTGCTTCACAAACAGTAACAACAGTGAGACTAATTATGTCTTCATCCCCTGCGAGGTTCTAACTGTGCATCAGAGCATTTGGAAGACAATCTTCAGTATGTATCCAGACTGCTTCAGCTAGTAACAGCATGCATTTTTGAACTATAAAACACAGACATGGCTCCATTTCTGTGAAACATGTGATGGCACACTGCTGACATTTGTTCACTGCCAACACCTATGTGTATTTTGATAGATGGTAAGATTTTCTTAATTGAACCTACTCAGTTACGTAAAGAGTAAATTTCAATTCCTTATGATTTTTATTCAAATGGACTTCAAAGCATTTTTAAACTTATTAATAGTACATTTTTAATATCTTAATATTATATGTTTTTACAATAAAATAGTTGGAGGATGAAATTCCAGGACTATCTTCAAAATAAAATGTCTTTCTAGCTGAGAGTTAAGGTTAGTTAAGTTGGAATTAGTTGAAATAGGCATTAGGAATTTTGATTCTATATTCTCCCTTACACATAACCTACAGAGCTTTTATTGCTTTAGGTCACACATTTATTATTTCCAAAGTCTTTCAAGACAGAGTACTAAAGGTCATTATGGATATAAAGTTCTGAGTGAGGATAGAAGAGAAAGGAGTTGTATTATTTTCAACTGATGAACAGACCTGGTTTAGGAAAAAAAAAGAGATTAAAAACGAATGATGGAGAATAATATCTTTGTCAGTACTCCTTGTGTGCAAGATGATTCAAACTACCCTGTAGTCAAGTGCTGCACTGTAATGCTTCCTAGCTGCAATTCTGTGGCTCAACAGTGACATCCATCCTTCCTCACTTACAGATGTGTAATACAAACCTATTCCTTTCATTAAAGTTGTGGAAATAATATAGAAGAGCCGTTGTCCTTTAGAGATTTTATAGATAAACAAAGAACTTACATCAAGCTAGATATAGGTATTGCAGGGTTTTTGTTTATCATGACTGGCGCAAAAGAATGTTTTTCTTTTTAAACTCTGTGAGAGCTAATATAGCCCAGTTTGCCTCCAGGAAAAGCCAAGAACTACTCTTTCCATACTTTCCTGAGAGAATAGGGATGGAAGTTGAGGATAATACTCTCTCCCAGAAGTAGCAGTTTGAGGAAAAAATTTATTTTGAGGCATTAAGTAGCCAGAAATCCCACTTAGCTTTCACCACTTGTCTGTGTAGAGATCTGGAAGATACAATCTCTCCTTCAGGCTCTCCTGAGACTTAGAATTTTCTCTTTTCCCTTGGTTGGACAAATATGTTACCACTAAGCTACTTAAGTATGTCTGTGTTTCTTGGTGTCAGCATGAGACTCAGCCACATCTTAACCCCACAAAAGGAACCCTTTAGCTACCACAGCCACGCAATATTTTCAACAAAAAAAAACTGGGATACAAAAAGGGCTATCAATCATAGTATGCTACAACAGTTAAGGGCAGGTACAATGAGGCTAATGCCATGGGATGTTTGTCTGTAGAGAAGTTCAGCACGTTAAGAAATTTTACTTGTTTTCCACTTGCTCTTACTTGATGTCTCTATCATAATAAATTACAGCAAATTATAATTGTCTTGGCTGGTTATATGAATTAGCTATGCACAGATGCACTGTGACTGAGTAGCCAGTTTAGTAGCATGAAGACAAAGAGGTTAATCAGTTCTCCCTTCGCTCTTACAAAAATGCTGTCTTTCTAAAATGTCTTCCTTTAAAGGATCACAACACAAAATTGTTGGGAATTTAAAAACAACAATGACAACAACAAAATACAAGGTAAGAGCTTGTTTAGAGGAAAAATAAGATTTTGATGCTGGATTGGAGGTAGAATTTACAATTCTTGCTACCCCAAGTCTGTCCTTGAAAACTTACCTGCAAAATCAAGGTCTCCTCTACAGTTTACTGTCTTTTTTTTTTTTTTTTTTTTTTGACCTCAACATTACAGATCATCTTTAGTTAAAGAAAAATATCTTAAAGAATTTCCTCAGCAGTGCTTTCCTCTTAATCTAACTAAAAGTATGAGATATACTAAAAACAGTGAGCCTGTCCTGTCAAATTGTGTTCTCTGTGGGAGTACCTGCTAGATCTACATCCATACCCTTTACACACAGAATCTGCTTTGTTCAGTAGTTCTTCCCTATGTCAGTGTAAAATTGTGTGTTGAGGCCAATCAAGAAGAACTATTAGAAAACCTTTAAAAACAAAACAAACAAACAAAAAAAACTTGTAGACTTTTATACAATGTTAATTATAAGTTTCCTAGAGTTCTGCACTCAGAATCATGAAGCCATATAAAACAATTAGCAAAGAGACATTTGTTTTGTTGTTGTTTTTTGTTTTTGTTTTATTTTGTTGGTTGTGTTTTTTGTTGTTTTTGTTTTGTTTCTACTACAGTATGCAGAATCCATTTTTTCCTTTGTGGGGATTTGGTATGATTTTTCAAATTATCCTGTCTGAAGTCAATCTTCTGAACTTTAATGATTTCTACGTGAAAATAATTCACAGCCCTTTAACAGATTGCTCATAACAGATATTCACCACATCCTAACCAGCTGCACTTGCAGTTTACATGGGTGCATAAGTATTCCAGTTTCAGGAAATGTTTGGCTACAATATGGATAAAAGATGTTCTGCTGTTTTATAGCCATTCCACTATCTTACGTCCAAAACATATGTGCTATCAAATGTTAGATTAAAGGGGAACAAAGACCACCCCTGATGTGTCTTCCTGTCCCAGCCCATCTGCTGTGATTCCTTTGTAAAATGAAAGAATTTGGTAGGATTATCTGTTTACTGTAACAGGATAACAGGAAAAAAAAGAAGACTCTATTGAGATGCATACACAGCCCTGAGTTGCTCTAACTTTTTTAAGGTTAAGAGTTAATACTCACACAAGCTATTCTGTCATTGGCAGTGGCATTTTCGTGCAACCTATTTCTGGAGAACAAAAGCATCTCTATCAGCCTATGGAGATGTTACACACAGCACAAGTTTTTGTAGTTTTAATATTTCCCTTTTACTATTCTGTCTAGCAAATAACAAAAATCACTTTCTAGTCCATCTTGCTTGACATCTTAAAAAAACTATGTCATACATAAAAAGTATTTGGCATTGGAAATCCTAACTTAGTAGAATCATCTTTGCAACCTATCTGTCAACTGACTGTAATGACAGCAGGGCATTCAAAATTTATTTCTGTATAATTCTTGTACTGTATTTCTTTAAATGGTTAAAAAAATGAAAAAAATAATAAAAAAAGAGAAAGAGAGACTTCCCTAATGAATCTTGTGATTCTCACATACTCTTTTGAGAAGCACTAGTGAACATTCAGACAAGATTTCCTAAAGATGTCCCATTACTGCAAGATATGGGACAGGATCCGTCATAGACTCCCAATACAGTATTGCTAATTTTATTTTCTCAGCTCCAAGTAACATAGCAATTTTCCACATCTCTGTGGCTTGCTCTTGTGAAGACTCTTGTTAAGCGTGGGCCTTGAGAATCTGCTGGATGAACTGTCACACTTTCACTTTACAGATTAACATATGGCTGGAAACTTTTGTAGAGATCTTCCTAGAGGCTATTTAAATATTTATCCTTCAAATGACTTGATAGATTCAGAAAACTATACTAACAGTTCTGGATTTATTGATTATTGCTTTTTTTTGTTGTTTTGTTTTGTTTTTTGTTTTTAACAATCCCATTTCCACAGCTAGCCCTCATAGAAGTTCTTGTTTTCCATCTTTATCTCCTTTGCTGTGTTCTTCATATGGATCCAACTTTACACACAGACAGCTCAGTCAAATTAACTAAGGAGAAGCCAACTTACTTGACATGAATTTTATTTAAACCAGATGAGGTACTGGCTCTAAAATCCATTCTGAATTGTCTCAAGGAAGTCATAAATGTAGTTTAATTTTCTCTCCATAATATGGTTTATCTTTTCCTAGAAAAAGGGTATGTTCTCTTTGTTTCTAAACAGAATTACCCCTCTGCTAAAAAAAAAAAAATTCATCCAAAATGAAAGGCCCTGCCTTTCCATCAAAAGGGCTACTTCTTCACTTCATTGTAATTCACATACAACTATTCAAGACCCCATAGCAAACTGTACTGTGTGCATATTCGTTTTAACATTTTATCAGCTTGAACTATATATTCAATTCTTCCTTCATTGTACTGGAAAGATTAAATATTGATTTTCTCATACTACTTTAAATAATCCAGGTGGGGGAGAGGCAGGGGGGCTGGAGGAATATTGCATTCTTTTGAAATTATAGCTTTCTATATACCACAGCACATTTTATTCAGATTTATTTTGTTACCTTTTTTTTACAATATCAAACACTGTTAACATTGAACAGCATAACCTTTGCATTACGTTATTGACAATGTATGAAAAAACAGCCAGAAATAATCTGCTAATCAAATTGCATGACTTTCAGTCATTATATTTCGTGGTTTTATCTTTCACTGCTAAAAAACGCTGCTGTTAAGAGTATGGAGTATGAATGCCTTTACTTGCTAATTGAATTAGGACATGGATAACATAGATTACTATTCACTGTATTCCCACAATGGTCCTCATATCCTAGCATGCCTTAGTTTTGTTCAAAGAGTATGCCTTCAAATAAAGGCTGCTCTACTTTGCAGGCCACCTCCTCAATTTGCCAGCCTCAGTTGTCAGATGCTGACAACAAGGATGCCCATAAATGTAATTTATCATGGAAAATTTATAATGCAGTCAGTCCTGCTTTGTAATGTGACCATCAAGAAATGAGCAATCGTACCAGATGGTAACAATTTTCAGTTATTTTTTGCCTGGGGTTAGATTGGAAAGGGTGACCTTGAGGTGAAAAGCTCCTGATCCTATTACCAAGCTCTTAGCAACATAGTCTTGAGTCCTTCTCTCTAGGACAAACTATTGCTCATACTGCACTGAGTATTTGTATCTCCTAGGATATGTTTTCTTAGCATTTTGTAACCAATAAATTAATCACAAGAACAATAAAAAAAAAAATACTCTTGCTTTTGCTCTTCAAAATAAGTCACGGAACATGTGCAGAAATGCATATACTGAGTCATAAGATAGAGCCTCAAATAACACAACCTTTCCCTCCCATCTCCACAAAAAAAAAAAAATCTATATTCATTTCATAAGACTCAAATTTTCCCTTAAGTAGTTGTAATGCAGTAAAAGCACCAAAAAGGTAAGTAATTTCCATAAGCAAGATGTATACTTTATAAATTGATGCAGGTCACACACTATAAGATGTATGTATCGCCTTTGTTTAATGATTTTTTTCATCCTCTTTCTTTCAATATTTTATAGATGTTCCAAATTGCACTACAAAGAATTAAGGGTGAGGTAATGGTGTGTGCTTAAAGTGCCACAAAGAAGAGAAACGCTGTTAATTTGTAAGATATGACCATTCCCAAGACCTCAGTCTTTGAGGAAAAAATAATAGCCATAATGGAGCTTCTGAGTTTCCTAGTTCATTGGGTGCCCAGAGGCACCACGCATGTATTTAACACAGGGTATTTTAAACACAGACTCCTCAGGCCTTGCTGCTACACTCCTCCACTTGCACAAGACACATAAATATTTACAGATTTAGAAAATCTGAGGAAGCTTCTATGTGTAGTCATTGAACAGTTCCTTTATGGAAGGAAAGATGTGTTCCAAGTTCAATTTAGATACATGTACCATAATGCTTAAAGAATTCCAAACTTGCCCTAAAGAGCTTCAAAAACACATTTAAACATGCTTTATTACGTTGGAACAGAATTCTGTGAAAAATGCTCACCTAGTTAAATAACTTTTAAACATTCAGTACACAGAACAATTGTATGTCTTCCATTTCTTCTATAAGATACTGTACTTCATTCAATAGCATCACCCACTGAAAATTTTCGCATACACAAATACATTTGCATGCATTTTATTTCTGAAACTTTAATTTTGCAGATAAGTGCTTGGCTTTGTCAGGAAAGCTTTGTTGATTGCTTCCTATTTCTTTTGTTTTTTAATTACACAGTGAACAAATTTGCAACAAATATGCTTTTCATCCACTTGCTCCCAGATTCTTCCACCATACTTTATATGCTTAAGCTAAAATATTTAAACAAGAAAAATAATGACTCTAGAGTCTTGCCATACTCACTGCAGCAAAATATTCAGCACTCAGAGAAAGTACCTCTTTGTTTCCATTATGTATAAGGAAAATTTGGGTCATTGTGCTTGTCAGATCTTAATTCTTAAAACTGCCGTTTTGATGTCAAGAGTGAAGAAAGGTCTCTATCTTGAGAGCTAAGAGGCTTTGAGAGTTAATTTTAGTAGCATTCACACTGAACTCTGAAGATATAGGAAAATGAGACCTATGTTACTGATTATTTGAGTATCTCTGTGATCATTGCTGAAGTGGTGCTGGCCAGTGTTACACAGCAATTTTGGAAGTCAAAAACAAGGATGCCTACAAAACAGGCAATGTCCTGGACTTCTGATCTCCTGAAAAGGGCTTAAAAAAGAAAATCTTCAGAATCAAGGCAGGAAGGGTACTGTGGTGATGAAGGATAAAACCCTGAGCACTGTTGGGACTCCCAGACACTGATAAGTGCAAATGCCTTGGATGAGACCACTCTGAAATCCCTTTCTCCAAAAGCACTGCGTGCACTATTACTCTGTGTATGCGGTATAGTTCACATGGTCAAATGCAATATTTGAATGCATTCATTAACTTAAATTGTTAACAAAAGCTAAGGAGAGAAAGAAATTATTTTCTCCAAAACAAAAAGATCTACTGATACAAACTTTTAAGTTTTTTACAGGTGTCACTGATCCTGGAAAAATCCTATTTTAGCAGACAGAAGGGTAGAAAGACTTCTGTTGTCATGGTTAATCTGGGAAAGCATAGGTCATTTATTTCTTCTGCAGTCTTTTTGAAAATAGCCTAGGTTGTCCAGCCAAGGTAGCAAGTTCTGCAGCAATACTAACAGCAGTATATGTATATTCTGCTATTGGTGAAAGTCTGTCAGGTCTCATCGGAGCTTATAAATTCACATGTGCTCAGGATTCAATTTGCAAGTGATGTCAGATTCAGCAATGGCATTTTTAATCTCGATTTTTCGTTTCTTTTTCTTCTCAAATGTCATTCTTCTTTCATCTTCAAGCACCTGCATTCAAACTTGACTTCTGTTTCATGGAAATATATCTAAAAATTCCAGTGTTCATCCTTTTTAGTTACTTGCTTGTCTTTATAAAGGAAAAATCTGGTTTTTAAAAAAAAAAAAAGAGCCTCATAAAACATATCCAAAATGACAGATACATCAATGTCAGCATTCAGAGATTGGTATTCACAAGTGAACCTTGGGCTTCCTATGGAAAGGAAGTTTCAGACAAAGTGAGAACAAGGTATTACAAGAAGCTGATGAGCAAACAACTCATGAACCCAAAAGAGACAGAAATGTACAGCAGCTTATAAGGGGGAGAAGGACGAAGGAAAGAAGAAAAAAATATGCCTGCAGGAGGCTTAAAAACTCACAATTGCAATATGCTTCAGGGCCGCACCAACACGGGAAAAGCCTACATTTGAGTAGCTTAAGCATGGCCAGAGTAAGCATTTCAATTCTAGACAACAAGGCTGCCTGGAGTACCCTGAGTGCAGTAATTGACATGACTTTCACTGAAAGCAAGTCCACAGGAACACCCAATAAATGAGTACCGAGAGAATGTTAAAATAGAAACTTCTATATAGTTTTAACTCTAGGGAAGTACAGTTGGTAGGAAGAAGTAATATCTTTTATTAAACCAGCTGATATGGTTGAAATAGCAGGCGAACTTTCAGTCTCAGAGTCCCTTCATCAAGTCCCTATTGGTCCCTCTGTAATTCACGTATTTTTATCAGCCATTCACATGAAAACTGTTGAAAAGAACCTTCTTGAATGTCAATGCAGCATTGTTTTTCCTTTTCATCACATTTAGGCTTGTGTTTTGAACCTTGAATGAAAGGAAATGACAAAGTAGACTAGCACAAAGGATGTAATAAAAATATGCTATAAATGAATTGAAACTTTGAAAAGTAAAATATTTCAGTTTTGCTTTTGGACTGTATTTCAATTATATTTGAGACACACTGAACCAAAGCACGGAGACTAATAACTTTAAGAAAAAATCAGCACATTGATTTGAAAAATTTTCACAAACATGTGGGAATGCATAAATGAATGGGAGAGTGAAAGTAGGGCAAAAATAACCTCATAATTTTAATAGGCTTTTCCTAGGATTTATTGTAAGTCTTGGCAGCTTTTGCTGACAAAAACTTGGATTACCTGTACGTAAATATATTCACACATTTATCTCTACTCCAATCAGTATTCAGTGCTGTCAGGGAAATGGCTTTCTTTAGGTCATGTTTTAATCCTCATTTGAAAACAAAAATCCCAGCTCTATGTCAATCCAGAAATGATCCTTCTGTCAGAAATGATCATTTCAACAGGAATTGAAATACAGAAACATCATTTGACAAAATAACCAAGAGTTAAATTCTCTTTCATAGTCCATGAGTTTTATAGAAAGTGAACAGAAAATCAGTGTGGGATTTTGTATTATTATGGTCTTTAAAAAATATATTAAAGGTTAATGTAAAGTTAGCAAGGTTTTCAAGATATATTTGGTGACTGGTGAGAGGCAAATTTAATGTTGGCTGGTTTTTTGTTCATTTGTTGTTTTTTGGGTTTTTTTTCTGTTTTTTTTTTTTTTCTTTTTTGTTTGTTTCTTTGTTTGTTTTAAGACAAGTCACAAAGCTGCAAAGAAAAATGTAAAACTATTCTAAGAATGAGATAAGGAAACACCAAGATCAGTACGTGGATTGTTGTTAACAGACGTGAGTTCAGACAGACTTGGACAGGAAGCATAGTTGAATTTTTAGAGGTATAAATATCAATGCCATTAAGCAAAACTGAGGGGATGCATTCAGTTCACAGAAACATTTGCCCTGGCTCCCATGTGAATGGGTGAAGATAGTGCGATCTGAGTAGGGGAAAGGTACTCTGTGATTCAATGCAGAGTCAGGAAAACAATGATCAAGTGGTTTAGTACACATATACACATGGCACAGGTTATGTGTTTGTATGACAAGATCCACTGGCATGCAGAATTAAATACCTAAACTTGCAGAAGCAGTGATGTGCTTCTTATCAGTGTCTTCTTCCCCCACCTGATTAGCCATTGTCTTATCTGTAATACCACGGCTTTACTGGTTCCCTATCCAAATACATGTTGAGAAAGTCTATATATTCCTTTCTATGAGACCTACCACAACATAAGCATCAGAATGTTTAAACCAGAGACTATTAAAAAAATGCCAGTAGTATGAGAGGTCTGTTTTTCAGGGCATGTCTTGCATGTATCTGAATATAAAAAATCAGGCAATTATATGAGAAACACGGGATCGGAGTTAGCCACTGTGTAAGCAAAGTCTTCTCTCTGAGTGAAGGTAGACGGACTAATGAAAGGACTTAGTACTGAAAAAAGATTTCTCAGAACATGCTTTGGAGAAATAAGGAACTGGCTTGCAACAAAAAGGGGCAAAAATGCTGATAGAGAGAAAACAAAGTACCCCAGCATGTTCTGGCAACATTTTTTTTTGTTATTCTCCTGGGAAACCTGGTCCTATCTGACAGTGAGAAGTGCTGTACAGACTTTAAACGGGCTGTGAAACTGTTCTAGTCAGACTGCAGCTGAAGGCCAGACCACCTTGATAAAGCTCAAAATCAATAATGCTGTTCTTCCCATTTAACTTTTCCACATAAAAAGTTTTCAGAGCTTTAAATAGAACACGAGGGGCATCTTACACCAATTAGAGCTGTTCCTGTTTTATTATGTTGGCCTATGACATCAGAGGCAGATGTTAGTTGTATGGCAGCAGAAGTTGAACCTTCCCACCAAGTATTCACTTCCATGAAATTTTGTTCCCATGCCTCCAACAGAGGGGCAGTCTGACAAAATGGTGTCTGCCATGGAAGTGTTTACGAAGCAAAGGTGTGTTATTGAATGCCTCCTTGAGGAAAAATATTGCACCCATTTACATTCACCGAATCTTGCTGAATGGTTATGAAGACCAAACAGAGGATGTGAGCGCAGTGAAGCTGTGGGTGGTGCATTTTGACAGCGCATGTCAACAGTGACAATGGATCACCTCCTCTGGTGCAGATTTTTACAAGTGATGCATCTCTGGTGAAAATGCATAGCTAATTTTGGTGCCTGTTGAAAAATCACATTTTGTAGCTGTGAATTTGTTCTATCCAATAGTGATATTGTGCTCTTTGTATCTGGCAGTTAGGTTTCCCATGCCTCTCCTGTCCCTGAGCCTCTAAGTGGTGTCAGCGAAGAAAAACCTCTCCCTCTCCCAGTGTACAACCAGACCAATTCTGAGATCACCTCATGAGGCTCAGTGTGTATAAGTCTATGAGGTTAGATGACATGCATCCCAGGATTCTGAAGGAACTGGTTGATGTGGTTGCAGAGCTCTTCGTATTTGAAAAATCATGTCTGTCCACCAGATGAAGTCCCCGGTGACTGATAAAAGGGAAACATCACTTTCATTTTTAAGAAAAGGATAAAGACTTTTGGAACTACAGGCCAGTACCAGAGCCTCACGTCTGTACCTTGAAAGGTCATGAAATAGATTCTCCTGGAAGGTATGTTAAGGCACATGAGATATAAGGAGGTGATTCAAGACGGCCAGCCAGCACAGCTTCACCAAAGGCAAATTGTGTCTGACTAATCTGGTGGCTTTCTATGATGAAGTGATGACATCAGTGGACAAAGGAATGGTAGTTGATGTAATCTACCTGGACTCATTGAGAGTCACTCTGCAAAAAAGGACTTGAGGGTTCTGGTGGATGAAAAGGTGGGCATGAGCCATCGGTGTGTGCTTGCAGCCCAGAGGGCCAACAGTATCCTGGGCTGCATCAAAAGAAGAGTGGCCAGCAGGGTGAGGGAGATGGTTGTTCCCCTCTACTCTGCCCTCATGAGGACCCATCTGGAGTACTCTATCCAGGCCTGGGACCCTGAGAACAAGAAAGACATGAAGATGTTGGAGCAGGTCTAGAGGAAGGCTGCAAAGATAATCGCAGAGCTGGAATGCCACTCTTAAGAAAAAGGTCAAGAGAGCCAGGCTTGTTTAGCTTAAAGAAGAGAAGGCTTTAGGAAGACTTCATTGTGGCCTTCCAGTAGTTGAAGGGGGCTTAAAAGCAGGAGAGTGATTGACTTTCTACACAGTCTAATAGCGGTAGGTCAAAGGGGAATGGTTTTAAACTAAAAGAGGGGAGATTTATGTTAGATGTTAGGGAGGAAATCCTTTGCTCAGAAGGTGGTGAGGCACACAGATTGCCTACAGAAGTTGAGGATGTCCCATTTCTGAAGGTGTTCAAGGACAAGCTGGATGGGGCTCTGAGTAGCCTGATCTAGTGTTGGCCACTCTGTCCATAGCGGGGAAGCTGGAACTAGACAATCTTCAAGATTTTTCCCAGTATAAGCCATTTTATGATTCTTTGACTTGTTGTAGTTTCCATGGAAAAAAATAGGAGGCACTGCTTTCAGAGCAACTACATATATGTGAAAAAAACAAATAGAGAACTCAGAGTCATCTTCATCTATATGACCAGAAATCATTGTAACCATCCCAGGGGCAATCTTGCCTTACACTCATGTCAAAAAGGAGACAAAAATAGCTTTCTTAAAACATGGTCTGAAAGTCACTCAAAGAGATTTAGAATGATCGTGCAACTTCATCTGCACTTACAAAGATTTTTCTCTTTACCCTACTGATAATAAATGTCACGCGTCTTTCACACTTGTGTCAGAAAAGAGAAAGAACCTCTGCAGCAGACTTTACATTCCTTCATTCCTTAAAAATGATAGACATCCACAGCAGGAGATTACAGTATCAATGACAGAGACTTTAATCCAACTAACTTTGCAAAAATCTTCCCTTAACAACTGAACAAACTCTTCTTACAAAGACCAAAGCCAGGCATAGATTAACCTTTTTATGCAGTGAAAACTGTGTTGCTACTGTCCGTGGAGTTTTCAGTATTTCTTTGATTATACAAGTAATACAGTTCAGCAGCTGTTAGAAATGTTAACTTTTTTTAAGTTGTAAGCAGCGCAACTATTACCTAGCACTCGTCACCACGTCAGTCACTTAGACACAGAAATAATCACAAACCAGTCACCAGGGATTCAAATTCTGAAATCTATTTTTAGAAAATAATTGAAAGAAACAGTAGGTTTTATTTATTTGTCGTTTCAGTCTGTCTGTTAAACTCCAGTGCTAACACAGAAGAAACACTGACTCACCAGGGACAGGGTAAAGAGAGATCAACAGAAAAAACTTGGTCCTCTGTCCTGCTCCAATGAGGAAGTACTCCCTCAAACGTATTCACTATGAATAGAATCATTTAGGCTTGATAAGACATCGAGATCACCAACTCTATCACCTCATCCTATCACCAGAGTGAGTGTTTGCCTCAACTTGAAGCATTTTTTGATCCTCTCTCTTATAGTATCTATGGTAATGTACAATTTAGACATGGAGAGACTGAAATTTCTACAGAAATCATAAATAAAACTGGAATTTAGAGAAAAACATCTGAACAGAACGGTCCTGAGTGTAGTGATCTGAAAGTTACTAGTCACTAGGACATAGAAAACTACTTCTGAAATGTCCACTTGAATGAAATCTTTTCACACTTATGAACCTTTCTCACATAAGCTAAAACAAGATGACATTATAAGCTTCTTGTGTGAAATGAGAGGCTAGTGAAAGTTTTCAGTGATACTCCTGCTGCCTGAATAGTCAAAAGCCCGTGTGGTTAAAATTCTTTACTAGTAATTTGTCTCTGTAGTTGTCCTGTGATGAATTACAGCTGATCTATCAGCTGGTCACAAGGCAGCACTCTTTAGTAATTATTATCTCATATTCTTCTGTCATTTTATATTTCATTATTGCTTTATGTCCTGTCTTCAGGGCACAGAAGCATCTACGACAAATGCTATGATCTCTGTGGCATTAAAAATCTTCCCTCTGCAATATTAGTCTACACGCACAAGTACAGATAGTACAACATCCCAGATATTTGCCAGTACTGCAATAATTCCAGGTGAACTCAAATCTCTTCCCTTTAGGAGTTCATTTGGTTGTTTCTTGGTTAAAACAAGGAAACTTTTCATCTCAAGCAATATACATTTGCATCTGTCTCACTTGAAACTGAGATCAGTATCTTCCTTGTTTCCTTAAGTATTATTTTTTTACCCAATTCTAAGTTCTTGAACATGTTCTCTATCTTTTCAACATGTTGAATATTTTATTTCCACAACATCTCACAACAGTCTGTCAGTGGAACTGGAGACCTCTCTTTACTGAGGCAAACTTTCCAAGTGATTGAGTTTAGACCAGCTGCATGCAGAGCAGCCTTCAGATATTGCCCACTTCCCATCCAGCACACTGTTTGCACTTCTTAGAATTAGTCCCTTGAACCCACACAGCAAAACACATAATAATAAATGCATAAATGGATAGCAATTATAATGTATCATCGTCATCATCCACATTCTTTTCACTTATAGCCACACCACGAAGACAGTGTTTTACACTAACAGACTGGCAGCAGTTGCAACCGTCTGTCTACAGAGGGGAAAGACTGTGTAGCAGAAGTTAAAAAGTACAGTAATTTGCAAAGCAGGAATGACAGTGAGTAGCTACATACTACCCAGTCAGTGATCATAATAATTTACTATGTCAGCATCAGTAAAGGACGAGCTCTAAATTGTCTGTGCCTCCAAATGAAGGAAAATGTATTTTTCCCTTCATGTCCCTCATATCACATCTTATTTCCAGGTTCACCGATTAGTTGATCCTGATGTTTAATTTTTTCGCTCTTCTTTTGCCCAAGGCCGAGTAGACTTTCCCATTACAGCCCCTTCAATATTTTTCTTCCCCCAGGGACAACTTTGTTGGCAAATATAATAGCATGCTATTCTGTAGTTGAAGGTATTGTATATTGCAGGACTCAACTTTATTTCTTTACGTTTAAGACACTGTGTCTACCCTTCCCTGCTTTAGCTTGCATGCAAAGAAATATAGAAACACCAGCCTCACAGAATGTTCTGTAATATTTCTAAAGGAATAAATTGCACCTTTCTGAACAGCTGCCTATTATAGACAGTTTCTTGCCCTCCTTCTCCACTCAGTGACCTGATCTGTGCTAAGTGTTATGATTCTGCTACACTTCACCAAGCACTCAGGAATCAAACTGGAAAATGCAATCCTCATCTTTCTGAAACATTGACAGCATCTTACCTCTGGCACTTCTCCTTTCTTGGGAGACCAGCCACAAAATTTAGATTCAACCATCCATTGTGTCCCCATGAAAATACCCAAAATTGCATTTGACTCACCTGTAAAAAAAATATCTGCTCGTACATTAGATGCCAGGAACACAAATTGCTTTGAAAGTTGCTACTGTTCGGTTGCAGATCTATCTTGTTTCTTGCCACCTGACACTGATGCAGTAGTTTCTTGTCTGCTGTCCTCAGATGCCTGAACCTTTTCTGTCTTCTGAGACTTCTCTTTGCATCAATTATACCTTTTCTGAATTTCTATCTCCCTGTCTTTTTGTCTTCATTTGGCAGAGTTTTAAAAAATAACTTGAAGATACTCAGTTCTCTCATGGAGCAGATAGGAAGCACTCTAACAAGCAGGATAGGTCATAAAAAGTCAGTTTGTTAAGTTCAAACTTCTTATAAACAAGTTTGAGGTATGATTAATCTTTCTGTAAACAAGACTGAGTAACTGAAGAGCCTGGCTGTGTCCTCTTTGCACGCTCATTTGAGGTATTTATAGACATTGATGAGATCCTTCCAAGTCTTCTCTCCTCCAGGATGAGCAGTTACAGTTCTCTCAGATTTTGCTCATAGAAAAAGTGATCCATTCCCTCCATATCTTTGTGGCCTTACATTGGACTCTCTCCAGTATGATCATGTTTCCATTGTACTTGGAGGCTCTGAACTGGACACAGTACTCCAAATGTGGACTCAAAAGTGCTGCGTAGAGGTGAAGAACACCTTCTGCGATCTGCCGGCAATACTTTGCCTAATGTAGCAAGGTACACCATTAGCCTTCTTTGTTGCAAGGGTACAATTTAGTGTCCACCAGGACTCACACGTCCTTTTCTCCAATGCTTTTTTGCATCTCGGTGGCCTCCTGCATGTATCAGCTTGCTCCTCCCCAGATACAGGACTTCGCATCTCTCCTTGTTGAATTTCATGTTGCTCCTGACAGAACTTTTCTCCAGCCAGCTGATGTCTCTCTGGTGTATAAGCCACTTCCCTCAGTTTTATGTCATCTACAGACTTGCTGAGTGTACATTCTTACCCATCATCCTTACTGTTAATGAAGACATCAAACTGGACTGGAACCCGTAATGACTCGGAGTACACTGCTTGTTACTGGACTCCAAATACACTGCCCTTCAACTGAACTAGACTCCAGTTCATTCTCCAAGTAAGTAAGTCTGCCCTGGAGCTAGATCCCTAGGGACACCATAGAAGCTGTTTAGAAAATATGTCTTTTTCAACGTACATTTCACTGTGGAATTTAGTATGGAAATTAACCAATATAATCCCAATCTATGACTAGAGTTCCTCTTTGGTGTAATTTAACTAATTTATTACTTTGGGTTTGTAAACATCTTTGCATTCTTATTTCTTTTGATGATGGATTTTAGTTGCTTAGTATTTTAAATAGTTATCCATAGGTTGTTACCTTCGGAGCCCTGCTTAGTGACACACCGAGGAGCACTTTTTTCTTGTGAAACTAATACCAGTTCTTCCAGAAGAGGCTACAGTACAACATACAGCTACTGCTACAAAATAAACACATTGTCTGAGTTTTAGCTAGCAGCATTCTTCATAGTAGGAATTGTTCGTGACTTTTAGCAACCTACATTTAGTAATTCCATACATCTGCTAACGTAGAGGAACAACAACAGGAAATAAATTTCCCTTTCTTATCTGATACCTTCTAAAAGTTATTCCAGTTACCATTTAATCTGTTTCTTTCCCCTTTCTGAAGTTAGACTAATGATACAAAACAAAAAATATACTGTCTCTTTTCTATCAAATTTTAACAGATATGCTTACGCTCAAAAATTTTGATGAATGGTTTATATAAATGTACTTACTTGTGTAACTGGCCACATGATATATATCTAATTTTTTGTTTCCATTATTGTCTTTGCATAAACATGCTTGTGAGTTTTGATTCAGCTTGCAAACAACTGCGCAATGGAGAATTGGAAAGAAGGAGTACACATCTTGTTCCTAACCTGACTAGGAGATAAGACTTCATTCTTATCTTGTAATAAAATGAATACTTATTGTTGCCAAAAAAGTCTTGTTAGAAGAGGGAGGGGACCTTCTGAATTTAAGGAAGTGGGGTTCCTTCCTTATGAGTAATCAAGAGGTAGTGTACTCTCTGCAGAACTCGATAACAAAAAATGAAATGTATGCCAATGACCTATACTTAATTTAAGAAAGTTGGGTAAAGGATGTGATTTTTCTTTCATCCACTTTCATACTGAATTTTTGTTTAGGAAATACAAACCTCTTAAGAACTATGCAAGCAGAAATTTGGCATCACAGCAGAAGAGATGTACTTTCAGTGATTATGAACAGCAAGTGTAATTAACTCAGTCCAGAATCACAGTTGGCATAACTAGGTATCCACTGCCCTTGGTGTTTACAGAGTTATTTTCTCCATTACACAGATGAATTCTTGGCCTGTATAATATGGAAATCTACAAATATTTTTTTAAATACCTACATAATTTAATATAAGTAGAATGAACAGAGAAAGCATATAGTTTACTTTTCCTGAAAAAGATGTATAAGAACATTATTTTCTCAGAAGCCAAAAGTCACCCTTTTCTCTCGTGCTTCAGAACAATGAATTATGCATGTTTATGTTGAACATTGAAGAAAAAAAAAAAGAATATATAATTCAAATCATATCTAATTTTTCTGGGTTTCTTTTCTACTTAACTCTTTCTAAGTAGTAAAGGGATGCATTGTATTAGTAGTAACAAAAGGAAAATGGCTTCAAAACAAAGATTTTTTTTCCATCTGATAGGCAACTTATTTACTCTTTCACTCTGTAAATCTTACACTTCTGTTGCAAGTAGTATCTGGTTACCATAAAAAGAATTTGCAAAACATAAAGTAAAATTTCCATGGAAATCTGTAAATTCTACCAATTTATAGTAACATTTAATTTCTTCCTGATCAACCTGTATGCAAACACACACACAGCAGAACAAATATACTATCAGATACTCCAAAATTAATTTATGAAAAGATGGAAGTCTGTGGAGAGCTGGCTTGCTGAGAAAGGACATCTGCAAAGCATTAAAGATATGGCGACCTTGTGAGAATGGGTGTAAACAAGAAGCTGCAGGTGGCAGTAGGGAAGAGGCGAAGGGGCAGCTTCTCGCGATATTACAGTGATAGGCTACTTGCAAACTCACAGGTCCAATGGACACCTGTTATGTGTACCTAACCAATGTACCCTTGCCATGTGTGCCTTGTTTTGGGTGTCCAGCCAATGTATTTCTAGTGTGTGTGTCTCTCGTGTGGCATATATAAGCTTTTCTATCTGCGCTATAAAGTTCGTTGCTAGTTCGTTGCAAGTTCGTTGTTGCTTGTTCGTTGGTAGTTGTACGTCGTTGTTCGTTCGTTCGTTCTCTCTCTCTCTGTTTGCTGCTAACTTGACTCGAGTCATTCCTGATCGCCGGCTCCCTCCCCGACAGAAGTCCCTTGCTTTAAAAATTGAGTTGTTTAGCACCTCACTGGTAATGAAGATTAATATTTCTATTACAACATCACAACTTAAGTTCAACATCTTAACTGAAAAGAAGCAGTAAACTGGGAGCAGGTTTGTGCATATCTACCATTAAGCTCTGTGAATGCTTAAATTTTGTTTTATATGCTATAGATTTCATTAAAACATGTTATGATTGGCATACATTGCCTCAGTAAGTTGTCATTCAAAGAAATATTTACTACAAATTAGAAGTATTTCCCACTGATAATGTTATACTTTCTTTGAGAGTAATCCAGCATAATTATCTCCAGAATAAAGTCAATGTGTTACCACTTTTTACATTTACAAGCTGATGTTCAGATGGCAATTAAATGACAGATCCACAATAATAGTAATATGCTATTTAGTTAGCACAGACACATACATTATTATTAACTTACTAGTAGAGCTCTTTTTGTAGCAAAAGAGCTGGCCCTTTTCTATCAAGTACTAAGGACCACTGTATCAAACTATCCTAATAAAAATCAAGTTTTCTTACTGAGTGATGACAAGGATAGATTTATTACATAAAAGTTGGATTTTCTTTCCTTCCCTCAGTTTTCAAACTAGCCACAATCAATTCAATTTCCAGGTAATCAGAAAGTAGATGACTTTATGGTTCTGACATGATTTTGGTAGTTGCTGTAACATAAGAAGTGTCAGAAATTTCGAATAAATGAGTAATCTCAATGATGAATAGATTTAATACTCTTAAGTGAAACAATCTAAGAATAATTCATGTAAATTCTTCTGCACTTAAGCATTCTAAACAGAAATCTATAAGAGAAAATTATGTATTTTTTTAAAAATTCTCTGAGGTTGCTGAAATCACAAGTGGGGACATATTTCTTTGAAACGTTTAAAAACTGGCAAGATCCAAAGAGGGTATTCTCTCCTGTTTGGGGGAGAAAGACCAGACGGATCTTAACAGAAAGAACTTTCTAGTTTAAGTACTGAATTGTATCTAGAAATACTTAGCACAATTCACTCTTTAAGAAAATAAAAAGGAAAAAAATGTCCAAAAGCCCATACAAAACTAATAATAATATTAAATACATTGCTAATCTTTTGATTTACTTTGGAGAAAGTTGTTCAGAATTGTTCCCAGGCACTGCTCCAAAATTCACAATCTAGTGAAATACCTGACTGGGACAACCTGGACCCAACAAATTAGTGGACATTTCTGCCAAAAAAATGCCAAAGAATTATATCATACTCAAAAGATAACTTTTTGACCCCTGCAAATTTATGTTTAATAGGATTGATTTTTATTGATTTTTGTATTTTAGACTGCAAAAATAAATTTAACTTTAGAATCTGAGATTCATTCCTACTTTAAAATGAAAGAAAATCTTCACTCAGAAGGTGGTGAGGCACTGGCACAGGTTTCCCAGAGAAGTTGTGGATGCTCCATCCCTGGAGGCATTCAAGGCCAGACTCGGTGGGTTCCTGGGCAGTCTGATCTCGTGGCTGGCAACCCTGCCCATGGCAGGAGGTTGGAACTAGAGGATCTTTGAAGTCCCTTCCAATCCAAGCCATTCTATGATCCTAAAATGATATTTATTGCAGTCTTGTCCTTTGATAAATGTTGAATATATTCTTATAGAAGTGAACAACATTATTGTTGGTTAATTCTGCCAGATAATTTAAGGAATCTGTTCCATATAATTTGTAAAGCATTGCTGCTACATTCAGTGTTATTTTTTTAGCAGTGTATACTAAGTTTGATTAAACACCTCCTTGTCAGAATCAGAATTTGCTGATGGTTTGCACCACGGACATGATGCTTAATAACTTCCTGTATCTGATGTTGACTCTAGTGGACACCAATCGTCCATTTGTAAGCAGCTGTTATGGTGGAGGAGGAGCTACTTGCAATATTTCTTATTTTATATGATGGATTTTTTTATGGCTATTAAGAGTTTCCAGAGCCCAGGACAGCTAATTCAAAAAATGCTCTTCATAAATATGAACAAATGCTAAGAACATAGCCTTTAACATCTCTTTCGGAAATCTGTGCCGGCATCAACATAAGTAGGGCTTGATGCAGTGGTTTTTTTAACAGACAAGGTAACAGTAGGAGCCGTAGCACAAACAGGCTGTAACAAGTCAGTTCCTTTGCTCTGTGAAGCCTGTTCTTCTCTGGCTCCCATATTCAAAGAGTAGGCAATTTTAAAATTAGAATCTCCACAGAAAAAAATCTCTCTTCTAAAATTGCAGTCATAGAGAAGAACCTGTAAGCCAGCATATTTATGCAAGTGTTGTTTCCTGCTATTTCATTGCAGATGAAAAACAAGAATTTTTGGGCTCCTATTTGAAATACTTTTATAGGTATGATCACAGTTTAGCTGCATCTTTGATCAGCTGCTACCGTAGCTGCTACAGTGGAATATCATATTTGGAGATGTGTTTATGATGAATGCAAAGCCATCACTTCTCCATATTGTATGAAAATATGCACTGTTTTTCCTACAAAGTATTAATTATTCAAGTGTTCAACTAAAAGGCAAGGGGAGCTGGGACAGGATAAATACTCTACACAATTTTTCTTTTTGCATTTTATTGATCTGGTGGCCTACAAAAATGAGCAGAAACTGAGAAGAGTAAAATCACTGGTTATGAACATTTCTGATATAGGCTCAGATATGTTACTTAATTTTAATAGAGAATTTGTTCTAAGCAGGCTGTCTCTTTACAGTATATTTAAAGAGTTACAAGTGGAAAACTAAGTTACTGAATTTTAATGGCATTAAACATTATTGCTGATTAATCTAGTTTAGAAACGCAGCTGAAACAGTACTAGTACTAGCTCCTTCTTCCAAACCACATATTTTTTTTATTTTATTTTTTTCTGATTCAGAGATTTCGATAAAATAGAGAAGACAACAGCATGGATCAGGAAAAGAGTAGGCAAGTGAAAATGATATATAACCAGTATCACTGTCTCACCCTGCAGTCTTAACTTTTATTATCTTTTCCCAGTTAGGACATTAGGTCCATTAAGGATTGGTCCTGTTGAAAGCTACTGAAAAACCTGAAAGCAGTTGCCATGGAGCAAACTGGCTGCTTAGACGTTGCCATGGTGGAAACTAGATGCGTAGATGGCATTAACTACTTAGGCAGCAATTTGAATGTATCACTGGTTGCAGGCACAGGAATTTCCATGAGGAGAAAACCATGGTTCTTAACATGCTACTAACTTCCCATGATTCCTTCCATTATTGCAAACATTGTTGCTAAGATAATGAGTATTGATGAGTATTATCCATAAGAATCTTAAACATTAGTAGTTTTAAAATATTTTTTGTAGATTTTTTTTCCAAAGGCTTTATCTTCTCTATTACATAAAAGAACCAAAAGGTACAATACCAAAAGAAAAAGAAAAAGAAAAAAAAAAAAAGCCAGCTTAGAGAGCTGTCAACTTGAATTTTTTTTTTTTAAGCTTTAAATCAATGCATCCAAATTCTTTTTTTTTTTCTTTTAGTTTCAGTTTGTCCATAGTACACCATAGTACAATAAATCTAACTGTAGTCCTAGATAGACTGAAGACAATAGTTAATTTGTTATCTAACGCATGACAAAAATGCTTCTGGAAAGCTGTTACAGAAGCTGCTAATGACATTTTTGAGATGCATGTTTCATAAATAAAACAGAACTTATTGAAAAAAAATCAAACAACTACTATCAGAATCAGGTTCTACATAAATGCTGAATAGCAGTGGATAACTGCCATCTGATTAGCCTCAGTATTTTTAAAGCCTGCAAAAGCCTTTGATTTAGCTAATCACATTATGTTGGGGAGGTTGTATTAGTGCCCTAGATTGCTTCCAAACTAAACAATTGGAAAAAAAATTGGAGTACTTTTTCCTCATTTAGCTATGAGCCCAGCCCTCTCAGGTTCCACAGTTCACATGTAAACTTCATTTTTCAAATCACCCAGCAATGTCAAGCAATGATTTACTTCATACATTATAGCACTTGAGTAAAAGAACCCTAATCCCTAGCAAGGACAAGGAGTCAGAAGAATATAGTATATATTATTCCACAAAATTTAAGTAAACTATCCAGCTTTACCATGTCTTCATTGCAACTGGGTCTCTGTACACTGAGCAACTGGAAATAATGGGTGGAGAGAAAAGCAAAAGAGTGGTGAATTAACAGTATTGATTTCTATACCTATTTATAATTATAAATGTTTTTTTTTTTCTATGATTTATGTATGCGTGTATTCATATGCAAGGAAAAAATTTCGGGATAGCAATGCTGCCTTCTTTTGTTTAACAGAGAAAGGATGAAATGAAGTGAAACTCTCAAACAGGAAGAAAGAAGTGAAGATTCCATCACTTTTATGATCTCGTTATTCTGGTTCTAGGAAGATAAAAAGAGGTCCTTCATTACAGGGCAGTCAGATGATGTTCTTTGAATAACTAATGGAAAATAACAGAACAAGGCTGCTTATGAAGAAACGTGTTATACTCACAAGTTAGAAAGTTTGCCCTTAAAGGCAAACTTCTTCTCTACTTTGCAGTTTACTTTTTGTATTTATAAGGCAATTTGCAAGTGTGTTATATACTATACTATTTTCAGTGGTTGATCTGTGTTATGTATTGAGCCTGTTTTGCTTTTAGGATACAAATGGATACAAATGTTGTTAAGCGCTGATCATAAAATCATAGAATGGCCTGGGTTGAAAAGGACTGAATGTTTGGCACAGTTTGGCTATATTGTAAAAGCATCATGTGCAGGTAACAAAATATTTATAATAAAATAATGTGCATGTTTACTCCTAACCTTGTGCGCTAGGCTGACTCAATAAAAAAAAAAATGTATTTGAGCCCACTTTCAAGTGAAAAATACAGCAATATACACACTGAACATAGCAATACAAGATTACTTAGTCTGTTCACAGAATTTTCTGTGGTTCTGAAATGCAATTCTGAGAGAGTTTTTACTAGAAGTGTGATGTTAAAATTTTTACTGAAGTAGTTTGAGAACTAAAAATCAGAGCATTCTTGGCACTAGAAAAGTCTTTCTCTTACCTAGATGAGTAGAGGCCATAAGCTGTGATTTTTTATTACATTCTGATGGACCATTAAGCAGCTATTCTATCTATAACCAAGATATGTCGTAGTTCAATCCAAAATTATAGGTGCAATGCAGGAATCAGGGCAAAGTTCTTTGATCTATATTGTATCAGAGATCAAACTAAAGAAATATTATAGTCTTTTGTCCCTGACACGCATGAGAAGCAAGAAGATGTGGAAATATAGCCTAATACAGTCACAACTCTATGAATTAAACTCACCTAGTAATTATTAGTCCTTTCCACAGATAACAGAGGCTATAATTTTCTTCTAACTCATTCCTACCTCACTATAAATGACTGCCTCTCACATCCCTCTCCCCTACCTCCTGCTTCAGAGCTAGTGGCTTGTCCTCTGTTAGGTCCACTTTCCCTTTCCTTACCAAGCCAACCTCTGAGATCCAGGCCAATATTAAATATCAGACCTCATCTGAGGTATTGTCTCGCTCCAATTTATAGGAGGGAGATGAGGTTCTTTTCAATGTATGTATACCCGACATGAGATTAAGAAGCAACGGTTCAAATGTTGGTCCAACCAGTTTATTACAAGTCCTAATTAGGGAGATGGGGAAGTGGAGGACGAATACTATTACTAATTTAGGTGATGGGGAAGGGAAGGCGGGCGATAGAAAAGATAGGAAAGAAGCAAGAATTGCATAAAGCGGGGATAGTCACCACCAGGATCCAGCAGAGGTTGCGTTGTCCGATGGTCCGGGGCATAGGCTCAGGGGAGGAGAGCAGCAGCAGCGTGGCCGGTCCCAGGCAGCAAGACGGTGCAGGTACCGGGTAGGTTCGGGGAGAAGCCGCGGTGCAAGTCCAGGAGAAAGCAGCAGGTCTCCGGTAGCCCAGGAGAGTCCGTCAGCATGCAGATATTCCGTAGGGAGGAATCTGATGGCAGACACCTTTCTTCTTCGGGAGAGAGGAGCAGCAGCAGCATGGCCGGCCTTAGGAAGCAAGCAGGTAGAGCGCAGAGCAAGTCCAGGAGGGAGAGAGGCAGGTCGTGAGGCTTCTCATGTCAGGAACTCTCCTTGTTCTTCTTCATGAGGCATCTGTTGTCAGAAAACCTCCTTGCTCTTCATGAGGAATTCTGTTGTCAGAAAACCTAAAAACCATGGTTGTTTGTCCCTTTTTATCCTTCTTCTTCTGCCTACATGACATTCCTGGGCGCTTGGGTAAGAGTCATGTGCAGCACCTCCTGAGAGGTAAGCCCACACAAAAGAGTGCTTCCCAGCCATTAATCTGCAGCTTATCGCCCTCTCGTTGCCCCTGGCCTTGTCCATTTGTGCTTCTCAGACAAAGGATTTCGCAACCCAGGCCCAGGACCTGTCCATCAGTGTTCTCCAGACAAAAGACTTCTCAACCTCTGGCCAGGGCTTGCCTGGACTTGTTCATCTGTGTCTTCCAGACACAAGAGTTTTTTTCAGTCTTTGCCCAGGACTTGCCTGGACTTGTCCATCAGTGTTCCTCAGCAAACTTTGAGGCAATGGTATAAAAAATAATAATCTCTTACAGGTATCTAATGTAGGTTCCATCTCTAGTCAATAGAGAAACTCTCCCTGCTAAGTCATTTCTTAGAAGAACTGAAGACGTCTTTTTGATTTCCACTGTCCATGGCATCTGGGATGACCTGATACTCAACTTACAAGCTGTACTGCATCATGTTTTTGAATACCTTTTTATAAGGTCATTTTTCTGGCTTTTTTTTCTTATTTTTCCAAGTCATATTTTCCTGCCTTCGAGTTTTTCAGTGTTGTATTCTGGCTTTCCTGTTAATGAATCCCCCTCTTTCTCTCATTCATCCCATTCTCATTCAGAAGTTATTGGATGTTACAAGTATGTGAATAATATGCCCATGGCAGATAAGTAAGGTTACACATTTCCAATTCACCTCTGCTGTATTTCAGACAACTGTGCTAACTGTGACCCTCTTGAAAAGATTTCGTTTTTTTAAAGATCTGCCTTTACATGAGACCTTACCCACTAGCAGCAGCAAAGTCAGATGGGCTGCAAGATCTTGAAAATGTGCACTGAATTTGGTAGTGCCAGTGGGAGATCTACAGCTTTCTCTTCTCTAATACCACAGCTTCTCTCCATCACATAAACCTGCAGAAGAAGATAAAATGCAGATAATTTCATTCTTGATCATTTTAGGCATTTTCTAGTTGTCTGATAAAAAACCTCTTCCTTCTTTCTGATATATACACAGAGAAACTCTCAGTTCCCTTCTCAGAAATAGCCAATTGGCAAAAAGACAGAAGTAAACTCCAGCAAGATCTAAAAAAAAAAAACAGCTACAATTCTGCATCCAGAAGAAAATTTCAATACATACCCTCTTTTAATAGTTAATTCTTCTCTAATGCTTTTCTGCTCTGTATTGTTCCTCTATCAAACATCATGCATATCATTGTAATACGCATTTTCATTTGAGTCATGCATCAAGTAATGTGACTAACATCTGTCATGTATAGCTTGTTCTCCCATCTCTAATTCTCTCAGGTACAGAAAATTAAAAAAAAAGAAAAGAAAATAACAACCACGGAATTTATCATCTTAGGATATTTACAAACAGTATAGATAAAATATGTACATTGACCTCTCCGGCTATCATGATGAATTTTTCAAAATTGTAATCTGCCATTTTTGACTGAATTTCATAGAATAATAGGATCACAGAATCACCAAGGTTGGAAGAGACCTCCAAGATCATTCAGTCCAAACATCCGCCTATCACTAATATTTTCCCACTAAGCCATGTCCCTCAGTACAACATCTGAACATTTATTGAACACCTCCAGGTTCAGCGACTCCACCACCTCCCTGGGCAGCTTGTTTCAGTGTCTGATCACTCTTTTGGAGAAGTATTTATTCATGTCCAACCTGAATCTTCCCTGGCGCAACTTGAGGCCATTCCCTCTAGTCCTTATGCTAGTTACATGGGAGAAGAGGCCAATTTCCACCTCCCCACAAGCTCACTTCAGGTACTTGTAGAGAGCAATAAGGTCTCCCCTGAGCCTCCTCTTCTCCAGATTAAATAATCCCAGCTTCTTCAGCTGCTCCTCTTAAGACTTGTGCTCCAGATCCCTCATCAGCTTCATTTCCCTTCTCTGAACACATTCCAGGGTCTCAGTGTCTTTCTTGTAGTGAGGGGCCCAAAACCGAACTCAGTAATCAAGGTGCAGCCTCCCTAGGGCTGAGTACAGAGGTGTTGATGGTTTACAGGCTGGTTCCACCCAGTTCTGTGACTAGCGAGGCGGAGGGATTTCACAAAATCCATGCCTCCGGAAAAGGGAAATAGGGGACCCCAAAATAATTAAAAACAATGGCAACGATCTGAGGAGAAACAAACTAATTTACTAAATATGGTATCAGAATGCAAGATAACACACTATAATACAATATAATTAGAATTGAAGCTAATAAATCAAATATAATGAGAGAGAGAGAGAGGTTGAAAAGCTGGATAAGCCTCACCATAACGCTGAGGTGAGATGCGCAGTCCGGCTGAGCAGCAGGGAGAGAGATTGACGAAGAAGAGCAGGTCAGATGACCTACCAATGCCTTATATCTGTTCCCCCTGAGCAGAAATGATAACAACACAGCAAACAGTCTTCTGGGGATTGTAGTTCTTCTTCTCTTTGGGGACAGGTACCTGGAACTTTAACTCCCAGTGCACTACATGATGTTATGATATGGAATACTAATAACCAAAAATCATAAAACCATGACAAGAGGGATGATCACTTCCCTGCTCCTGCTGGCAACACTATTTACGATACAAGCCAGGATGCCACTGAACTTCTTGGCCACCTGGGCACACTGCTGGCTCATGTTCAGCCAAGCATCAACCAACACCCATTTCTTCTGCACAGTGTCCTCCAGCCACTCTGCCACAGCTTGTAGTATTTCCTGGTGTTGCTGTGGCCAAAGTGCATGGCCTGACACTTGGTCTTGTTGAACTTCATCCCATTGGCTTCAGCCCAGCTATCCAACCTGTCCAAATACTTCTGTAGAGCCTTTCTACCTCCAGGCGGATCAACATTTCCTCCCAAATTCGTGTCATCTGAAAACTTACTGATGCACCCAATCCCCTCATCAAGGCCATCAATAAAGATATTGAACAGGACAGGGCCCATTCCGTTCACCACCACTCTCTGGGCCTGGCCATCCAGCCAATACTTTACTCAGCAAAGAGTGTACCTGTACAAGCCACCGACTGACAGATTCTCCAGAATACTGTGTGAGAGAGTTTTACTGAAGTTTAGGTAGACTACGTCAACAGCCTTTCCCTCGTCCACCAGGTGGGTCACTTGATCATAGGAGATCAGATTGGTCAAGCAGGACCTGCTTTTCATAAACCCATGCTGGCTAGGCCTGATCCTCTGGTTGTCCAACACATGCCATGTGATCTTCCTCAAGATGATCTGCTCCATAACTTTTCCTGGCACCTAGGTCAGAAAAAGCTCCCTGTTTATCCACACCAGTCTTCTTCCCTGCTGGCTCATCATACAGCACAGAAGAATAGCCTGCTCCTGCACCTTTAAGACTTCCTTCTTGAGGAGTGACCTGCCTTCCTGGACCCATTTACCCTTCAGGACTGAACCCCAAGGGAGTCTTCCTACCAGCGTCCTCAACAGTTCAAAACCCACCTCTTGGAAGTCCAAGGTATCAGTTTTGCTGACTCCACTCCTGACTCCACCAAGAATAGAGAACTCTACTATTTAATGGTCACTCCGTCCAAGACAGCTCCTGGTCCTGACCTCCCCATCTCCCACCAGTCCTTCTCCATTTGTGAACAGCAGGCCAAGCAGGACAGTTATCTTTTCTACACTCTAGAAACCTCCTAGATTGCTTCTTCTGTGTTGTATCATATTTCCAGTATATATCAGGGAAGTTGAAGTCCCCCATGAGAACAAGGGCTGGCAACTGCACAATTTCTGCCAGCTGCTCGTAGAATGCCTCATCTGTCTCTTCATCCTGGTTAGGCACTCTATAACAGATCCCACCAGAATGTCTGACTTGTTGGCCTCCCCCTGATCAATATCCATAGAGACTCCACCTTATCATTCCCAGCCTCAAGCTCAGCAACATCAAAATAGTCTCACAGAGATCCACTCAACCACCCCTCCTTCCTTGCCTCCCCCTTCTGAAGAGCTTATAGCCATCCATGGCAGCACTCCAGTCATGCGAGTGATCCCAACATGTTTCCATCTCATGTGTATTGTAAAAATTAAAATTGCTTTATAATCTCAATGTTTGGAAATTTAGTTTAAATAAATCTTTTTAGGCAGTAATAGATATTTTATGTGAAATCAAGTGAGACATCTATTTTCATATTATATAATTCATACTGGGTAATGTCTGAAAAGATATTGTGAGATAGCACTTCATAGGTGACTATCTGTAGAATGTTCAAAGTATTTTGTTTCTTTTAGCATGAACCATTTAAGAAGGAAAAGATAAGCCCCAGATACAAATTCCTCTAAAATTACATTGACTTTGATGCCCATTTATTCGTATCTTAGCACATGTAGTATTGCACTACAGCTGTTTGTATAGGAAGATTGGGAAAACCTGTAACCCACTGATGTCTCTAAGATGCAAAAAAGGGATGATTCACATGAGCAGACATGTAAGAAATTTTAAATTAAAGTCTGAAGTAAACTCTGAAATGATGCAGGGTTGGTATATTGCCATAATTTCACATAGGGATTGCATTTGTCATCCAAATGATGTTGCCATGCTCTGTATCCTAAAGTCAGAGCACCATTTTGCCATGAAGGAAAAATAACAAAACTCAAAAAATTCTATTCCAGGGTCTGACATAAGGCGTTGTCAAGCACAGAACTTATAACTGTGACAATGGCAGCTGTTCCCTCTGGCAAAAAAAAAAAAAAAAAAAAAAAAAAAAAAAAAAACATCTGGGAAAACTATATGGGATGAGAGTTCTTATCTTTCTCATACACAGTGATATAAATGGAACTAAGCCCAAAATATTAACCATGTGGATGAAAGAATCTTCTAGAGCCAGTGTCAGCTTTAAGTCTGTGGGTTTTTTTTTTTCAGTCTGTAGTTTTTAAATGGAGAATGCTGACAACCTGAGAAGGAAAAATGTAATTTTCCATGAAGAAAAAGGATCTCCTCAGTATGTTTTGCAAACATGCAATTCCTTCCCTCAAAGCCAGTGAAGGTCATGGAGCAGATCATATTTGATTCCATTACAAAGCACATCTAGGACAACCAGGTGATCGGATCTGTCATCATGTTTTCATGAAAAGCACGTCCTGACTGATTAACCCAATCTCTTTTTTATGACCCACTTGGTGGTCAAGAGAAAGACTGTGGATTTATTTACTTGGACTTTAGCAAAGCATTTAGTATTTCCAACAGAATTCTCTTGGAGAGCCTTGCTGCTCATGGCTTGGATGGACATACAGTCTGCATTATTAAAAACTGTCTGGATGGCCATATCCATTGTCTTTTCAAATTGTTAAATACAACTGGACATCAATGGTAAATGATATTCTCGGGGGCTCAGCTTTGGAGTCAGTCAGCATTTTTATCAATGATCTTTATGAGCGGACTTAGTGTATGCTCAGTAAGTTTGCAAGTGACACCAAGTTGGGCAGGGGAGTTGATCCCTTTGAAGGATCTACACAGGAATCTGGATAGAATAGATTGATACAATGTGTCCAATTACACGGCACTGGTAAGGGTAAATGGTTAGTACTGCACTTGGGGCATGACAACCCTGTGCAATACTCTTTCTCAAGTATTACAGGCTTGAGAAAGAGTAGCTGGAGAGTTGCACAGAATAAAAGGACCTGAAGGTGCTGATTAACAACCAGCTGAACATGAGCCAGCAGTGTGCCCAGATGGTCAAGCAGGTCAATGACATTCCGGCTTGTATCAGAAATAGTGTAGCCAGCAGGACTAGGGAGGTGATCTTCCCCCTGTACTTGGCACTGGTAAGGTCACGTCTCAAGTACTGCGCTCACTTTTAAGCTCCTCACTACAAGAAAGACATTGACGTGCTGGAACCTGTTCAGAGAAGAGTAGTGATGCTGGTAAATGGAGTAGAAAACAAAAGTTATGAGGAAAAACTGAAGGAACTGGAGTTGTATAATATAGAGAAAAGGAGGCTGAGGAGAGACGTCATTGCTCTCTACAACTACCCAAAAGGAAGTTACATATAGGATTATGTCAGTCTCTTTTCTCAGATGACCAGTAATAGAACACAAGAAAATTGCCTCCAGTTGTGTCAATGGAAGTTTATTTTGAATAGGAGGAAGAATTTCTTCACAGAAAGTGTGGTTAGACATTGGAACAGACTGCCCAGGGAAGAGGTGGAGTCATCATTCCTGGAGATATTTAAGAAACGCAAGGATGTGTAACATAAGGACATGGTTCAGTGGTGGACTTGATACTGCCAGGTGATGGCTGGACTTGATGATCTTGAGAGTCTTTCCAACCCAAATTATTCTATGATTCTAAGTGCATTTCATAGGCTCAGCTTTACTAAGCACCCTGGCTTCCGAAGGGGTTCCACTTCCATGAGCAACCTGCTCTCTCTGATCCTGCCTGGAGAAACAACATCAACTAATGTTGGACTACAAAAGGTAAACTATTATCATTATCATCATCTCACAAGGAAGTACAGTCTGTAGAAGACTGGCAGTAATGTATGGAGAGTTCAAACCTTGAGCAAGCTCAGCAGTAGAAACAGAGCATTTCCCAGGCTGTACGGTGAATGACCTCACTCTGACAAGACTGGCATTAAAGGTGAAGGGGTTGTTCTGTTTGCATATAAATTATTTCTTCAGCTCCTCTGTTAGAGTGAGATCTTCAATTCGTCTATCACTAATAGCCATCACAGACGTACAGCTTTCAACTATTACCAGCACAGATCTGATTTGAAGTGAAATAAAGGTGAGAGGCTTCATAGGTACATTCTCATTTTTTAAGGTACTCATTGTCCCAGATTAAGTATCCTTTCTGCTGACTGGAACATAGAGTTCTCATATTATTGCTCATTGTGGAGGTAATTACAAATGAATTACTTGAACTGCTGTCTAAAAAGTACTGTCTCCCTATAAAATCAGCTAGTCAGTCAGATATACTCAGGTTGTAAAAAATTATATTTGTTACCTTCATGTGGAATGCAAAGGATTTTATTATTTTTTTTTTCTGCAAATGTAAGTCAGTTAGGACACAATTTAATGCAAACGCTGAAAAAAATTATTAAAAAATCATCACCTATTCTCCTGATTCCTTCCATCCTTATATTCCCTTGTTCCTATCTTCACACCAGACCCTGTTTTACATCATACAAGCATTTATGAACAGGGTCCTTCTAAAAAAGCAGTCCAGGCTGCGCAGCCCTAGAGTCTGGCTCACAACAGATAAAAGCACAGGACAAAGAGACAAGAATGTGTGAGAAGAGGTGTGCTGCCTCATCTCACAGTGATGCTGGCTGAAAATGTACATTCAACTACAACTTAGATTTCTAGTTTTCCTAAGATTAATTTCTTCAAAACATGAGGAGGACTATGACAAAGCAAGGACTGATCATGATATATTCAACTAGGGACAAATTGTGTTTGCAGTATGCAAGAATACTTTGAACATGTACAAAAAATTCCATGCCCTTTCACCCTAAAAATACCCATCATAACTTGTCTAAGAAAAATTGATTTCAATATTTACAGCAACAGAATTAAAATTTCAGGGCACTGAAACTCAAAAGTAATAATTATAACAGCGGTGAAACACCACCCAAAACACTTTCTGCAATGTATATGATATTCAGTGGGTAGATTTTGCACACAGTAATACACTTGTAGAAGGTAGAAAATTCCAATTAATTTTGCTATATATGGATAATTAAGAGCCACTCCGGGAAAAGAACTTTCAGATGTGAAACTTCTGCTGCCACTGGCTCTTTTTGTGTTTACGTATGTCATAAAACCAGTATAATTATGTATAAGGCTTGTAAAACAACATGATGATTGGGAACTTGATATTACCAAGGCCAACAAGAATAAAGGTATGCATATATCAAATCTCTTATTAATAAGTAAAACTTTTGCTATGAGTACTAATGTCTGAATATGTTATTTCCTTTCTTATTAACCCTATTGAGTTGAATTATGAAGTCTACGAATATCAGCCATTACATATTAATCTCAATAGCTAACAATTAAAATATTAACAATTAAAATATATGGCAAAAGAAGAAGGAGGAATAGTTTTTCTGACCTTGTAGTTCTCTTTATTCTGAGTGAATGAGTGCTCCATCCCTGATCGTGGTTATCCAGATCTCTAAAGAGCCTTAAATAGTCAGTAGTCAACTGATATGGTAGTGCAAAGTCATAGTTGTCTGACTCTTATTTACTCCATTTATAAAATGGAAAATTTTCAATATTAAAAATCCTTAGCTCAGTGGAAAAATAAAATGCTATAAAGAACATTAAACATACCTTTATAAACCAAGACACAGGACAACAGTTGTAAAAAGACTGAGAAATTTTTAATGCTGCCTGTGCATGTTTTGATACTAAAACCATAATTGCACGACCCTATTTAGAAAAAATAAAATAAAATCAAATAGAAAATTAAGGGCACCTAAAAAATTGTTACTAAACTTAAAACAAATTTGCAATTTCAAGTTGAAGAACTAAGTACTATATATTACTATAAATGTATCTGATAACTGTTGCTCTATTCAAAATTTTAAAAATAAAAAAAAATAAAATCAGAAGAAAAAAAGTATAGTGATCTTACAAGCAATGAAATAAATTTGAATGTAGAATAAGTTTAAACTGTCCAGTTCATTTTCATCTAGAAGTTTACTGGATAGCCATATAAAAATTTTTGAAAAGGGCTGTGATTTTTTTTAGTTATTTTGCTGTGCAAAGCTCATTGCATTTTTGAAATAATGAATAATGCAGTCTGATTATGGTTATCAAAAACTAGTTCCCAAAAATTATTTACTAAAACAACTTTTGTGACAAAAGTTCTTTTAGTAAGTAATTGGATGGAACACACATCATATTTTGATCAGTTCTGGGAGAACTTGAAAGAATCTTGCACATGCATGCTGGACTTGTTATGTAAGAGTCAGATTCAGGAAAAAAAATAGCTAAAATTAAAAATATAGAACTGTATTTTATAGCTTAAAACATTCCATAACAAGAAATTAGCTAAAATACAATTTATTTATTTTTTTAATAGTCTTTCTTGGTTTCATAGGCTCTTAACAGATTAAAAAATAATAATAAAAAAAACCCAAACAGTAATAACAGCAGTAATTGTTTGAATTGTTTGAATGAGCAAACCTTGAAATACCACTTCCCATAGTATAAAATAGAAATAGATCTTTCATTCAGATGTTGCTTCTTTTTCCAAGATTGTGAAGATGAAAAATTAGTCATATTACAAGAGTATCACAGCAGACCCAGGTCTCTGTAAGTCTCGTGCCCTGAAACTTTCCAGACAACAAGATCAATGAGAGAACAAGGTTAAAGGAAAGAAGTATTTCAAATTAATATCCAGATTTAACTTTTGCAAAGTTTCTATTGATCATCAATTAGAAGTAAACTGCCCTTCAACGTGTATAGCATTCATCTGAAGAATAAGAAGAGTTGACAGCTCTAATAAACTATCCCATGATCCCTTCCAATTTATTTCCACAATACTGTGTTTACTGCATTGAAAATCATTCCACATTAAAGGCCATATCAGGGGAAAAGTTAGCAAGGACTTTGGTACAATAGAAATTATTAGCTCTGTAAAATATTTCTCAAGTCTTTTCTCCTAGTGGCAGAGAAAGTAAAATAAGAGGAAGGAACAATTTGTTACTTTTTGGAAATAAGAAAATAAATAAAGATACCTTGTGCAATTGTTATTGCATCCCTGCTCTTCTGACATTTTAAAAGCCTGTTTAAAGAATAAGAAACCCAAAATCATCATGTACAATTTCGCACCTGTTTACTTATGGGAAGAAAACTAAGATTTGAAATGAATCTCAGCTTGACCCCAGAATTGCAGTTTCTGCAATCCAACTTATTCTTCTTTGGATTTCAGAGTTGAATTATAAGATATAAGGGATTAATTTGTCCTAATTCAGTCTCCTGAAAGTCAGATATTCAGATCTGAAGTGGACACATCTACAGTGGAGAAAACAGTTAAAGAGTGTTTCATTCAAAAACAATTTAAATCTATTACCAAGCTTAGAATAAGACATCTGAATATTAGAATTATAGAATAACAGAATCATATTCTGTGGCTGAAGTTGAGTGAGATACAACATAAAATGGCATCACATGCTCAATGAGAGGCTAAAATAACTTATATATGTGTCTAATCAAATTTGTGGGAAATCTTTATAAAGCATTAAACTACCAACACCTCACGTCCCCTGGACACATATAACTTTTAAAATCTTTACTTTCAGTGATATTTTAATGCCCCTGAAGTTTACAAAAGTATTCTGTTTACAGAAATTCTTTTGTTCAAAATTACATCAGGAATGTTGTCAATGCAGCCATCTTTGGCAGTCACAGAATCGTAGGGGTTGGAAGGGACCTCCAGAGATCATCGAGTCCAACCCCCCTGCCAAAGCAGGTTCCCTACACCAGGTCACACAGGTAGTGCACAGGCAGTCTTTGACTATAGAGGATTACACAGAGGGGTTTCCAAACATTCCTCTGGTATGAATCTTATGTCACCAGAAAAGTTATGTCTTTAAACATATTAATTTGCTTTATTAGCTCAAGAGACTATCTAAGATTAGATTAGGCAGAAGACCACTTATATAATGTATTTAATTATTTTCAAATGTTTTCCACCTGGAAATAAGAAGGCAGCTTACTACCAAAATATCTGTGGTCCAGCAGCAGAAGTCAAGAGCACAAAGAAGCACAAAGATACTTGTACTAAGGGGAAATTTGGCCCAGATACCTTAATGACCCTCAGCAGCTTTTTATTTCTCTCTTTCCACCATACTGGGAAACTACTGCAACCAACCACCTAGAGAAAGACATGAAGCTAGGGAGATAAATCTAGGCTTAGAAGACAGTTTTAAAATAAATGTCTTGATTATTAAAGCATCTATTGCTGACAAAATTAGAATAGCTATTGTTATGTGCAGAAAACTATATGAAATGTTTTTTTTTTTTTTTCATGAGAAGTTAGGGAAGTATTAACGAGATTGAAAAAAAAATCTGAATATCTATTAAGCAAGAGGCACCAGAAGAGAATGAAGAATAACGCTGTACGCTGGATGAAATTTTTTAATAGCTAAAACAATCCCGTTACGTTACTGAAAAAATTTATTGCACCATTAGTTTATACAAAGTAATAACTTATTCTACAAAAACTGCTTTCATAAAGAATTGTCACCACGCACTAGCAATCAAGGACAAATGACTGTATATATTCACTACACTCACTAAAATACTTCAGAATTTCATTAATATCTTCAAATAGTCTGTCCAGAATATTATTTTTCATTCTGACTAATGCATTAATTTTGCATCAGCTGTAAAACAGAGTTTCTCTTTGTTAAACTCTTCTAAAAGATGATATTTTCTTAGAAGTTTTCCTGCAGAAAAAAATACAGTGAGCTTTAATGTAGTCTTACAAATTAGTTTGTACTTTGCTATATTAACAGATAATCAGAACAAATTAAAAAAATGCAGTCTATGCCCATCTTAATCTTGGCCATTTGCTTAAAAGCACAGAATTTTAATTGTGATTTTACAGCACTTACCTTGAGTTAATTTACTAAATTTTGAGCTTTATTTTGAACAATATCCTTACACTTGCTAAGAATTGTTTTCTAGTATTTCCTGGATATGTGAGACAACAGTGATCCAAGATATATGTCATTAATAAAAGCCATTATTTCAATAAGAGCCAAAGCAGCTGACTAGCAGTTTATTACTTCATCCATTCTGTAAAATTTACTAGACCAAAAAATAAATTACTGCTCAGTTTGTGCAGAGATGGCACGTGTTGTCTGCTACTTTGCATATACTTGATTATATGCAGGCAGAAGTCAGATATTCTTGGGGTAAAGACTTTTAGCTGGAAATGAATTTCAATAGGGTTTGTATTCATGAAAGAGAATGTCTTTTTCATCCCTACTATTCAAATTATCTGCAAACACAAATTTTGCACGAAGAAAGAGAGATCACAAGAAATGAAAACAATTTCTGCTATAACTATTTTGAAACTACTGTTTAGTAGCATTCAAGTCAGTGAGAAGGAGAATAAACTAAAATACCTCCTCTGCCATTAAATCAATCACCACCTCAATCTCCTGAGAGATGAAGAAAGAAGATAAAGCTTTTGATTAGTACCTTTTGCACGTTGTTTCTCACATTTTGTACAATGTGCTTCGTGCCGTGCAACTCCTACATCCAACAGAATTCCTGTAATGATTGTAATCAAATAGTCATATAATAATCACCAACAATCACCAGAAAAAATAAGGAGCAGGGTAAATAATGAATACATAATAATGTCATAGTAAATATTAATGAGAAAATACAATGCATTACACAGAGGGGTTTCCAAACATTCCTCTGGTATGAATATTATGTCACCAGAAAAGTTATGTCTGAACTATTGCCCCCTCCCTGGAGGCATTCTAGGCCAGGCTGGATGGGGCCTTGAACAACCTGGTCTAGTGGAAGGCATCTCTGCCTATAGCAGGGGGGTTGGAATTATATGATCTTAAAGGTCACTCCCAACCCAAATCATTCTATGATTCTACAGTTGCAAATTCCGGCATGACCAGTATAGTTCCAGTATAGTTTGATGATTATCTTTATACGTCATTTAATATCAGAACATTGGTTTTTTATGAAAGTGATATTATCATTTGAGGAAGGAAATGAAGTCCAAACTATCAAACCTCTTATTCCAGATTCCCTATATACACCAGTTAGTCACAAGTCTAAGCTCACTCAATAAAAAATATATCTCTTTGCACAAAGGCATTACTGCACATTAGCTGTTCTTGTCTTGCATAAGTGTTTTTTGTTTAACTTCTCCGTATATGCATGAAAGAGCTGCAGTGCTCTCTAGTAGTGAAAAATAAAACCTCAAAAGTTTAGTCTTATAATGAAGCCTTACTATCACAAAAGATTAATCATCTGCCTTAACATATGGGTCTATACATTAGATGTCTAAACTTAAGATATTCTTGTTTTTAATTATTATTGCTACTATTTTATTATTGGAGAGAAAGAAAGAACACCTCTAGAGAACTTTGATTCCCATTTGAAAATAGGTATGTAAGATGAGTAATAACAATAGTCTTCCATTGACTATAGAAGAAGTTTAAGGGGCAGGTTTAAATTTAAAGACTAACATTCAAAAACCTAAATTTGAGAAGGTGAATTCCATCTCCCAAAATATTAGAAGGTCTGCTAACATACTCCTAAACACGACTTAATTTGCCAGATCAAAATGTTTAAATATTCTAAATGTAAGCTCTAAGTTACCAAAAACTCTGAGGTGTCACAAGTATCTGTGTCCTACCCAGTATCTCCCACCACTTCGCCTCAAGCAAACTTCATACACTACTCCTATAGTCAAAGGAAAAGGGAAGCTGCAATAAAAGGTCTCCAGAGGGATAATCTAGGCAGAAAAATACATGGACACAGGTTCACTCTCTGAAGGTGAATAGAACATCAACTCCACAATGCACAGAAGTACACACTTCATTTAATGGATAGTATAATAGAAAGCCTAAAGAAAAAAATGCCTAAACTAGGCAGGTGAGGTTCTACACAAACAGTGCCCAATAGTAACAGAAGTCTTCACTTTCCTGTGTTCACACTTGATTAAAGTGCTAAGACATAAATATTGTTTTTGTAGTTGAATAATCAACACCTTAATATCTGTGCTTCAATAATGGCAAAATAATAGTAACAGCACCTTAACTGTAATAGCATAACAATGCCATTACAATTATCATGATAGGTAAAATCTTACAGTTAGACAGAATAGTGCACCAGTTAATTTGTCTGCCTGATGCAGCCAGGATTCAGATAAAGCTCAGATTCTAAAGGCCAGAAGTCATACCAATCCACTCCATAAATGTTTGGTTTAGTAAGATGCAATGTCAGAAGGGGACAGCAGAGAAAATCTTATGTGCTCATATGGTGACCCTGAAGCAACAAATTGAAAATGTTAATATTCATTTAGATTAACTTCCTGTAACATTTTGTAGCATGGTAGTGATTTAAAAAGAAAAAAAAAGAAGATTCAGTACATTAACAACTAATTAACAGATTTAGCAGTTAGAAAGTTTGCTTGCAGGAATGTATGTACTGAAGTACTTACTTCAAATAGATGTATCAAAACACAAGGACCTGATTTTTTTCCTCTGGGATTTTTTTCCCCTCTTTCTTACGGAATTCAGATTCTCTGAAAGCTCATACATTTAAGTAAACTCTGAGACAACTGACACAACTTGGATAACAATTAGTTTTTTAGATTGCTGTATAACACTGTATAACATAAGCGATGTATACAAAACATAAATGTTATATCCTTTTTTTTTTTTTTTACATGGTGGTAATGAATAAAGCATCAGCCAGACAAGACATCATCATGATACACCCTCAGATTATGTAAATAAAGATATAAACCGGAAAACTAGTGAACCAAGCAAACGGTGCATATATCGATATGCTGCTTTTCTTAGATTCTGTGTCTGTCCTTTGTCTAGAAATCTGGAGTAACTACAGTTAATTCTGATAGATCGCCACTAAATTTCTAGAGTTCTCAAGCTTGATTAATCTGAATGATTGAGAATGAAATCCAGTTCAAATCTGTAATCATTTATGTTGTTATTTATTTATTTATGAAGGCTATCATTCTTGGGAGAACTTGAAAATAGCTTTCATTAATTATTCTTGCTTTTTCTATTCCAGTATGTTTATATCTTACACATACTTGGCAATTTATAAAACAAATTCCAGATACTCTTTCAGTCTTCTCTTTCATCATCCTCAGCGTGCTAATAACATTTTTAAGTTGGAAGGTATATTAATCCACAAAGACTACTCTGGCATGTTTCATTACAAGTTCAAGCTGATCATTTGACAGAAAATACTATATGCAAAGATTTCCTCAGAAAATAATCTAAAGTCAATAGTAAACACAAATATAAGACTCAAACAGCACAAAATTTAAAGGCTACTTGGAAAAAAATGATACATGCTATGTTTTCGACAAGCTACTCTTCTGTGTGTAGCAAATCAAAACCTTTATTCTACCTCCCCACATAACCCCCTGCTCTGCATAGTGAGTATGTGCTCATAAGGCACATTATAAAACTAGAAGTCAGTATCCACAGATGTAGAATTCCATCTGAAACACTGAAGATTAAAAAATAAGTGTGCACTTTTTCCTTCTTTAATATGAGAAAAATCACCTGGTTCTCATTAAAGCTAAAATGTTTTTTGACTAAAAATTTACAATAAAAAAAAGTCTTGACAGGCATAATATATCCACCCACAACAGGGATGTTGAACAGAAGCAACATTATTAAGAATTTCCCAAGAATGAAGCCTAGAAAATTAAATTACAGACAAGCTCAAACAGTAAGAGAAGTCAGAATGAAGTCTTTTGGAACAAGGGACAGGGACAGTGAAGAAACAAATCACTGTATTAATACTTATTCATACTGTAAGGATAGCAAAATATATAAATTCAGAAATGTTTCATGAGCAGAACGAGCAGAAAAACTTTGGAAGTATTTGCAGTTGTAACTTCTCCTTCCAGCAATAATATAAAAACTCCGAAATTGAGTACCAAAGGTGAGCGTGGCAGTGTTTGTTAATACACATAAAAATAGAAAACTGATTTCCTCCATTAAATAACATTTCAGAACAGAAAATGATGGCTTACTACAGAATTGTAATTGTTTTTCTTCCGGTTTTTGATTAAATTAAATAGGTTGCTGAGATTCCTTCAGTAACCTTGATAGTTCTACAATTAAATGATTTGGAAATTAAAATATTGTTTTCTCTATGAGAGAAAAATAGCACATAGGAAAGAGTGATGATGGTACATAGGAAAATCTGTGTGCAGAATTGAACTGTACGCTGGGCTTGAGATGGAAAAGGTAAATATTGAAGATCGATTATTTTATCATATTTTCATTGTGATGATCCTTTACATGCATTAAAATATATGAAACTCCAGGGAAAATGGAGTCAGTTTGTGACCACAGCTTTAACTAAGTTCCATGAATTTAATATAAAGAAAAATACAAAGTTTTCCAAACATCTGTTACACCTTTATAACTAATGACAGCCAAATCATTTTAGATCCTTTTGTGTCTATAGCAATATAAACTAATGTACATATATCGCATCCTAACATTTTATAATTGTATAATACCTAACCTGTTGACATTATCGATCTGTTCAGGCTGTATTAACCCTTTGCGAGACTGATCAATTACCTGATCAGGGCCAAGAACTGCATAAGACACCAATATGATGTGCAGAAAAATGACAACACTAACCTAACTCTATAATTTCTCCAAAAAACATTACTTACTTACCTTGCACTAATGGAAACTTTTCAATATTTTTTACTCATATGCACATTCCACTGCTAATACTTGTGAATCCTAAGGGAGAAGCACTTTTCCCTGCATGTGCATCTCAGATTTTTGTATTTGAAAGGAAAGGCTCAGAGACACTCAGAATAACCACATCCCAATTTCCCACTGACTTGAGATAGAGTCACACAAAACTCCAAGGCATGCACTGATGCTGGGTTAGTTACATCCTGTGAATAATGATGATGTTCCTAAGAACTCCTGTATTCTAATATAAGTAAGTTTTTCTCTTTCTACAATCACCTATATGTGCACATGCCAATTCATAGAACATGCCATCTGTTCATAAAATATCAGAACACAGAAAAGCAAGCAAAATACAATCAGTCTGAATAAAACCCTGGAGGTAGAAGCTTCACTGAGCATTACACAAGCTCTGAAGTACATTTTTTCCTGCCTGAGAGAGTGACTACTGGTCTGTCATACATACAAAGACCAATTTTAATAGGCTTATTTCAGATTAATCTAAAAACATATCCAAGGCACTGAAAAAAACTTTTGTTCTTCCTTGTATAAGATGTTAGGCAACTCACACTCTTTGTCTATCAATGGCCAGGTGTAGGTGGCTTTTCTCATTATTCTGAATTCTTCTTAGATTGCAAAAATAAGGAAATTTTCTTTGAAGAAGCTCAGTGGACCCTCTCCTAGGAATGACCAAAAAGCAGCCTTCATCTTGATTAGCTGTCACTTGATGGGGAGGAACATCTCAAAAAATGTACCTTTTACATTGTTGAAGTGGAAGTTTTCTAGGAAAGGTGGGCAAATTTAGTGTCTACCCTTCCCTTGGGCAGTCTCTCCTATGACAGCTGATGCAGCTTGCAGTCAGAGATCTGTAAACCCCTCATTTTTCCTTGCTGTTTTGGGAAAGGAGCTGGTCTGCAGACTTAGATTTAATGTAGTCACCATGCAGGTAACTCAGAAGAAAGTGAGGCATACCAAAGGTAAACTATCCCCAGATATATTCTTCCCTTAATTAATTTTTTTCCCTTTCAGGCAGTAATACAGAAAGTTCTTCTGTGACTAATTTCAGCCCTATAAAATTGTTATACTTTACCCCCAGTTGCTACAAAGGAGAGAGGAAAATGTGTCTGTATTGCAAGCACCTGATTCAAATCCTACCAAAATTCTATTTTTCATTTAGAAATGCTACAGTCTTCTCTCAGTCAATCATATTGCTAAGTCTACCATTTTAAAGTAAGAAGTGAAGAGACAGAGTAAAGGTCCAAAAATTTGACTTCTTTGTCACAATTAGCAGCAATATCATCAGCTATAATACCCAGAAAATGCTCTTCTTGTTGACAATGCTATTTAAAACTAAATATGTAGATGTGTTTTCTTCAAACAACCTCTGTTATTTCTGACCCCCAAAGACAGAATGGATATTCACTATGAAAAACTTAGACCATTTCTGAAATTTTTAAGAATTTTTTTGCATTGGTTTTCTTATAAGTCATGTTGCATTTAGAAGACATGACAAAGCAGGTCAGTAGAACAAAATTAATTCACAGTCAGTGGGAAGTTTACTGCGTGACATTAACAGCATTTGGCCTGTTATGAATCAGCTAGAAAATATTTCTTGATGGCTTAGTGATCAAAAAGCAAGAAGCAGTAAGAAAGCTCTCAAAATGTTTTTGGTGACTAAGATATATCACAGAAATAAACTATCTTAAAATTTGGTGGTGTTACTTTAAAAACAGTCTCTATTCTAGCTCAAGTCAAATTCTATGAACTAATTACCAAACCAAAGAAAATAAGATACGGACACAATGTCAGCTATACAGTAATAATTGCACCTCTATCTGTTTATTTGTTGTTTATTGAAATTAAATTCTCATGGCACTCCGGAGTTGCAATTATCTGTTCAAAGTCAGCAAACTTTCCGTTTATATAACAGTTTGCTCAAAGTAACTAGCGATGTTACAAGACAGATGTGAATCAAAGGACTTCACAAAGGTACATCTGGAATCCTTCAGGCAAAATTTTTGCCAGAACACAAAACTCAGAAAAATAGAAACATGCTGGTTTATGGGGGCATTTTTATGCGTGGAAGAAAAAAAAAAAAAATTAGAATTCAGTTTCAAGTATCTGTTGTATGAACAAAAATATTCATGAGCCAATATCATTCATTTAATGACCAAAGTACATCTCATTGAGAAGACTCACAGCTAATTATAATTAACAAGACCAATGATTTTCCCATATCCATTTTCCAGATGTTAATGTAAACAAGATTGACAACATAGATAGACATAACAAAGGAGTCTAAAAGAATTTACTTGCACCTGCTCAGTACCAAAATATCACAGAGGTCAGCAGGAAATTCAGAGCTAATTTTAAGATTTTGATATGTTGAAATGACATCTGGCCTCCATGGAACCTTGAGGGCAAACTCAATGAAAATTCATATCACCAAAGAAATCTGGATGAAAAAAAGAGCTCTAAAGATAATTAATATCACTTTTACATAGTACATCAGTTATACTGAAGCTTAATGTGAAATAAACACTTGAGTCAAGTTAATCTGATGTTAAGATGATTGGGCAATTTATTACAGCTTAAGAAGGACATTGCCACCAGAACAGAAAATAGAAGTTTTAAAACTTGGGGTAATTATTTTCAATCAGAGCTGCTTTCAAGGTCAAATGTTTAATACTGGCCATTATTTTCTCTCTGCTAACTTTGGCAGGAATTTCACATGTCTCGTCCATAAATAATTAAAGAAGTAGCTGCTGTAACCTTTGGAGAAAAACTTGAGTGTCCAAGGTAAAGATTTTATTCAGTTTTTACTTTCCCCAAAAGACAGCAACATACAGTGTGTCTGACCTCTCAGATACTGCGTGCTGCTTTCTAATACAACTATATAAACATTTCCTAATAAGATTTCTTTGTGATTTATTTTTCCATTTGGACCATACTCAGCTACTTCTGCAAATTGAGACAAATCACAAAGCCAAAACCTCTCTGTAAATGCAACCTGCTAACACAAAAGAAATTAAATGGAATTTAAGCTGCTGGCAGCAAGCATGCAGTAATATCTGATGTTTTTTAGATCCTACTAATATTGAAACTATTTGAAACGAAGCAATACTGAGAAAAGAAAGAGGAGATAGATAGCATGTTTGTTTTCAATTTGCTCGTTGTTATACAAAGCTCTGTATCTAGTAATGTCTTTATATTAGTCTGGACCCATTCCACAAACCAGAGACTGAAATATTATACTCAAAGACCAAAAATGTCTTTTGTATTAACAGGTGAGTTATAACTTGCTATACTATTGAATTCTGAAATTAACATTAGTTGCTGAGCATTGGTGTCCTCTATAATAATCCCATTTGGCTTTTTAGACCATATACTAAGAAAGGATTCTATACACTTAAGTACATTTGTTCCAATCTGGTGAATGTCTAAGTACATGTTTACGCACTTTGTTTAAAGTGAAATGAGAAAAAGAGAATTCTATGCACATTCTAACATTGAGCAAACTTTCAAATCATTTTGTTCTTTTTTTTTTTGTTTGGGTTTTTTAAAAATTTTTTGGTTTGTATTTGTTTATTTTGTTGTTGTGAGTTTGATTGTGGGTTTTTGTTTTTGTTTTCTTTTTGTGAGTGCTCATGTTTAAATAAATGTTCTTAAGATTTCAGCATAGAGAAGTTATAAATGACAAGGAAGCCTTGTTATCAAGAATAGGAGCCACTCTAATTTAGAAAAATTCAGAGTATATAGATACATGCATATAAAACAAAGCGTAAAAAAAAAAAAAAGGAAAAAAGCAGAAATTCTCCTGAGTTTAAAAAGACCAATTCAATGAAACCAATTATATTTCTTTAAAATAATTGTTTCTTAAAAATGCTGTATAGTTACATTATCCTGAGACTCCGAGTAAAAAATAAAAAATTAAAAATAAAAAAAATAAACTGCTTAATTAAGCATATGTAATCCTTACTGAACTGTAAGAGCATTATAGATAAATCTGTTTCCCGGAAGTCTTAAGCCTTAAAATTCTATTCACGCTTTTTGTTTCTGATTATTTTAAAACTACTGTTTTTCCTTTTTTTAATTTAGAAATATAGAATTATAAAATCATAGAGTCATAGAATGGTTTGGTTTGGAAGGGACCTTTAAGATCATCTAGTTCCAACCCCCTGCTATAGGCAGGGACACCTCCCTCTATATCAGGTTGCCCAGAGCCACATCCAGCCTGGTCTTGAACGCTTCCAGGGAAGGGGCATCCTCAACCTCGCTGGGCAACCTGTTCCAGTGTCTCACCACCCTCACAGTAAAGAATTTCTTCCTGATATTTAGTCTAAATCTACTCTCTTCCAGTTTAAAACCATTTCCCCTCATCCTGTCATAATCTGCTCTGCCTGTAGGCTCCTTCAGGTGCTGGAAGGCCGCTATAAAGTGTGCTCGAAGCCTTCTCTTCTCCAGGCCAAAGAGCTCTGGCTCTCTCAGTTTGTCCTCATAGGGGAGGTGCTCCAGCTCTCTGATCATCTTCATGGCCCTCCAACAACCTGCTCCAACAACTCCAATAATACATTATTACAAATGCAAAAGTGTATGCATGTCTAGTTGAAATCTCTTTGTATTAACCTGAATTCTACATTTTTTCCAGTGTTTCTCAATCTCAGCATTTCTTGTCAAATTGCATTTAATGTTTTTACGTGAGATTTCATCACTCACAAAGCCAATATATAACTACCTACAAAAACAACAAAGAGAAGAGAAGATGAAAAGGTGTATCTAATAAGAAAGTGTAACCTGCACCAATATCACGCTTAACTGCCTCCAGCAAAAAGTAATGCAGAAAAGTCATTAAAACCTTTCAGTTTACTGTGGCCACACAGGAAAAATGTTTACGCTAAAAAGCATTCTAAAAGCTTCTCTACTATACCATAGTACTCAGTTACTATTAACTATTCAACCAATTACTGAGAACAGTAATGCATTTCAAATACAGTCTTTAGGACATCTTCAAGTGTAGAAACTTATTTCCATATCTTTTTTTCCCTGAGATGTGACAATTAAGAAGGAAGTTTCTTTGCCCCAGGGAAAAAAAAAAAGAACCCTGCTCGGTGTGTTCCATATGTCGTTCCTTAAAACTGTTTTCTTAATTTAGAACAGAGTCTACAAGTTGTTCTAAAAAGTGTATTTTAGTGACTATGTACAAGGCTCCCAAGGGGAAGACCTGCAGTTTTTCTCCAAACCCTATAGAATCTGAAACACTGTGACACTTCCAGTTTCCAAGAATGGAACTACACAGAGGTAAAAGATGCTAATACACTTAATGGAGTATTACTTGATTTGTGCTACTGGGGAAGTTAATAGTCATAGATGTGTTAAGAGATAGTTATCTCTTTTTGTAATGTCATCAACTCAAAGAGTAGAAAACAAATCAGCCGGTTTGTACATCCCTTATCTATATAGAACATCTCAACATTTTGTTATGATAAATACTATATCACAGCAGACTGAAATGACAGAGAAAGCAGTTTTATCATGAGCTGTATAGCACATCTCTACATTCTGAAGGCAAATTCAGTTCCCGGAAAAGTAAGACCTCATGGGGCTCTATCATGGTTCAGCCTGGAGAACAGAAGGCTCTGGTGTGACCTGATAGTGGCCTTTCAACATCTAAGGGAGAGCTACAGGAAAGAAGGGGACAGACTCATTAGCAGAGTCTGTGGTGATAGAATAAGGGAAAATGGCTTCAAGTTCAAAGAAGGTAGATTTAGGTTGGATATAAAGAATAAGTCATTTACAGTGAGCTGGCAAGGCATTGGAACAGGTTGCCCAGAGAAGTGATGGATGCTCTGCTCCTGAAGACTTTCAAGGAGAGGCTAGATCAGGCCCTGGGCAGCCTGATCTACCTGTGGTGTCCCTGTTCATTGCAGAGGAGTTTCACTAGATGACCATTAAAGGCCCCTTCCAACTCTAAGGATTCTATGATTCTATGCTAAAATTGCATGAGGCCATCTAAGTGGAAGCTACCTGCTTTAGCTTGAAGATAAACCCATGCAAAACCTCTTGGCTTTTGTTTGCACAATGATTTCCAGGCTTTCTTTTACTCTCATCTCTACTGAGAGACAAGAAGTCACATAGCTTTAAACAGCTGGACTTCAGGTAACACAAAATTCCACATCTACACGAGGCACTGTCCTTATGTACTCAGATAAGGGAATCCTTGACAGTAATTCTACCTAATAACTTCAGTAGATGATAGAGGTTGTTTGAAGGAGAAGATCAAACAGGTTTTGACTTCTGAGTTAAGATTAACTTCTGAAAAATACTACCTGTGAACAGATAGATACTAAGTTATAGGCTTGTTTTTAGTCCCACACTACAACAGCAGCACTCCAGCCCCTCAGAAGGGAAATCATTTTGTCAATGGCTTCCACATTCAAGCTCCTTTATTTTGTCTAATCCCAGACGTCAAGGAAGAACAGAATATTTTTACATCATATTTTAGCAGATGGAATCCATTTCAGCCAAATTTATCACTGCCAGATGGCTGCCCCTTATTTGCTGATGAAAAGTTAGACATGGAGATAAACTTTAGTCAACTAAAATATCTTTGTTTTCTGCATGAAAATGGCAGGGCACCTCTTCCCCCATCATCTCCATCAGTACCAACAGATCATCAGCTTCAACGAGGTAGGTGTTGACCAATAAATCAATGGACCTTCACATGACATTGAAATATCTTTTGAATTGAATCACATGATCAACTAGCAAAGAACTTATGCCTTTGATACTGCATGCCATAAGGAATAGAATCATATAATCCTTAGAGTTGGAAGGGACCTTTTTGAAGGTCATCTAGTCCAACTCGCCTGCAATGAACAGGGACACCACAGCTAGATCAGGCTGCCCAGGGCCTGGTCCAACCTGGCCTTGAAAGTCTCCAGGGTTGGAGCATCAACCACATCTCTGGGCAACCTGTTCCAGTGCCTCACCACCCTAACTGTAAAAATCTTTTTCCTTATATCCAATATACTGAATTATCTTTAAAAGGCACTAATAGCATTTTTTTAATCATTTTTTTCAGTGTTCACAAGGTAAAAGCCTCATGTACAATGAGGGAGATGTGCCAAGGATGGTACAAAAATATGCAGATGATACAGAGTCATATGCATGCATTATGCATTGGCTACTTTCTTGTTTGGAGAACAAGCATAATCTCTAGAACTAGAAAGGTTAAATTTAACAAAAATTCAGTATTCAGGTAAAGATGGAGACTATCAAAATCTTATCAAAAGGTAAAAAAGTGACCTTTTCTACTGTATTTATGCACTTTGCTTTCATCTCAGAGCAGTTCTGTACAGTGTTTCGCACAATAGAATAGCAAAGCTGCTTTTGATAATGGTATTAAATTATGCATACAAAGACACTTAGAGAAGTTGAAAGGAAAGATGCAATGAAGGACAGATGCCAGGAAGATAGGCAACTTAGAGCTTAAAATTTTCAGGCTGAATTACTCTGCAAACCAGAACTTCAACAAGAGATGTGATATTGCAAACAATTTGTAAACTGCACAGTGTAATGCAATCATGCATTACTGTTCTCTGAAATAGTCCCAAATAAAAAATAAAATTGTAGAATCTTCCTTTAATATTCTCCTCCTTTCTGTGGCTTCCCATATACTTCCTACCAATAATTCACCTGTCACATGTCCTATTTCACGGAAAGGTGTTTCTCAGAATATCATATTGTAGGTAATGTAATTTATAAAAAGGTCAGTTCCTGTTCCCAACTAATGAGAGCAAATGCATATAGTATAATGAATTGTTTGCTGTAATTTTTCATGAGCTCATTTAAAATGACAACATAAATTTATCTTCGAGAATAAAACCAGAACCCAGCATTTCAATTACCAGCTTATCAAAATGTGGCTATATATTAGAAAGGATTAAAATTTATAGGGGGTCTAAGCTTTTATGCTTCAGCAGTAATGCAAGGACTAACTAGCTGCCTGGCAGGTAGGAAGCTTCGTCTGTGGTCATGGTATTTAATAGTTTTCCACTGTAAGTTTTTTTGCACCTTTTTCTGGAACATCTGGAACTGGACACCAAAATGGAACAAGGCGCTAGCCTAGTGAGACTAACACAGCATGCACCTTCTGTATTACACACAGCTCATAGATAGCTTTTTTCCTAAACTACATTGTATGTAGAAAGCACAAATGACAACAGCACTGTAAGCATTTAATGAGAGTTTTACATTTTTCAGAAGTGCACCATAACAATCCCAGTCAAAATAATATAAATTATGATTAAACATTCGATCTAATCAGATCATTTGTATCATCAAATCAGATCACAAACAACATTCAGTGGTAGAGATAAATACTCATATATATTTATTACTATCTTTATAGGCAAACAATGAACAAAATGTTACACAAGGAAACAATAAATGAAATGTAGTACATATTAAAAGGCCTTTTTAGTCCTTTAACAGTTAACCAGGCTGTAGATCTTAACATATAAATACATGTTTTAAGGATTATATTACAGAAGAAACTGAAACTGCCCAAGACTACGAAAATATAAATTCTTTTTGTATCTCTCCTGCAGAGCTGATTTTCTAAGACCATTGGAGAAGAACATAGTTTACCCTAATCCTGGCTGTGTTGCCAATGTTCTTTCCTTTGATTTGTCTGCTTCTATTTATTTTAAATGCCATGTAAACAAAATTTTACATTGGATGACAGGCATGTATGCTTCAAATTTAGGGTAAAGGTGATACTTTCATGTCTACTGATAAAGATATACAGAGAGATATAGACAACTGTGGAATTACAGATGTCTCCCTCTTCCTGCACCATTTCTACACAGTGCATATAATACGCATATACTTTTGTTAGATAGAATGTCCCTCAAAGCAAGCCAGGAGAGAGGTTAGCATGATTTCATCACTTTTTCCATTCAAGATTTCATTTATTTCTCCCAAGGTTACAGTCAAACAGGAAGCACCATGTACAGATTTCTTTTATCTGATGTTCAGGACCACCTCAGTTCCTTTGAAAACTGCCTATAGAAGGTGAGAGAAATAGGCCAGGAGATCAGAGCAATGTGAGTAACACATGGAGTATGGCTTCCTCCCAGTCTGCATACACAGGTGGTTCCTCATGTATTAATTTTAAGGACACTTGACGGCAGCCCTTCTCAGCTCTCGGCCCCCTTGTATCCCTCACACTGCCATCCCAGTGTTTTCCACATGCCCTCAGTGCTCCTGCTGCTGCTGTTCAGGAATCACCAAACTTTGGCATGTGTAGGGGAGTGTGTGTGTGTGTGGTTATTATTTTGGTATAACGCCAAGCTTTTCTCTGCAAAAGTTGAGACGGGAGAAAGAAACAGTGAGGGTCAGAACTAAAGATACAGTTTGCTGGAGCAATAAGTACTTTTCCCCTGCCAGCTCCAAAGACCTACAGCAAATAATGGAAATAATGCCTTCTGTAAATACTGCAAAAATGTCTTATAATGAACAGCTTCAGGCTACCTACATATAGATCTTCTCTCTGTATTACAGCTACGGCATAATACATCTGCCCCTCAGTGGTTCAAGGTTAAATCAGAAAAAGTGTTAATTATATTTATAACTAATTGCTACCAAGCTACTTAAACTGCACTGTTTGAAAAGCACTTTAAGAATCATGAAAATGTTTCCACAAATTAATCACTAATAAGAAATTATACCTTCCACAGAGAGTCTATTTAATTTCCTCAAGCATAGCTGTTTTGGCAAAGAATGCAGTACTTTATAGTATGGTGACATAAAGCAAACATGATCAGATACATTGTTTTAAAATTCTGATTGAATATGCTCAAGGTTGTTTTTCTTATTCTTTTTTCCTTATAACTTTAGCAAGCAAAGCCAATTCAACGACACACTTATATATTAATACTAGAATACTAACTTGCAGAAATAATGATGGTTTGGAAGATTTTCTTTTCATCTGTGATGCTGCACTACCATTGAATATTTCTTATCCCAATTAGTCACATCAAAAGGAGGCATCTGCTTCTTCAGCTCTATCCATATCTGCTTAGATGGAAGTTCAAGAGAGAGAATGTAGAAACACAGAAACAAAGCATTTGTATTTGACAAAGAAAATTATTTATTTACAAACCTTTCCTTAAAACAGAAACATACAAAAGATACTCCAAAAGTAATGTCTCCTATTTTATTATGTAGGTCCATGACATCAGAGCTGGATTGTTGGTGGTATGGCATTAGAGGTTGAACCTTCCCACCAATATTCTGTTACATTTTGTTGCTGTATGACAGATGGCAGCAGAGGTGCAGTCTGATAGAATGGTGTCTGAGATGGAAGTGTGTATGAAGCAAAGGGGTGTCACTGAATTCCTCATTGTGGAAAACTGCACCCACTGACATTCATCAGTGCTTGCTGAATGTTTATGGAAACCGAACAGCGGATGTAAGCACAGTGAGGTGGTGGGAAGTGTGTTTCAGCAGTAGCAACAGCTATATAAATGACGAGCCACATGCTGAATTGCCTGCAGATTTTTATGAGTGCAGCATGCAGACTTTTGTTCATTGCTGGTGAAAATGCATAGGTTATGGGGATGGCTATGTTGAAAAAGAGTTTTTTTTGTAGCTGGGAATTTGCTCTATCAAACAGTGTTATTGTGCTCTATATATCTGTTGCAGTTTTCATGGAAATAAATAGAAGGCATTACCTTTGGAGCAGCCTGTATGCGCCTAGGAGAGAATTAGACACTATAAAATAAACCATTTTCATTTCATTTCTAGCCAGAGCTATACAGAGCTGAGATTCTCAGTATTATTCAAAATGAAATGACATGTAATATTCTACTTTACTTGCTGTCTATGGAGCATCAATTTGTAAAATTTAAGCAATAACAATGAATCTTTTTAATGATATTTTTAACTATACCAAGAAATTCAGCCCCCAACTTTAGCTTAAATAAATATAGACTTTCAATAATGAAATGACTGCTACATGCAACAAATAACAGCAACTAGTTCAAACATCAGTCTTCGGGTAAATTATTTCTTGAAAAAAAGTAGTTTAAGCCAAAATTCCAATTTCATTGCTTATTTTATCAGATAGTTCCTTATTACAACACTTCAATGCTCTGTGGAATATATTTTCACAGTAAAAGATTGCTACATCAAGCCTATGTTTAACACACACACTTTTCAAGGTGCATATTTATCAAAATAAATGCAGAAATATAATTCTTTTACAAACTTTAGTAAACAGTTCACCCTGGAGGGAGGGAAAGTACACATAAAACCACATTCTTAAAATGAATTCTGCCAGGTCAATAAGAATTATTTTAAATTGATTATGAAATGAGATTCTGAAAAATTGTAAATTGGCTTCACCTATTATTTTTATGTGCAGCATTAAAGTGTGTGCCAGTGCTATACCTGTAATTAATACAGCAACACCAACTTGGAACAATTTCTTCATACAGATAGGTCTACGTACTTTTTATTTACACTTAACTCACGCTTTTCCACCAGTTAATTTTGCCTTCCTAGTAGGAAGCTTAGGTTTGCAAAACTTATTCTTCCAGCAAAATAAAAATGTATCTTCTTTACGGAGTATGAATACCTCTACAGTTCCTTTTCCTTTCCCCCTTAATTTATTCTTTGCATATTCTACTTGAACAAATGTATCACAGCAGGGATGGATCTGTATAGCACAAGGGCAACTGCTGAGAATCAGTGATTACTTCTTGTGCGTTTTAGAGGCTTTTCTTCAGACTGGCTCTGCTCTCGTCCTGTTGACTGACAACCACTAGCATTTGGGGAGCATTAGGAGAGATGATGGAAAGCATCTTTTGAAGTAGTCTTATAGTGAAGATATTCTCATACTGTGCTCCAAAACCAGTCCATCCTGTGAATGTGAGCACAGATCATGCAAATGACTGTGGAATCCATTCCAGAAGCTCACTAGACTACTTGAAATTAAAACACTAATGCAGATGTATCCTATAACCACTCTACACCCTTCCCTAAAATGGCCTCTCAAGGGTCTATCACAGCTTCTTCACCCTGTAGATATAGCCAGTTCTCTTGGCAATAAAGGGAAAGGGTACAATCAACTTATTGATTGTTACTGATCCATCACTACACAATTCCATTTTAATCTTTCAAGGTTTGTGATGAGTAATGATAAGTCCAACTGAAATATGCAAATGCTTTTCTAGCTTTTGTGATTCCCAAAGGTTCAAAGAAAATAAGAGATAAATAAAAACCATTTAGTAATATTTAACAAGTAATTTGTCATTATGAATGTCTGACTGATCTTTCGCTTCAAAATACCTATTTCAAGGTTCTATCTTCTTAAGTTCCCTCTCATAGAAATACAACTACTTCTCTTTTATTTATGTTCAACCCACTGAAGCATACAATGATCCCCACATCTTTTCTCCACTCTCCCATGGTAACTCCATCAAATTCTAACATAGTCCATCATTTGTTATAGATGATAAACTCTCTGCTTTCTTTAAAAAAAAAATAAATAAATAAAATCTTCTTCTCATTTGCCATCAAAATTTATTCTTTCTGCTACCTACATGGTCCTGAATGTTTGTTTCTCAAGGCTGAGATAAGGAGTTGCATATCAGCTTGTCGTAGTGACTTATCTTCAGGCATGTAGTTCATATAGGAAAAATATTAAAATTATACCATTTCTGTCATACTTTGGACTGTTAAAGCTTGATGAAAATGTCACTCTTGCTATAAGGTACTACAGGTTTATTCAAAATCCATACAAAAGAAATAATTCAGATATTAAAATCTATCCAATTTTACAGTAATTTCTACAAATACCTTTTATATTTCTACTGAACTTTATGGATTAAACCCTTTTTATGAAATCCCACTGTGATCTTTGTGTTCAAGGCAATAAAGTATACTGCACAATACATGCACATTTTATGTTTATTGGCTTGAGAAAAATAGAACTACTTATGTCAGCCTTTAAGAAGTCTTCTGCATCTTTCCTGTTACTGTCTTAAGGGGCTGCTAAACTATGGTGCACTGAAAAACAAACAAAAACCAATGATATGCATGATTTGTCTAGCTATCCACCATCTTCTATTTCAGAGTCTTCCTTGGGCCTGAACTGTTTTGCCGAGTCATTCCTGGCCATAAGTTTTTGCCATTATTTGGTAAAGTGCCTCTGCTTTGGGCAGCCTTGTTCACCGAGGTGTTGTACTTTGAAAGTATAGTGAAATTCTTTAACATTAGCTACTCAAGCTATTCAGCATGCATGGGAACAATCCAGTTGAATGTGTTAGAGATCTTACACTATCTTTAATACATAACTGTGTAAAATTGAAATGTTCTTCTCCCCTTAACAGAGGCAGCACTACAAACTGATGTTACAATTTATACCACAGCACTGGATTTCTACTTAGATTCATTAGCCTAACGTTTTTCTAGTATAAGGAAAGAAAAACACTCTTTTAAATAATAATAATAATAATAATAATAATAATTAAAGACATATCTGTCAACACCAACATAGCTTAATTTGAATGTGGGTTTCTTTTCCACAAGAAGGAGATATAAATAAGCAAAAATAAGAATATTCCTGTCAAAACCATAAACAATGATTCACATTTCCAGAAATAACGTGGTAGGAAAAAAAAAAAAAATCTTGGGGGAAAAAAAAAAAAGATGTAAAAAAATAAATACTTCAGCACATTTCGATCATATGCATGATAAAACTGTTTTCCTAGACAGATGAAGTGTGAAATTCTTGTCATGGTTCTCAGTCTAAATAATTTTTGTAGGTCGCTATTCAGCATGTAGCCCAGAAAAGAACTCCTACTGAAGTGCTTCCTTTTCTCCAGCACTTTCCCCCAGTGAAGAAAAACTTTAACAGGATTAGATCTCTTTTCTTGGATCAGTTTGGCTGCTATTCAAGCTCTGCAGAGCTTGAGATCATTCTGTTTTTTAAACATTTCTCCTTTTGTTATTCCACCTTTCATCTCCCACTATCCTCCCCTCTCTTTTGCCCCTTTAAAGAATGGCATTACTTTGAAAGCGCTTGAAGACAATCTGAGCATCATGTCTCACAATGGCTTCTGCTCAAGGGCTTCTGTTTCCTGGTTAATTTTTAAAGATTTGTTTTCATATTAGGCTACAAGGGCACCAGTAATAAAAGAGGAAGTGCAGCACCACGGTAAGGGTGGTAAGACACTAGCACAGGTTGCCCATAGGAGGTGGTGGGTGTTCCATCCCTGAAGACATTCAAAGTCAGGATGGACAGAGCTCTAAGCAACCTGATCTAGCTGTGAGTGTGCCTGTTCATTGCAAAAGCTCACTTACAAACAACACAGTAATTTTATTGACTAGAAAGGGACTCCTTCCTTAAGGCTACCAGATAGGCACAAATTTCTCTAAACTTTGCTCCTAGCAACCTATACTATGGGAGCCAGCTCCCGCCCATTGATCTCACAGCTGTAAGAGCACAACCCAGTAGTTTGGCTATTTTTTTTTTTTCCTAGAAGCAAAGGCAGAGCTGACATTCAAACACAAACATGCATTGAATTTTCCTAACTTCTGATCTGTACTGTTCCTCCCTGACACATAGTTGCAACAAAATCAAGAGACATGGACTCCGCACTTACGCATGCAGATATACTGTGCTTAGTCTTGCCAGACCTATCTGGATGCAGACAATTGTTAATCTTCATTCACCTCTATACGCAGCCTTCACCATGTACTTACAGCGTGCATCCTGCAGTTAGAGCAAGAAAAACTTTCTTTTGTGGACATCCAATCTGAATACAAAAGTGTCTAAATCAAAGCCAGATCTCCAGCAAGACAAGTGACGTAACTTGATCAGTGTTGAACTGTGTGCCACACTCCCTCTTCCACCAGTGGAAGGGTAATTTTAGGCATTTATATTACCCATATTTTTAACATCTTGAAGGTATTCAGATAAAAGGTGTGTATTGCAGTGTTTCATACAATGAGGGCACTGTACAAATAACAATTAAAAACATGTTATTTCATTTTTTGTTGTTGTCTTTCTGAACTGTGTTTACTTAGGAGAGCTAATTGCTTTTATGCTTGGAAGCACATCCATACACATTCATAAAACATAAGTAATTAAAACTGTCTTCTCTGCATTCCTACCAACATACTCTGTAATCTATGTGATCAGTGGCGTAAGTGATACTGCTTGTCTGTGTGTCAATTGTCTGCTGTTGTAAGTGAATCACAATCCTGTTGTGACCTTGTGTCTTGCCTCTGTTTTACCAGTAGAGTTGTGTCATGGTCAAGCCCCATAGAAAGGAAGTCTAGGACATTTCTGGAGATAGTCTCCTTGTCATCCTAATACAAATACTGTCTGTAAAAAGAGATGAGGTCCCCAAAAGAAGATGAGAGTCTCATTTCACACAGGTTTTGCCATCCAGACATTTGGTTCCTACGTACAATGAAAATTCAAAGGTTGTAAAAGTTGTAAATGAAAAGAGGGAGGACCCTAAATCCAAGGTTATTTTCTGGGAAGGCCATCCCACAGCCTGAAGCCCCAGCCAATCCCATCCTGTCCTGACACACTGTCCACACAGAGCAGAAGTTGCTTTCCAGGCAAGCTGCATTCCCAGTCCAGAGTTTTGTAGCAGCAAAGTGCTTTCAGCAATGATTTGACACTTTTAAACCACCAAAATAAAGAGCTTGGGTCAGCCTCAAACCAAAGTCTTCTACATGGTGAGGCTACATGTAGGTGTGACAACTGAGTCTCCATGCTGCAAATAGGCTGCTGTCAGCAATTGAAGAAGAAACATGAAGACCCTTTCTGCCATACAAACGCTCTAGATACAGATCACCTGAAACTTCTCAAGCCTTCTCTCTCTGTTTATCAAGTAATACATTGCAACCCACTGCAAGCGGTTCTTTGTCTATTCTTGCTGGCACTGCAACAATTTAAGCTACCCCGATGCACACCATAACACCAGTAAATTTGGTTTCTGTACCAAGATTCACATCCATGAGGCTGTTTCAAAGCCTAATTCCTACTTCACTGATTTATTTCAGCAGTCTTCTAGGTGCCTGAATTAGAGTTAGGCACCAAAGGAGATTAGCAAATTTGTTGTTGGATATTTTCTTTTCATCAGAAATAAATATGGCAGAATGTTATTGTAATAATGAGGTAGGAAAACACTACCCTCTTTCTTGCACACTGCAAGAAGACATCGCCTACTCTCAGTCATCAAAGCCATGAAGAAAGCAGCTTTTACAAATGAGGCAGTTGGTCATACATGCAGAACCTTTTCTGCTACTTGGTCACTCTTTAGCTTAGTTCCTTTATCTTCATTTGCACAAATAGCTGCCATTAACCAAGGAGTGAATTCAATCAGCTTGTCTCCAATGGGAGATAAAGTGGAAACCATCTGCTAGTTCTTAAATAGTTCTTAAAAGCAATGAGGCAAATTTTATTACAGAGTGATTTGGTTACTGTTGCCCTTGTTTTAGCTCATGCATTGAAGGTCTTCCCTTCTGAGAAGCGTGAGTTCAAATCTTGTCTAAGGTCCAAAATGAGATTGCTATCTCCAATGTACTATTTGTAAATATATATAAAAAAAACCCAGAAGTACTGGAAACTGCTATTCAGAGGTGACATACACGTCCTCTATGTCAGGATTAACATACATTGATAGAACTCTCATGTTTTATTGTGCATTGATTTTATTTAGAGCTTTCTTTTTTCCTCTCTGTTTGTACCCCATCTTTTATGGATGTCATTTTGCATAGGAAAAACATGTTTTTAAAATTAAAATTTAACATGAAAATTGTAAATTATCTTTTTGGGCTGAATTGTATTAGAAAAACTGTGCATAGCCAATGTCATGTTTAACAGACGGTAGATCGTTCACCACAGTTAACTACATTTTAAATAAAGCCTCATGTTAATGCAAACTCGAACTTCCCAGATATTGATACTGGCTTCAGTATGAACATCCTTGTTAACTCTGCATTTTGAAATAAACCAGAGATTCTGGACTTCCTCGCTCCAACACTAAAGATAAGGGCAGGGCCATTTACTCTCTGAATTCTCATAAAAATCTTCATAATCCTTTCCAAAGGCACAATTACACACAGAACACATACACCTTCATTACTCTTAGGAAAAATCACATAATGGAAGTTTATCAACTTGGAAATCAGGCAAAAAAAAAAAAAAATCACATTATAGTTCACATCCTCTTTCAGTAACAGGCTACAGAGACTAGAGTTGAAGTGGTGTAGCTACTTGAATGTCAAGAGGTCTACAAATCTTTCTGCTCATTAGTGTGAAATAAAAGTTTCAAATTATGCTTCACAGCCCTATTATCCATAACTGCAAGTTATTAAACATTTTACCAGCTGCTGGCGGCATGTGCTGGGATAGACTGAAGGGCTACATGTAGACAGGCTATGCTAAAGGCAAACGTTTGGGCATATACTCCCTAAGCAAAATTTAAGTATGCCTGAGAGATTTAGAAACCTGAATGTACTGTATAGCCATTGAAGACTAGAATCTTGATCTGCTAAAATGCTCTGACATAAACTGAACAGCGAGTATACCACTGGTGCTGAAGTGATTGCTACCTATAACGAGATATTTTCTCTTTGGGGATTTCTTCAGTGGTAGATAAGGTTAAGCCTAAGAACAAACATTTCATTTTTTTCACCTACTTTACACTCCCTATGAAATTCAGGTGGAAATAAAAAATGTTTTAATAATAAACTCACTGAACACAACAGCTGTTCACTCTCTTCCCTAAGTAGTATGGTTCAGTTAGATCATGATCCAGTCTTATTTTTCGCATTGACACTACTGTGGTAGGAAACATTACAGTCTATTTGGATATTCTGTCCTAGCAATACCAACAAAGAAATACATTTCAAACTCCTGGATGCTACTGCCATTGTAATGTTATGACACCCCTTGGCACTCAGATTTATGGGAACTGTCTGAATTTCTATAACAGTAATTAGCTGGAAGTCTTAGAGGGTCTCCTTCCACTTCCTTTTTAATGCATGTATGAAATAGGTAATTACTGTTTTAGGTCAACTGCTCTTGAAGACAGATTTCTTAGTCTGAACTTCATTTAAATTTTTACACAACAGCAATTTTTTTCCTCCACTTTCAGTGGTTCAGAAGTAAAAAAAAATAATGAAAAACCTACTGAAAAAAAAAAATTAAGCAGTTTAAGAAGTTACCTCATAATAATGGAATGCTTGCATCATTTTTTTCTGGAACAATAAAAATATAAGGGAAATGTAGTTACATTTATAAGAATGAGTCAATTCTTATTGGGATTTTAAATAATATACAAATGCCTATACATATTTTAAAAAATGAAAACTGCAATTTTATTAATGGGAAATGAATCTCTTGAGGAAAAAACATGAACATTTTGGAGGGAAGAATGTAGAGGGAAGAAAACATCTGGTCCAAGATAAGCATCCATTGTAATAAAAAGTAAAATGGTGTCTGGTTTATAGATGAAAATGTGTATCAGTCATTGATGGCAAAATGTTGAATGTTTATAAAATATGGGAGGTAGCGTACATGTTTAATTTAAATAAGGATCAACTAAGAGTCCAAGATTAGTATTTGAACAGAGCAATTTTATATGTCCCCTAATGAAAGCAGAATGCCTCTAGGGGCATCTAGGGGAAAAGATACTACATAGGGTGTTCCAAAAGTAATCATAGAATCCTTAGAGTTCGAAGGGACCTTTTTAAAGACCATCTAGTCCAACTCCCCTGCAATGAACTGGAATGTCCACAGCTAGATCAAGTTGCCCAGGGCCTGATCCAGGCTGGCCTTGAAAGTCTCCAGGGACAGGGCATCCACCACATCTCTAAGCAATCCGTTCCTGTGCCTCACCACCCTCACTGAAAAAGACTTTTTCCTTATGTCTAACCTAAATCTACCCTCCTTGAGCTTGAATCCATTTCCCTTTGTTCTATTACAACATACTCTGCTAAAGAGTCTGTCCCCTTCTTTCCTGTAGCTCCTCTTTAGATATTAAAAGACTGCTATCAGATCACCTAAAAGTATTCTTTTCTCCAGGCTGAACAGCCCCAGCTCTTTCAGCCTGTCCTCATGGGAGAGGTGTTCCATCCCTTGAATTCTTTTTGTGGCTCTCCCCTGGATGAACTCCAACAGGTCTATGTCTCTCCTGTACTGAGGACTTCACATCTGGACACAGTACTCCAGATGAGACCTCACCAGCACGGAGTAGAGGGGTAGGATCACCTCCCTTGACCTGTTGGCCATGCTTCTTTTCATGCAGCCCAGGATACAGTTGGCTTTCTGGGCTGTGAAGGCACATTGCTGGCTCATGTCCAGCTTGCCATCCACCAGCACCCCCAGATCTTTTTTGATAGGGATGCACTCAGTCCTTTCATCATCCAGTTTGTATTGGTAGTGGAAGCTGCCTCGCTCCAGGTGCAAGACCTTGCATTTGGATTTGTTGAATCTCACAAGGTTCACCTGGGTCCACTGCTCAAACCTGTCTAGGTCTGTCAGGTGTGTCATCAGCAAACTTGCTGAGGGTGCACTCGACCCCACTGTCAACATCACTGATAAAGATATTAAAGAATATTGGTCCCAGCACTGACCCCTGTGGAACACCATTTGTCACTGATCTCCATCTAGACATGGAGCCATTGACTACCACTCTCTGGACTCGCTCCTGCAGCCAGTTCTTTGTCTATTGAACGGTCCGCCCATCAAATCCATCTCTTTTCAATTTGGAAAGAAGGATTTTGTGGGGTATCATGTCAAAGGCCTTATTGAAGTCACTGGCTCGTCCCTTGTCCACCAATGCAGTGACACCATCATAAAAGGACACTAGATTGATAAAAATCATAGAATTATAGAATTGCTCATGTTGGAAAAGACCTTAACGATCATGAAGTCCAATCACAACCTAACCATACTACCCTACCTCTAACAACCCCCCGCTAAATCATGTCCCTGAGCACCGCATCCAAATGGTTTTTAAACACATTCAGGGATGGTGACTTGGCCACCTCCCTGGGGAGCCTATTCCAGTGCTTAACAACCGTTTCTGTAAAGAAGTTTTTCCTGATATCCAACCTAAACCTCCCCTGACACAGGCGAGGCAAGGATTTGCCCTTGGTGAAGCCAAGCTGGTTCTTCCATATCACCTTCCTGTCTTCCATGTGCCTTAGCACAGCTTCCAGATGTATCTGCTCCACGATTTTTCCCAGCACAGTGATGAGACTGACAGGTCAGTAGTACCCAGGGTCATCCTTTTTACCCTTCTTAAAATTGGGTGTGATGTTGCCTTTTTTTCCAGTCACCTTGGACTTCACCTGATTGCCTCCCCTTTATTTCCATGGAAATTTCAACGGATAAAAAGTACAATAACACTAGTTGATAAAGCAAATTCTCAGCTACAAAACACTGTTTTTCAACATAGTCACCACCATTAGCTATAGATTTTTACCAACACAAACCTGCATGCCATGCTCTTAGAAACATGCATTAGCAGAGGTGACTCACTGTTCGTGTCACCACTGCTGAAACACACCACCCCCCCACCTCATTGTGCTCATATCCAACTGAATGGTCTCTATAAACATTCAGCAAGTGTCAAAGAATGTCAACGTGTGCCATTTTTTCCCCGCATGGAGAAATTCAATTCCACTACTTTGCTTCATATGCACATCCATGTCAGATGCCATTCTATCAGGCTGCCCCTCTGCTGCCATCTGTCACACAGCAATGAGATGTAATGGAATATTGGCAGAAAGGCTCATCCTCTACTGCCATACCACCAACATCTGCCTCTGATGCTGTGGGCCAACATCATGAAATAGGAGGCAATGCTTTTGGAGTAGCCCTTGTATTTCACTCAAGAAGATACTAAATTGCTTTATTTTTTATTTCATTATTTTTTACTTTTTCAGAAGTTGTAGGGAATAAAAAGAGGAATATATGCAGTGCTGAGTGGGGGGAAAAAAAAGCAGAATAATAAGGTTTTAGTAACTTAGAATAACAAAATAAGAACTTAATTTTATGCAGAGCAAGAATTCATTGCATGTGGCCACAAAGAATACTTAAAGGGGTGATTGTATATTTTATGATTCCAGGTTAGCAAATTTTAGAAGGCAAATTAATCACTCTACCCCAAGGGATCTACTAGGTGCTTAATAATCTTAGCAATCTCTGATTACATGGTGCATGGAGGACACAAATATATTGATAATGTTTATGGAGACAGAATTCGTTTCAGGTTTTAAGTTTAAATAAACCATTCTAGGCAATCATCTGTAGTAATAAAAGGCTTGAGTTGTTACAGAGCATTACATTAGTATATCTGGCTGATGTAGTGATATCAAATAACTTTCAAGAAATTGTCTGGAATAGTTTTTTCTCCCTTACTAATGGAAAAAAAAAAAAAAAAATCAGAGTTGAGCTAAAATACTTCATTGACTTCTGCAGCCTTCAATTTTCGTTGACAAATATTTTTCTTTCATTCTGTGCTGTTATGCCATAAAGTTTATGGATCATGTGTAAAGATGTGGAGTGTAGGAACTAATGAGGAACTAAAGGAACTAATGTTTCTCATTCTCTTTTTGTGATATAGTTCCTATGTATGAATAGATTGCAATTTCATATTTTTCCACACAGAAGAAGCTCCACGTATTAAGAATTCAGCTTTAGCCATTGTTTTCTATATATTTTTTTAATGACTTCATCTGTGGGTCCAATTACAAGTGTTCTTTTTGAAAAGGAATTGTAACACCACAAAGAAGAAATATTTCTAAGAAAATTTGTTCTAAAGGAAACTTTTCATATTACATATCTAATCTTATTTTTGCAGAGTAAACTGTTTTCACTTGCTTTCCTTGCTCTGAAATTTTTGTAATTACCATCATACTTTACTGGTTATGTTTTCATTCCATTATGTTAATGAATGCCAAAAAAGTGGAGACTTTAGTAAACATAAGCCCATTTCTCTACTAAATTTCTATATCACAGAACAGTCAGCCTTGGAAGGGACCTCTGGAGGCTCTGTGGTCCAATCCCTGCTCAATTAAGATCACACAAAACAGGTTGCCCTTGATCATATTCAGATGGAGTTTGAAGACCTCCAAGCAGAAGATCCCCACAACCGCTCTGGGCAACCTCTGCCAGTGCTCCATCACCTGCACAGCAAAGAAGTTCTTCCTGATGTTCAGAAGAAACCTTCTGTGTTTCAGTTTGCACCCATTGCCTCTAGTCCTGGTCACCAAAGTTTTGTTTCGTGAGATCTAATAAGATTATTAGAGAGAGAAACAAGAGAGTGGGCAAGCTTGGCTTCCACATGGGCACTATACATGGACTCCCCAGTCTGAGACCATAATATATCTTTACCTGAAAAAAGTTTTATGAATGCCCCCAAACATACATAGTATTTGGCCAGCTAGATCAGAAGCATTTAAGAAGTTGAAATATAACAGAATTCATCTAGTTGTATATAACAAATAAGCAAGCAATTTCAAACATCTACGAGGAACTCAAGTAGCCATGATGAAAAAAACTGGATTATGGCTATCTAAACACCAGCCTTAAATAAGGCCAACAGCAACTGACTTATTATAGATCCCTAGGATTATAAAGGGTTTCAGAAAGCCAGCGGATCCTTTTTACTAAACAAAATGTTTTATTAGTTATGCATATCCCATTTAAGAAATAGGCTTGTCTAAGATACTCCAAAGAAAATTCTAAAATTTTCACATTGTCTTTTTATCTTTCTTTACTGCAAAAATCTAAAAATAGGAGTTGATCATCCTATTGTTACTATTCAGATTGAAATTTTGGTCTACATTTTTGAGACAACAACCCCAGTCACACTACAGAGAAGGAAGTCTTACTGTTTCATCAAACAGCTACTACAAAGCCACACTGGTGAAACATCATCCAAGTGAGTATGAAGGCTGTGAGAAAATGCAGCAAGAAAAACAAACCATTTTGAAGAAGCAGATCTCGTGGCTTAGCTCGGATTATACATCACTCAAGCAGTATTCTCTCTCAGTGTTTCAATAACTCTCCAAGATGATACCTGTTGCTTTAATGACCAAACTCTTCAAAGCTGAAGAATTTTTAAAAGGAGACAGGGTAAGATTCCCACATTTGAATGCTGAATAACTAAAAATTGACAAATCTATTTTCCTATAATTACATTACTTCTACTCTGTATCCACACTGAATAAATTCATTAGATTAGTTGGGATCCATTAGAAATCTAAACCCAATCCAGTCAGTTGAGGCTCTTTCTAGAGATGCTGAATCAACAGATATCTCATTTGGTAACAAAGAGTATCCACACCATCCCGAAATAATCATCTAAGATCCCTCTTCAGTATGATTCATTGGATCTCTCTTTCTAGTCACAACAGTGAGAGCTCAGTGTAATTTGTTCGTGTACAGACACACAACTTCCAGATTCCTTAAGTGACACCAGAAGCCATCTATTTATGTGACTGAGTAGGGAAATTAGATATTTATGCAGCCGATCTTAGTAGGATAGCTGAATACAGTCTTCAAGTATGCATAATTTCTGAGTTACCCAACACTTCACAGCAGGGGTTTCTGAGAAGATAGATATGTCCTGTAGTACACGATAAAATGAACAAGTCCATCAGCACTGACTCAGCATGGTCTTTGCCTAATCTCTGAATCTCCATACATACTAACTCTTCAGCTTTTAGGTGGCTAAACGGCTATTCATGGAGAAATAGAACTTTCCTTATTTAGGAACTGCAAGATTTTTGTCTTTAATGAAGTGATACAGTATTGTTACTCTCCTACTAAAACTGATACTACACCAGCAGTTTACCATTTATAAATGGTAAATGCTGAAAGCCAAGGCTTTTTATTGCAAGACAGTTTGTGTAGTGAAATAGGAAACAAGGAATCTTTTTTTCCTGATATCAATTAGAATGTCATCTAACAGAAAAGTAGAATCTACTGGTGTCATTTGTTATAATACATACTGTCAGAATATTGTAACATGACAAAAATATGAAACTGTTAACACGGAGGAAATTTCTAACACTTCTGTCATTATGCAACAAATCTTGATTTTACATTATTCCTAAGGAATTTAATTAATGAGAATCTATGTCTGAGTATCTTCCACAGAACATCTTAAGAAATTAATTGTGAAGGAAAGCATAAGGAAATTATGAAGAAGAATGCTATTCTCAGTAAAAGAAACTGATATGTCACAAAACAAGTTTTATAATGTCTTTCCCTCTAAAAATCTACCACTAAACACAAGAAGAAAAAAATACACTCTATAATGCAGATATTATCCCGGTTAATAACAGTTATGTAGGTCCATATGAATTTTCATGTGTATAAAGTACAGTCAAGTCAACCATTTGAAAAAACTTATTTATGTTAACTAATACTTCGGTTTAGTATATAGGGTCCTAATAATCTCAGCACTAGGGAATTTGCAAGCACTACCTTGGAAGCAGTGCTGTGATGGAAGTCCAGTATGCGTGTACCTACAGGATCACAGCTTATATGAATTACACCTGTGAGAACCTAGTTAAAAAAAAGTTACGGACTCCTCATCTACTTGTTGCTGAAGTTCTGAAAAGAGGTAAGTTACGGTAGATGTGAACATAAAAAAAGATGCTGGAATGAAAACCAATTGATCAGCTGCCTTCAGTGAAAATAAAACAAACAAAAAAATCTTTTCATGAGTATTTAGGAAATTTCCCAAACAGCACAAGTGAAATTAAACAATCCTCCCAAGAAAAGATCTGCCCTTACAGGTATCTTTGTATTACTGCATAGACTTTGTGAGCCTTTTCAAGTGTACAGTGAACAGATGGAGATTGTTAGAAGCTTTTCAAACCAGTGTTTACTTCAAACTTCCAGGCAATCTGTCATGGCTTTTGTATTCCCAGGGTCTTTTTAAGTCCTTGAAAAGGAACCAAAATTATAAATAATCCTTACTAATCTGTCTACGTAATTCACAAGCAAACTTCTATATTCAATATCAAAAAAATGTTTAAAAAGCTGAAGCACATTATACTATCTTCTCTAACACATCAAGTATCTTTTGAAGCTCCTAGAGAGCTAGCTATATTTTTTCTTCAAATTAATGAGACTTGTTGAATGTAGCAGTAGAATAATATGCAAAACTACAAGCTTGGATCCCCGCTGTTTAGTCAGTGAGAACATGCTCTGAACCAGCTGAGACCTACATTACTTTCAAATAGTTTTTGCTCCCTAGCTTGGACAAGTGCACCCTTATTATCAGTACAGTTATTTTACTTCTACCTAAGCTTTCATATGAGGTAAGATTGTGGCTCCCTAACTACATATCAGTGATTTTTTTCCCCTACCATTTTTCATAGGGACAAATGCAAAAGAAATTGAATATCTCCCTCAGAGAGGCTCACTGAAGCGTATGTTCTTCTAACCCATTCTATGATTCTGTCAGGTTGGATGAGGCCCTGGGCAGCCTGGTCTAGTATTAGATATGAGGTTGGTGGCCCTGCACACGGCAGGGGGGTTGGAGTTTGATGATCCTTGAGATCCCTTCCAACCCAAGCCATTCTGATTCTATAACCCCTATTTCTTATAAATTATATCTGATGCACTTTTTTTTATTAATACAATAATTTCTCCAGAAGTTACATTGCTTCAGATTTTCAATTTTTATACAGTCAGATCATTAGTCAAAACACAGGAAAAGCAAGGTGTTACCAGGAACAAATTTAACTTCCAAATTTCATGAAAGTGGGCAAGACACAGCTTAAATTTGTGTTCACTAAACATTCACGAAATTCTTGAGTTCTTTTTCTCCAAACACTTTCACTAATGAAGTTGTTACATCTGTCAGAATTTACTGCCAATTGTAAATTGCTGATGGGCACCAACGGCAATTCAAGAGGATTCTGCCATAGGATTTCTCACTCTTAATAATATCAACATTGAGATTCCCAATTGTCTCTTTTATCTGAAGGGAGAAAATGGTCGTCAGTTGAATGTTTTTGTTTGTTTAACCAGCAGCAAAAAGATACCATCTATAGGCACCCTGACAGACCATTAAAGGAATTACAAACTGTAGATCATAATTCATAAAAACAATATAAGCTTCCCCTAGCACTCTTGAGGCCAGACCCTTCAGATGTCAGAATGGTCTGTGAAATGAAAGTGATAGCTGCCAATCTTGAAATCCACAAAAAAATATCTCATTCGCATCTGCAGATGAAATACAGTGCTTAAGGTCTTTTCTGTAAGTTGCACGATGTTTCACAGATAGCAGATTTATATTTACACATACATACACTAAAATATTGCTTTTTATCCATCATTCTGCATCTTATGTCCAAAGAGTACCCAATCTTATTGGGGAACACATCATGAAACTGCAAAACTAGAGTCAGTTCACACACTGAGCAGGTGATGAAAGTTAAACTTCCTCATCAATTATTTCTAATGCTCATGGGGATATTGTGGGCTTTGTTGTTACTGACAGAATGTTGTCTGGGCAAATCTTGCCTACTGGCCCAAGGGTAAACTTTCTGTAATAGCCAAGCAACCAAAAACATAAGGAAACAGCATGTGTGGTCCTGACAGTCTTTCAATTCAACAGTCCCAAAAGGCTAAGTGATTGACTACCCAAAGTCTTTGAATTTTCCCAGATAACTCCATATGAACGATGCAGTTCAGCCTTAAAAATCACACAGATTCATTCTGGAAAGCAGCTAACAAATATTCAAAGAATTCTCATTCTGCGACGAGACATGAGGAGCAACAATAACTCTCCAGCAAAGATTTTGCTTTTCCATGGGATCAATTTAAAAAAAAAAACCACTAATAAATTATTAAGTAATACAGTAAGTTGATGGAATTCATATTTTAATGTACAGCTCTTACAGATCTAGCAGCAATAATCCGTCTCACATGTGAAGGCCAGACAAAAGCTTGGCAGCCTGCTAGTATTTTAGTTGGCTCTGCACAGTAAGGAAGTTTTAAACTTCAATGAAATGACATTGTTGCCTGAAGGATGTGAACCTATTCAGAAATCATTTTTGAAGTCAACCATCTGTAGATTTTGAAACTATAAGAACATCCCAGGCAGCTGAAAATTGCTATTCCTTGGTGGTATTCAGCATGATGAATTTCAAATGGACACTTGTTTTCTGAATGGTAAAAGTACAAGTATTGTTAGAGCTATCAAACTCCTTATAATCCATTACGATATTATGGCCATTTGCCAAAGCTCCTCTTCTGAATCTTAGGAAGAGCACACGATTACTACTCGACCAAGTAAATTCTCTCCCGCTTGTGATAGTATGAAATGGTCAAGCTCCATTTGTAGGTTGCTAACACAGCAAAGAAACTGCAAAAGTTCCCCAGTGACTTCTCATGCAGGCAGAAGCAGCAGAGCATTACTGTGTCTTCAGGCATTCGGCGCAACAGATGGAAGGTGCAATGCACTCAGAGGATTTCAGTCAGACCATCTTGGAGAATAAATAGACATTACACACATGCTTATCCACTACTGAATGCATATCCATAATTCATGGAACATACCTGTTGTTCCATATTGCCTCACAGAGTGGAAATACAACTAGCTGTATTTCATATGTTGACCATTTCCTCTGAGTAATTTTATTTATTGCTTTATTTATTAGCAAAACAAGACCATTTGTTCATCTAAACTATTTGTTGTGGGGTTTTTTTTGTTTTGTTTTGGTTTTTTTTAATGAAGGCCTTTCTAATGTGAGGTATTTACTAAGTACTACTCAAGGCGGAAAGAATCTACCAAACAGCTCTGAGGAGGAACAATAAAGAGAAGCACTGTAAAGAATATATGGATATAACTTAATGTGCTTTTTAACACATTAATAAAAACAGGTTCCGGCTCTGAGCATCTATTATAGTATATTTATTCACGTGCACTGCATGCTGTGGCGATTTGTTCTGTCTTAACTCTACATTTTAGTATTGATTTTCAAGTACTGCATGATGCTTTGTGGAAACAAATTCCCCACAAAAGGCTCATGGAGTGGTTGCTTTCTAATAGCTGTTCAGGAATATCAGTACCAAAGTCCTGCAAAAACGGTCTCCACAAAAAACTAATAGAAACAGCTGCATTGGTCCAACTCTAAATTGCATATTCAACAAAAACAATGCCCTAATTCTTCCTGAATAAATATGGAGGCATGACAGCAGCTCCGATCCATGTCCCCCTGATGTCTATCTTCACTGTTCTTTCTTTGCAAAGAAAAATCTAAGAAGATATAAAGCTATTCCCATGTTCAGTATATTTGAAATATTCTCAAAGTAATCACAAAAATAGATTACGAGGTATTTTGGTTTTTAAATCTAGTGCAATCGTATTGACTCATTTCACTCTGAAAAAATTGTTTGCAACCTACTTCAACTAACTAGTCTGTAGCAAGTCCTCTCAGATGTTTAGTCATTCTAACATGTTCCTCTTCTCTGTTTTCACACAGTTCCAGAATAGCTGGAATTTTTTGAGACATTTGCTATTTCTCAGAATAAATAAATTTGTTATCTCTTTGATGAGATTTCACATTTTCTGTATTGTTTTACTTCTGGGTATATATCCAAGTTTTCCTCTGTAAAGTGAATTAAAGCATTACAGTTTGTGTCAGAATGTAAATAAAGAAATTGATTACATGTCAGTTTACCCAGATTAGCTATTTCTTAAAGGAGTCTTAGGAGATTGACAAACTGTTCTTATGTGCCTTAAAAATAAATAAAAGTAGCACTTTTAGTAGATTGAGGTTTAAACTGAAATCCTGATTTGACTTACAAATATAAAGAAAGGAAAAAAAAAAAAGGTGCTCAGAAAAACTGGAGAGCTAGGAAGTGTAAAGAATCTACTTACCAAACAAGAAAATTTGAAGTATTTAGTTAAGGTCTTTTATTTTTTACTTCTATTGATATGAAATACTTCTTCATATGTAAAAGCCAATCTTTCTCTACAGCATCATTCTCCAAAACAAACTGGGGCTCTGAAGTACAACAAAATAAAATACTAGACATTACATAACACTGTGTAATAAAGCAGGTCCCTTTGTGTGCAAAAAGTAAGGAGTCTGATTTGGATCCCACTTCTGTTTTAAGAATGAAAGAAAGAAAGATCACCTCATACATTTGCTTCTACGCTTAAAGAGTAGGTCTGTTAGAAACTCTCTATGCTTAAACACCATTGTGAGGGAAGAGATAGGTGATTAGCGGACAATTAATGAATCTATGGTACTCTGGAAATGACACATGTCTGGTTATGTGAGAAACATGAAAAGGATTCCTGACCTGTTTTTCAAACAGTTTTACCTTAGCTCTACTCTTAGTCATAAAAATATACAGATTTTTAGCAAAGATACTTTACAAAATTCGTACAAGGCATTGCTTAGATGGAATTAGTTAACCACATTGAGCAACAGAGCTGTTTGTTTATGAATGTTGGTATGAGAAAAGCTGGATGGGAGCATGAAGAATTGCCTATTCCATACACACACACTCTAATAAAAAGACAAAGGAAACTAATTGATGCATATATTGTTTGTATATGCATATGTATATTATTAATGTTGGTTGTTTAGGATTTCTGGCAAGGCCTATGAGATAAAGCTCAGCTGATTAGACATACAATATATCAAAATGAGCACACATTTAATTAGTGGAAATATGGGAACAATAACAGAGCAGATCCTATACCTCACTGGCAATGACACCCTAATTCAAACAACCTTTAAAACAAGGCTGTGTTTGGTAACAGCATTCCAAAATAGTAAAACTGAACTAAATATCTTTATGTTAAGACATTAAAGATAATCATTCCCGACAGCAATATGAGACAACAAGTCAATTGGCTCTGTAGTTCTAGTCTCAGATAGCATGAGACTTTCAGGGTAGAAACACTCAGGTTCCAACTATCCCTACTTCTTTAAAACCACCATAGTCTATGAATATCTAAGTAATTACACCTGTCTTTCTCTCTTCCATCTGCTTAGAGTAGATATCGGCTCCACTCTATATGTCAGTTAACAAAGTCAATTATGCGAACATTAAAAACTACATTTTTATATTTTTCCCCCCAGTCAAAAGAAGAAAAAAGGAATTTGGTGACAGTAAAAACCACTTGAATGACAAGATAGTTTTAACACAAAATATTTAACATTGAAATTTTTTAGAAAAATAAGTCAACCTGATTCAGTGGCAGGAGAATGTGCACTATGACCCTATATGAAGAAAAGTGAACAAAAAAGCTGTTTCCCATTAAGTTTAGAATTTAACCTCTGAATGTGCTACTTATCTGCTCAAATAGTTCCTAAGAAAATATTCCCACTGGGACTTGTTAAACAAGTTAATATTATTTGTGTAAATTATGGTAGCAAAATCAGGCTCTTAGAGAGCAATATGATACTGATTGCTGTTAGTATAGATTCTGACATGATGAAAGGAAAAAAAAAAAATGCCCACCTTCAAATAAGATCATAAAGAAGGATCCAGAGACCACCTTAACCCAACAGAAACAGATAAACTAATCTCCAATGAAATACCCTATTTGGAGTTTATATAAAATGCATTGTTCGAAGTTATTCCACCAATAAACTTCACTTATTCCCTAAGGCCACTTATTGTGGCCTTACCCATTTCCAAGGTAGTTCTCCTTACTGTCTGCCACCCATTTTTGCTCCCTGCGGGAGGCACTTCCCATTATGACTAAGATGATCAAACGCGCTGCTCGCTGTGATTTTCCTTTCCTGCCAGCCCACATGCTGGCTTCCCTTGCACCTAGTGTGATATCTGACCCTACTGTGAGCCAGCCAAGGATCCCAAACCAAGAGAAGGATGTGCTCTGAGTTGGCTGTTTGAAGTATTTTTCTTACTGGTTTAGCTCCCAGAATCACTTTTTTGAACCTGACAAGTGCAAAACCAGAGACAAAGCAGCAAGGTCATTGCTTTACCTCAGATTTAGCTAGGTTGAGCAGTGGTAACAAGCAATCTAATCCTTCACCATGAGATTCACTTCTCTGTGGGATTATGCTGTAAACTGGATCAGTTAAAAAAGTACTCAATTAAAAATGGGAGGGTATGAGCTGTAGATAATACATTATCTCACACGTTTCAGAGAAAAGCTGTATATACAGTCGCATTGGCACAACAAAGGAGACAGTGATTTATGCGGGGCAAAAGAGAGGAGAGCAGCTGCAAACAGAAAGGACAAGGACCTTCTTAATCTAGGTTTGCTGTCAGAAAAATCAGAACATGAAACCCAATTGAATGCTTTTTCAAGTGATATCTTTCCATTACTTGTTACAAAAACATCATACGTTCCATTCTCAGCAGATTTGCTTCATGTTTGTGCATGTCCAACACACACAAGTCAAGTGAAACACTAAGAATTTCCAGGGAAAATCTGTATGCAGATAATAGGCAATCAGACATCCTATCTCCTGGTCTGTTGAAAGTGCTTTTCTGTATATTTCTCTCTTTCCCCTTATGCACAAGGTGCAGAGAGCAAATAGCTCCCTGTTTATTGCTGGTACCAATTCTTCATGCAAGGGCATAGTTCTGAGCCAACCATTTAATAACCAAGAGTAAACAACAACAACAAAATCTCTATACTTGTAACACATTTTCCCCTGCTCTAATCGTCCTGGATGGAAATCAGAATTGCACTTCTCACTTCAAGCTGAAGTTTAATATTGGAAAACAGAGCATTTTAGAATTAATAGCATACCATTACAGAAACATAAATAAGGACACTATGAATATATAATAAACTGTTTCTGAATCTCCATTATATCTCATTCATACATCACACTGAGACCTGGTAACAAACTGTTATCCCACTCTACACTTCTCTCTGCTCCCACTCCCTGCATTTGCTTGGAGAAGAGCCAGTTCACTCTCCAATAGGTCCCTGACACCAGACAATCTTGGAGCCAGGGTAGTGGCTTACACCATTACATGCACCCATCTAGAGCACTTACACAGACATTAAATGTCAGTGGACTTGAAGCTTGCAAGTGACCTGCAAATATTTCAAAGTATCTCGTTGTATATCTAGCAGTTCCTGCAAAAGAAATAAAACTGAACCACGTCTGTACTTGCATTGGAAATGGAAGAAAAAGTCATCACAGCATTCTTCTATCTGTTTATAATATGATAATCATGAACTAAGCTTTGGTGAGAACCTGGCTGTTAATGGAAGTGACACCGACACAAGTGTCATTACCATTGTTTAACTCAATTCCAGTTTAGGTTATTAACTGTATAATGTTTTAACCTACAGAATCCCTCTGTGCTTTTTCCCATATGTTAATGGTTTTCTCCACATTCCTGTATTAATTCTTGAAGTAATTAATTCTACTTTACAAAGAGTAAGGAGAAAACAAGTTGTGAAAGTTCTATTTCAGCATACGCGTGATTCATACATGAGCTTCTAAAACACTCTGTCTCTAAAACTTCCCAATCATTAATTATTAGTTACTTTGCTAAGTGAGCCAAAATTTTGAAATGATATAAATATTTATTTCATAAAGAAAGTCTATACATCTTGAAACACATTATGTTCCAGTCCTAAAATTTGCTTTCCATCACTACTTAAGCCACTGTAAACCAGTTTTCTAAATGCATCTGTTTCAAGTGTTATCAGAAGAGAGATGTAAAGTTTTTGAAAGAGCTCTGGAGGAAAATACCCCTCAACTAACCTGGGATACACATGCCTCCTATGACAGGAATGTTTGGACTGAGCACTTCTTTTCACATATAGAGTCTGAATACAGTCCACATTATACTACAAAAATAAAATGAAATAACCCTGACACTCTTTAGCAAACACACCCTCCTGCAGATTCAGCATACCAAATTTAGTCCCATTTTACAGATATATGCCATAAAAATATATCTGAATATGCCTGTTCATTTCATGTGCTCTCATTCTCAGATTGCTACAGTCTGTTTCTGAATTTTCTTTGATTCTCTGCTGCTGTCCTAAGATTCCCAACTCCATCAGTACTCAGCTCCTGCTTCACAAGTTATAATAACATATTCAAGCAGTGAACAAAAACCAAAATCTCTGCAGAATTTTATGTTACCATTATTATCAGGCAGCTGAAAATGAATGCACCCTTAGCTGTTTAAAAGGCAATAAGACATAAAACCTTGCTTACAGCAGGACACAGTAAAAACAGGAAACAGGAAGCAAAACAAATTCCATCCATAATAAAACACATTGCCACATCAGTTTAGCCACCTCACATACCCACCAAGATATTGTTCCAGGTGTAGTTGATGCCATGTAATGATGTCCTGCTGCCACAAGAGAAAACCTCAATCCTTCCCCCACACCCACCTTTTGCAGATCCTCTTTCAGACAGATTCTCACCTAGATGGAATGAAAATAGTGACCAGAGGATGAGAAGTTATCAGATTACTAATAGCATTCATTAGGTAATTGAAAACTCCCTTCTAAACATCCTCCATAGCCTACCACATACATTTTTAAGTACAGAAGGCCTCAGCTCATAACACTTACTCATGCACAAAATAATGCCCATGACAACAGTCTAAATGGGTCAAAGCTCTGCTTTCCAGACAAGAATGTATAGTGAGAGTACATGTGAAGGCACTTCTCTTCCTCACTCTCTTTGTGCAAGAATTTGGGGTGAAGTATCTGGCGATAACTGAGCAGACCTAAAAGCTCACTGCTGACAGAAGAAAGCCTTCCTGCTCTCATAGCATCCAGCCTGTAAGGTCAGAAAATAATCCGATCCACCAGTGAGTCAGTTCAGCTTACTAAACAGATAAAAGCATTTTAATGTTTTTCTAGGTTATTCTCTTATAGTTTAATATTTTCTTTAAATTTTGACTGTTCTATCTCTCTTTCTGATATCTTCTATTTTCATTTTTTTTAATATGAAACTGTGAAAATCAGTGTGTTCTCTAACTAATTTGTTTCTGGGGAATAACATATTCTACTAGAAATGTTTTGTCATATAATATCTGACCAGTTACCTGTTAAGACATTAAATATTCTCCAGGTCAAGAAAATCTCTTCAGTGTATTTTGTGTTGCTTTGTAAATTAAATAGTAATAATAATAATAATAATCTGTATTTTTAGGGCTACACTATGAGTCTAACACTTAAGTATCATTTTTTGAAGCCATGTAGGCAGTGTAAACACACACTAACTCATATGTCACACATAAGTTCTTTACAAAATGCCAGCTACTTAATACACCGGTGCTTTGAAATCAATAACAGCAATTATACACATGTCGAAAAGAACTGCTCTCCTTTGGTAACAAATATCTGTCTTCTACAGGCAGATAACTTCACGCTTGCCAGAAAACAAAATACCTGCCTTCACTACTGACACTAGTTAGTCTGTCCATGAGCATATAATTGAATGTCGTGTCATTAACAGCATTGTGTTTGGGGAGGACTTTTATTTTTATTTGCATTTAACAACTTTCTTTGAGTCCACTAATTCGCAGCTATGCTCTCTCCAGATGGAAACGTTTAATCTAATCTATACACCATTTTCTACACTGCTTATGACATGGCTTTCAAGTAGTTTGAGAAAGAGGAGGAGGGAAGTTGGAAAGTGTTCTGGGAGTTTGTAAAAGATTAAAGCATCTGCAGCTCCAGAAGGAGCAGGGGAATGCTTAGCATGCTACTTACTTTTTTATTACCAAGCAAACAGGAGAAATAAACTCCTTTTTTTCATACTACTGAGTGTCTAACACTGTTCACACAGATGCGAAGCAACAGGAATGGGCTCAATATTCAGTTTTGTCAACCTCTCCTGGTTTATCCTGTGATCTAGCAGTAAGACCATAACACAGATCCTGAAAGACCAAGGCAGCCTCTCCCCCTTTCTTTGACTCTTCTGTTTGTACTACAGACTTATAGTTCAAAAGCAGAGAAATTCACTGTCTCATCTATTAGCAGGATTTTTAAGGCTAAGGTAGCCTGAGAGAATAAAGAAACATGGGGAGGAAAATCCAAACTCTACTTCTCTCTTCAACATATTGGCTTAAATTCAGAAGAGGCTGTACCTCTCTTCCCTTGTATTTGCTGCTGGTGAAGATTCAGCATGCCGCGTGTCCCATTGGAGGCGCTGCTTCTTCCTAGGCACTACAGAGGTTCATAGACATCTGCACCAGATTTGCAGCCTGGGACTCAGGTTCCTAGGCAAGGGCTAGTTGCAGTAATCCTGAGATTCACTGAGTCTGTCTTCTGGGACACCTTGCTGAACAGAGGAATAATGCAACTTTTTTTTTTTTTAAATGAATGTTCTTAAAGCCCAGACTTAAGTGACTTAATAATTAATATAGCATATTATACCAGTCACACTCAAGAAAATCCATGTTTTAAACCATCAGGTTTCTATAAGGAAGATTAAATCCATAGTTAAGAACTGAGGATTAAATCAGCTGTTAACTGCACTGTGGGTAGTTAGAGTCTCTACATCTCTGGGAGGACAAGCTGGAATTAGAAAGGTCAAAGAAAAGCACATCTAAAGTGCCTGAGGACACGGAGCAGCTGCATTGCCTGGAAAAGTTTAACAGGCAAAGCTGGAGATGAGATGTCCAATGGGTAGCAACAGAGAGATGTACAAAATCCCACAGAGGGTGGATAAAGTAATTGAAGTTCAACTGTTCTCCCCAAATACTGATATATGAGATCTGCTCCAAAGGTAATGCCTCCTATTTTATTACGCTGGCCCATGACATCAGAGGAATAGGTTGGTGATATGGTAGGAGAGGCTGAACCTTCCCACCGATACTCCATTCAATTTTGTTGTTGTGGGACAGATGGCAGCAGAGGGGCAGTCTGACAGAATGGTGTCTGATGTAGAAGTGTGCATGAAGCAAAGGTGTGGAACTGAATCCCTCTATGTGGAAAAAATGGCACCCATCAACATTCATTGATACTTGCTAAATGTTTATGGAGACCAAACAGTGAAGGTGATCATAATGAGATGGTAGGTGGTGCATTTCAACAACAACGGCATCATGGCAGCTGTGAAACAGTGGGTCAGCTCCACTTGCATAGATTTTTACAAGCATAGCAAGCAGGCTCTTGTTGATTGTTGGTGTGAAAATGTGTATCTAATGCTGAAAAATAATAGTTTGTAGCTGAGAATTTGCTCTCTGAAACAGTGTAATTGTGCTCTTTGTGTCTGTTGAATTTTCCCTGGAAATAAATAGGAGGCATCACTTTCAGAACAATCTACTTAAAAAGAGTTTCAACAAATGGCCAGCTCTGGGGTGTGCGGCTCCTTCTCAGAACAACAGCTCAAGAATGAAACATGACATATTCAAAGAATGGATGAAATCAGAGGCGTTCACTTCTCTGAAATAATTGTAAGTCAAAATACAGTCAGATATCCAAAATGCATGCTTTTGCTTCAAAATCCAGGATTTTGAAATAAAATACTCACCTTCTTTACCAAAAGCAAGGTTCTGTTTTAATAACTAAGTTATATTGTATGACTTACGAAGCTTACAACTTCCTGATGGCTACAGATACTAGTAAGCAAACTGAACTGAGGGCAAAAGGAAAATGGCCCTGCTAATTACAGATAGATGCTGTTTTTGAAGTGTTCAGTGACATTTCTACTCTTTCATTTCCTGGTGGCTTTCACTTTGATCTTCACAGACATAATCATCATTACCTTAACCTGACAGGCAATGTGTTGAGCTGTGCATTGCATTTTTCTCTCTCCTGTTAGCTAGACCCTACAGAAGCCAATTATATTGTCTGCAGCAGTATCAAACAAAATATGGCCTATCTTTGGTATGTTAGTGATTACAAACACCAAACTATACTTTGAATAAGAACTGTGCTGTGAAGTTGTGTTTTCACTTTACTTGAGCTGCTTTTGAGAAGAAACACATTGTAAGTTGCAATGTAGATACTTTCTCAGGAGTATTATTGTTAACTACAGGAAGGCACCTGTGTTATGCTTCCTTCTTCAATTACAAAAGGTCAAATACTTCACCAGATACAAGTTTTTCAGTTCTTGTCATTTTTGACACCATGAATAAGTATGATCTATGGCTCACTCATTAAAGCCATTATATAAATAATAAATAAAGCAGTTTGTCAATGTTTGATTAAATTGCTAAAAAATTCTGTTTGGAAAAATTAAAAACAGAGCGCACTGCTCTCCAACGAAATATATTGACTTTTAATCTACACATGAAAACTTTATAATGACCTGTTTCACAAATGCATCTCAGGCAGTTTCAATGTTAAAAAGAAGTCAGTTTTCAAGTAAAGACAGAAGCACTGCAAGAACAGAGAACAGGAAATTGAATGCTTTAGTGAAAAACAAGGTTAAAGAGACATCCTTGATAGCGTATTAGGGATAGTGATAAATTAAGTCTTATACCTTTTACACATTGTATTTCTTTTAATAATAACAGAGTTCCAGAAATTAAAGCAATGTTTTAAAATAAAGACATTTGACTTTTCCAGTACTGTTTATTGTTAGCTTCTACATGAAGTGCTTGTGACATTTTTAAAATGAGATGGAAGGATGAAATCTTTCAGTGAGAAAAAGAGAGTATTTCTATGAAAAAAAAAGTCAAATACTGATTGAATAAAATTGATTTGGAAAACTTTATTTAATCTGAACTTCCCTGCTTCAGTTGGTCATGAAAAATCACATATACCAAAGTTAGTTTGATTCAACCGCACATTTTGTATATCAGTGGGCAGGGGCTGTAGAAACAGTCTCTCTGAAAGATAATCAAAGGAGCCTGGGCCTCTGGATATTCACACAAAAATCCACTTGTTCTACAGTATTCACAGTTGAACAGAGACTTTAGAACATCTGTATAAGGTTAAAGTCATACAACTGGGAATCTGGGGAAAAATGCTCACCTGGATGTTCAGGCATTTCCAAGGCCAAGGAAAGAAGGAAGGAATGAAGGAAGGAATGAAGGAAGGAATGAAGGAAGGAAGGGCAGGCTATGCAGTCCTAAACTTCACCCTATATATGAAAAAGATGTTTCTCCAGCTACTAAAGTGAACATAACGAGAGCATATTTCAAGTTCAGGGCTATAGCAGGGGGGCTGAGGGACCCAGCTGCCTTGCAGTGTCTGAAAACTTCAAAGTGGCCAGCTGAAGAATATGTCAAATACCAAGTTCAATGCAAAGAAAATAAGGAATGTGAAAAATCACACATGTAGTAAGCAATATAGATTCACTTGCTAAACATTTTTAGTCTAGCACATAAATGGAGCCTTTATGCAAATATTCTTCCTTCCCCTTGTCCAAAAGCAAAATAGCTGATGTTACACTGTACTGAAAATACATAAGAAATGTTAGAAAATGTTGAAGGATTTTGGCCAATGTGGTGTGAAAAGATTTTCACAATGGAAGAAGTGACTCCTGATTTCTGATTTTGACTTTATTCATGTCCTTTAACAACAAAAGATAATTAAATACTGACCAATGTGCAAGAGAATGAAACATCTACCAAGCAGGATGAAAGATTTATTACAAGGACTTACAGAGATAGATCTTTGATTACAGACATCCTTGAGAATCCTTGCACAGAGTGAAAGGGCAGAATGTAAAGCCGTAAATCCCAAATGACTATTGTATTCTGCTAAAAGAGACTCTTGCTAACAAAGACTAAACTAAGGTTTTGTGGTTTTTATAAGGATGAACAGCCCAGTCAAGGATTGTCTGTAAGCACACTTGTAATTTCTTTACAGAGGTCATCAAGTCAAGAGAAAGGGAAGTTTTCAGATATTTACAAGCAGGTACTCCTGAGCATAGACAACCAACAACTCAATTCATCCTGCCGAATTTTCCCTGGAAGTACACTTATACAAGGTGCTCAGACTTTGTGATCTCTGGCCAAAGTCTCGTTGAGGTACCCATTCACTTTATTAATCTTTTAGTTATAATTGACACAGACACATACAACAGAACTCCAGGCAGACATCTGCAGTGATCTCCCCAGTACTGCTGTACCCAGTGTTTATGACAGATCAAGTCTGTCTATACAATGGGAAAAGAGCTATGGCAAACAGTTCAGATGCTTTCTCGACTGTATTGCATTGCACTCAGTCACGGGATTGCTGGGTTCCCAATTACTTTCAGTTCTAGTTCCCTGTTGTTTTTTTTTTAATGTTACCTTTTGTCCTTCCTCCCTTTCGAGAGCTGTTTTCCCCTTGATACACCTTCATCATCTACCTGTCTTCACTGTAGGAGGCCTTCTCAAAATGAGCTGGGTCTGATTATATGGTTCTTAGATCTCCTCCCACTCCTGACAGCTCTCAAAAAGATAGGTGGTTAATTGGAACCAGCTGCTTGGCTTCTACCTATGTGGTAGTTGACTCTCTCACAGTAAGAGATGATAGTGGAAATAGGCCATAAAAAATCAATGGAAGTGAAGACAAGCTGCTCACATGTGAAGCAAAGAATGGAATGCATGTAGAGGGAATCAAAGGGAGGTGCTGTACGGTCAGTGTGAGGGACCAATTTGAGAAGTCATTGCTTTAGTGCTGTACTAGCTCAAGGCAGCCTTTGTCAAGGGAAGAGAAGGCTGCAGCAACCAAAAAAGGGAGGTAATCAGAGTCCCATGGTACATTTTTGTTGTGGAAATGGATCAGAAAATCTAAAGTGGAAAAATGTTATTCTAGAGGGAAAAGTAAATTAAAAAAGAGTATTGATCTACGGACAAAAAAAGAAGTTCTATGCTTTTGTAAAAATTTAGCAGGGTTACTGAAAATAATGGAAATCCACAGTTTGATGGTGTTAAGGGCAAATGTTAAATCTCTTTCTCCTCCCCTTTTTCTCCACTTATTTAACTCCCACTCATGCAGCAAGATCAAAATGAGAAACAGGCTGACTTAAAATTCTGACTTTGACAGTCTTCCTTCAGAGTTTCAATAATAAATGTTAGATTTTTAAAAATTGACACAGTCTAGCTTTTTCATATTTTGCTTATATAAGAGTCTTTACTTGAATATATTAGTACAGAATGAAAATGTACAGTCAAAACGTTTTACTTTTGGTGTTAACCAAAAAATTAAAATTAAAAAATTAACCATAAAATTATTTCTTTTTCTTATCAGACTGACATTATTATAATAAGACTTTAAGATGAAAGAATAGGAAAAAGATTTTTTAAAAATGGGAGAAGCAAAAGGTATGAAGAAAGGAAGAGAGAAAAAAAAAGAAGGAAAGAAAATGAGAAAATAGAAGAATGAGGAATTAGAAGGGTAAAGAGGCCAAAAAAAAAAAAAAAAATAGAGAAAGGAAAACGCTTAGCTACAGGCCAGTCAGCTAAGGTGGTAGGCTTTTATGCTCCTTATTTATGGTGAATAAGTAGTACAGCCCACACAGAAATTCCTGGAAAATTACAGACTGCTACTTAATCATTTTTTCTCTTTTTTTCTCAGAATAGAATGTAACCTCATCTAATTATGGACTGCTGAAGTCAAGTATCAGCTTTTTTGCATCCTGTTTATTGTACACTTGCCAATTACGTCTAATAGAGACAGACAGAAAAGTTCAAAGGAATAACTCAGCAAGTTAAAGTGAGAATCACTCATTAGCAAATGGTAGTGCCAAATTGTGAGGCAAAAAAGTCAAGGGAACTTTGTTTAAATGCTAGTGTGTTTAAGACTGGGCAAATGAGCATTTCCTAATTGAGCATGGAAATCACTAAGAAGTTTATTTTAATCTTAGTTTCATTTAAGTCAAGGAGATTTTTTTCCTTTTTCCTCAGTGAGTCCATGTTGCTGTCCATCTGGTTTTTGTTCTTCCCTGAACATATCTGAAATGCGTAATGTACTATATAACTCCACATCTCATCTGGAAGTATACGCACAATGTACTTGTAAATACACCCCTCTGTTCCCTCTATCCATGTGGGCTTTTATTGATAAAGTGAGTTCGGTTTAGACAAAGTCAATGTGATCACTCTGTTGGATCCCTCAAGATCAGTGAGTTGTTCTTGCATCACTGAAAACTTCCCTAGACAAGAAAGATATCCAGACTGCTCTTAATGTTTATTAAAATTTCTGTGGCACTTCTAAGACTAGGATTGTTAGCTTCAACAATAATTCTTTTGCCTTGTCTAAATTACCATTTAGATGTAAAGGTTTTTCAGATTCTCCTTTCATTCCCTGGTGAATACTGCTGAACTTGTTTTATATTACTGAGAGGCTACTGTGATTCATCTAAAGGTGGCTATATGCTAAGGCCAACAGAAGTCTCTTCATATATTTCTTACCTCTCCTACCATTTCACTGTTCAAAGGCTTAAATTCTTCATAATTTGGGAAAGGATATAAAAAAGTACATGAAGAGCATCTGAATCCTGCTAAAGGTCAATTAAGCTTTCATTCTGGTCTTCATTTAGATGACTTTAAAATGTATCAGCAAAGTATTATAAATCAGAAGCTATGTCTATATTTGCAAGTAATATGGAACAATACAGGAGAAGCAGTAGGTAGAAGCAGAAGTGGTGCTGAGAACACTACATCTTCAGTGGGTAACAGCCTAGGAGCGTCATCTTACAGCAGATTTAACCCAGTTATCTGAACTGAGCAGATCAGTACCGAAGTGGTGTGAAACTGTCCACAGGACCAGCAGTCAGGTCAGCCTCTTGTGTTCTCACTGGGTTCTGGAGTGCATTTAGTACACAATAAGGTGGTAACTTTTGGTATGGCCCCTACAGAAGGGATGCTCCTAACACTCAGTCAAAAACTCCCTGGAAACCATGTTAGAGCACCTTAGGTGGGGACAACCGGGAGATTCACTTCAACAGTGTACATTCTCCCAAAATTTGCATGATGGTGTTGCTGCAACCTGAAAACCAGGACTGAACTGATACAGCCTGTATACAGCTCATCTTCTCTCTTGGATGGTAAAAAAGGTACTACAACACTGTTTCTATTCCTGTCTCTGTGGTGTTGCTTTGGTGACTGCTTTTGTATAAAGCTCTTAATTACAATAATATAATAGCATACTTCTCTGTTCTCAAATATCCTATTCTGTTTTAAGTGAGATGAAAATTGAATGTTTAAAATGGGTTTTCTGTTATTTTTCTACAGTGCTACAAGCTGTAATAAGATTTAGCTAATAGTACACCAGAAAAACGAAGTGTAATTACAGGAACTATTTGATCTCATCTCTCCATAGACATATCAAAGGCTGACAGCTCAAGCTGATAAATATACAGTTTTCTATTATTTCAGTCAAATGTTTAAATGCAAATACTTCCCATACTGTTTCATTATTTCTGCTGTAGTTTAAAGAAAACAGAACCATAAAGATGAGGTAAGAATGTCTTTCTCTTCAGGAGTTTCTCCCTTGAACATTCATATTGATTTCTTTCTGTTTTCATCTATGAAGATATTGAATAGAAATCCTGAAGTCTATTATATCGTGTAAGTCCATAGTAATTCCATTACAGGGACTCCATTGTAGTAATTCTGGTTTGACTTTAATCAAGACAATCACATTATGATTGTTAAGGAAATCAGAATTTAGAACTGATAGAGAAGAGCATTCTGGGTCTATACAGACAAGCATGCATTTACGCAAACTCAACTTTGCATTTATTCTTTTTATCTTCTTTAAAAATTCCGGACATAAAATCCCACTACATCAGTGTATCAAGGAGGGTACAAAGTGGGCACTGAGTTCTTTGTCAGGAAAAACTGAGCATGAGAGGGAAAGAAAGAGAAGTACCTCTATGAAGAAGCATAGAGACTCCACAGAAAATATAAATGAGCTCTGTGTCCTCAGGATGGAAGAGAGGTTAATAGTACCATGGAAGAAAAGTAAAAAAGATGCCTAACCTATGTCAGATATAGAGGAACTCATTCACAGTGAAAGGTGGAGCACACCTCATGGCCCGAGTCCCATTTGAAAGCATAGTTCCTCACTGATTTTATCCAAGGACTCAGGCTGCTGAGGAACTCAACAAGTGTTACACCAATCACAAGTAAAAAACTATTTACTTTCCCCTTCATATCAAAATAAATTGCTGGGCATTTTTTTAGTGTCCTGTAAGCCAAGCAGCACCTGAACTGATTCTGCTAATCACCACTGAATATAAAAGAAAACTTGCTGGTAACTTCCTGCATATGCATATTATGGGAGAATAAATGTATGTAAAAATGCACTGCTCATAAATATTACAACTATTTCTAAATTAATTTGTCTTGTTTTTTCCCAACTGGATTAGTGACAGCCTATTGTCATCACTGCTATCATGTTATATGTTATGGTGGAGTTCAAGATCTTGAGTGGAAGAAGCAAAGCAAAAAGTAGGATTGCTACCCTGGACTTTAGGAGAGTCAACTTTGATCTCCTCCGGGACCTACTTGGAGCTATCCCGTGGGCTAGAGTGTTAGAAGGTAAGGGGGCCTGTGAGAGCTGGTTGGCATTTAAACAGCTCTTCTTCCAAGCTCAGGATCGGTGCGTCCCTGTGAGCAAGAAATCGGGTAAGGGTGTCAGGAGACCTGTGTGGATGAGCAATGAGCTCATGTGCAAACTCAAAGGGAAGATGGAGATCCATGAAATGTGGAAAAAGGGTCTGACCACTTGGGAAGAATATAGAAATGTTGTCAGGGCCTGCAGGGATGCGACGAGGAAGGCTAAAGCCTGCCTGGAATTGAACCTGGCAAAGGAGATAAAGGATAATAAAAAAGGCTTTTTAAAGTATGTTAACAGTAAAAGGAAGATTAGGGAGAATGTGAGTCCCCTGCTAAGTGAGGGGGGTGTTCTAGTAACGGGGGATGCTGAGAAGGTGGAGATACTGAACACCTTCTTTGCTTCTGTCTTCAGTGAAAAAGCTCTCCCTCGGGAATCCCAGACCCTGGAGGTCTCTGAGAGGGTCTGGGGAATGGAAGACTTCCCTTTAGTCAGGGAAGAGGTGGTCCGAGAGTGCCCAGGCAACACCAATGTTCATAAATCCATGGGACCTGATGTGGTGCATCCACGGGTGCTGAGGGAGCTGGCTGAGGTGATTGCTGAACCGCTCTCTATCATCTTTGAGAGGTCGTGGAGAATGGGGGAGGTGCCTGAAGACTGAAGGATAGCCAATGTCACTCTGGTCTTCAAAAAGGGCAAGAAGGAAGATCCAGGTAATTACAGGCCAGTCAGCCTCACCTCTGTCCCTGGAAAGGTGATGGAACAGCTTGTGCTGGATGCCATCTCCAGACAATTGGAGGAAAGGGAGGTTATCAGGAGTAGCCAGCATGGGTTCACCAGGGGGAGTTCATGCTTGACCAACCTGGTAGCCTTCTATGACGTCGTCACTGGCTGGGTGGATGGGGGGAGAGCAGTGGATGTAGTCTACCTTGATTTCAGCAAGGCGTTTGATACTGTCTCCCACTACATCTTTATAATAAAGCTGAGGAAGTGTGGGATAGATGAGTGGACAGTGAGGTGGGTTGAGAACTGGGTGACTGGCAGAGCACAGAGGGTCGTCGTTAGCGGTGCAGAGTCTGGTTGGAGACCTGTGACTAGTGGTGTTCCTCAGGGGTCGGTGCAGGGTCCGGTCTTGTTCAACATCTTCATCAATGACCTTGATGAGGGGATAGTGGCCACCCTCAGCAAGTTTGCTGATGATAGGAAGTTGGGAGGATTGGCTGACACACCTGAAGGCTGTGCTGCCATTCAGCGAGACCTGGACAGGCTGGAGAGCTGGGCAGTAAGAAACCAGATGAGGTTTAACAAAAGCAAGTGTAGAGTCTTGCACCTAGGGAGGAATAATTGCATGCAGCGGTACAGGTTGGGGGATGACCTGCTGGAGAGGAGCTCTGCTGAGAGGGACCTAGGTGTCCTGGTGGACTGCAGGTTGGCCATGAGCCAGCAGTGTGCCCTTGTGGCCAAAAAGGTCAATGGCATTCTGGGGTGCATTAAAAAGAGCATGGCCAGCAGGTCGAGGGAGGTGATTCTCCCCCTCTACTCTGCCCTGGTAAGGCCTCATCTGGAGTACTGTGTCCAGTTCTGGGCTCTCCAGTACAAAAAAGACAGGGATCTCTTGGAAAGAGTCCAGCGGAGGGCCACAAAGATGGTGAAGGGCCTGGAGCATCTCCCCTATGAAGAAAGGCTAAGTGAACTGGGTCTGTTTAGCCTCGAGAAAAGAAGACTGAGAGGGGACCTGACTCAGGTCTATAAATACCTAAGGTGTGGGGGGCAAAGTGGCGAGGCCAGACTCTTTTCAGCAGTGTGGAGACAGGACAAGGGGAAATGGCCAGAAACTGGAGCACAGGAAGTTCCGCACAAATGTGCACAAGAACTTCTTTACGGTGAGAGTGACGGAGCACTGGAACACGTTGCCCAGGGAGGTTGTGGAGTCTCCTTCTCTGGAGATATTCAAGACCCGCCTGGACATCCACCTGTGCGACCTGGTGTAGGGAACCTGCTTTGGCAGGGGGGTTGGACTCGATGATCTCTGGAGGTCCCTTCCAACTCCTATGATTCTATGATTCTATGTTATCTACTCCTGATTTCAAACCATGTAAGTGTGTGTCATTGGCCTCTGTTACAAGAAGATGATTTTAGTGTATTATAGAGATATTAAATCAAGTAAATAAATGAGCTACTATTTAAAGAAAAATTAAGTATACATCTTAACATACTGTTATGTCTTTGATAACTTTTTTTTATTCTTACTTTCATTATAAAGATACTTTTAAAGTAACCTATTACTTTTAACAATCCTTCACAATAAAGCATGAATACATTCATGAAAGTGAATATATTTCAGTAATTTTTTTAAAATGTTTTTAATCTAATCAATAATTACTATATTAGTTAATTAGTAGAAGTTTCTATCATTTCAAGGAGACAAATTATTCTGTTGTGTGTAAAACTTCTTTCTTATAAACACTTCAACATAGAAGTATCTTTTTATGTATACCTTCACAGTATAATGTGTACAGGATCATGTTTCATTTTTATAGAACTCTTCAATTTAGTTCTTGTTAAATTCTACAGTCTCATTCCATTCAAGGAAGAAAAATAGCAGCTCCTGAGACTCCCAGTCCATTAGCAACCCAATAAAGACCATTCAAGGTCAGTCCTGACACCCTAAGGGCTAGGGCTGAGACGTGTTGGTAATGGGGCATCAACCAGCAGATAGTAAGTAATTGCATTGGAGATATATATGTTATCATCATATTTTTGTTTCCATTTTCCTCTTCTGTCTTAGTAAAAAGTTTTACATCAACCCACAGGTCCTGTTTCCAAATTTCTCCTCTTGGGAGGAGTGAGTGAATGGTTGTGTGGTGCTGAGCTGCTGCCAGGTTAACCCACAGAACTTGGTCAGGTACCCACAGTGAGGGTCATATTACCTTATTCTCTATAGCAAGCGGGAGGCCACTTAGCTCGAGTGGCCTGTGGCGAATCTGCAAACTGAAGAAAGCAGAGACCCCATAGTTAGGCTTACCTTCAATTATGGCCCACAGAGGCAGTCTAATATATTTTGGACTCTCCCACCCTTAAAAAGCAATAAGAAGGATAAATATATTCTGGCTCTAGATTTCTCTTAATGTGTCTTTCCCAGCAAATTTTAAGTAGAATTTCCCTGATTTTCCAAAGCTTACTGAAAATAATGGGTTCCTTCCTACTCAACAGCCAGCAGGGACTGATGTAGTGAAAAGGAATGGCAGAATGACTATATTCACATGTGAAAAGCACACCAAAAAATAGAGGGGCAGAACTGAACAAAATATATGGATAGACTTCTGAGGATCTCCCCAGTCAATTTTATAAACCTTCAAGCCATTTATCAGCTTGTTAAAGCACAGACACAGGACATCCATGGGTATCCTTTCTTCCCTGTATAAACTTCTTATTAGATCTCTTCTCCACTGATCTCTTCCTACTTCCCTGCTTAATCAAGGTTAGTTTTTTCCCTTTATTTTTTGGGAAGAAGATTGTTTTCCTGCTCCAAATATGAGTCCGTACTTTCCCTACTGCTGTTACGTAAACCTTGCCACCAACAGTGACAAAGCTGCCAGGACAAAGCCATGCCCTATGCCTCAAGCTTGGGATCTGATCCTCAAAGAAACACCTTTTGCATTTACCGCACAGACATAAACCTCAGATTTCATTACTGAAAACACAAGAAAATCTATATTCTATGAATTAAAATGACTTTCCTGTTCACAGAGACCACACTGGGATGATACATTAAAAACTGTCTCTGGAAATAAAAAGATACCAAAACAAAATTATAAACAAAATGTCAAACAAGTGACAGATACAGAAGCAGCCAAGATACAGGGAGTATCATGGCATTTGTAGGGAGCACACCCGCAGGATCAGCATATTTGCCTTGCAGGGAGCGTGTACGTTTTCTGACAGCACTGATGTACATTATCTCAAAATTGACATGAAAACATAACGCAACCAAGCTCGAAAAGAAGCAGGGAGGAAAAATCTGTAATAATAGTATTTTGCTTTTACTGCCAACCGGTATAAATAAGCACCTGCTCTGTGCTATCCCACCATCCACAGAGCTGTAAAGCTTCAGTGTAACTGCATGCTGTAAAATCTAATTGACTGTTGTCCAAACACTGGATGTAAGGTGACATACCTCAAACTTGTCTCCTGTCTATTTACTACAGTGCTTGAGGAGTGCTGCAGTGATTTACTGAGCAAGCTGCTCCTGCTTATTGCCTGTGATTTACTCCGCAGCCGTGCAGAAAATGGCAGGACTGACAGATTTCAGGGAAAGTTTGTCAGCCATTACCCCCATGGGTTAGTCAGCAAAATCTTCCAGCTAGTGATAAGCAATTCTCAGTGGAACACTATTTTGTTTTTATTCTGGATTTTACTGTCTTATCCCCCAGCGCTTCTAAAAAATGCCCATTTTAAGATTTTGAATGAAATCTTTATTGGTTCACATCCTGTGTAATTCATACCCTCTGTAAAAGTGCTGCATGCTAACTAGAAGTATTAGATGCAAATTTTAAAAAGATGATGTATTTAAAATAACCTGCTGAGACATTTGGGAACACAGCAAAAAACATAAATACTGAGAAAAGCAAAAAAAAAAAAAAAAAAAAAAAAAAAAAAAAAAAAGCAAATATATAGTGTGCTATAAAGTGCCAGCTTTTAGTGGAGCTGCTCAAAGACTTCATTGCCAGTTGCATAGAATTACAGAATTAGCTACTACTGGGGAACAAAATAAAATACTATTATTCGGATTTGATCTAAGTTTCTTCCCCAGCCTGGGGCAAGGCTCCTACATCTTTATCGCTCAAGTGCAAGAATTAACGGTGACCTTCTCATGAGCTTTTCTGCAGCCACTAGCACTCATCTTCAGGAAAGTAGTGGGAAAGCCATTTAAGGCTCCCAGTGCTTCACACTCTAAGGCCTGAAGGGTCAACTTACCTTGCCAGACCCAAGGTCTTTCTACTGATCAATACTGTGAATCAGACAAGCAGATGCACGTAATGGGGCAAAACATTGTCTCTATGGGCTTGTAGCCTCTTGCAAACAGCATTTTAACATGACAGCATTGCCCAGGATTTTCAAAGGAACACACATGCTGCTCTTTCATAAGAAATATCTTCTTTAAGCCCCAGCCTGGATCCTTCTTTGTAACAGTAACACTAACAATAATTTGCCTTTTGAGAGCTCTCCAAAATGCCAGGCCCCTTAGGATATGTACTGCCCAGGAGGGACAACTATTGCCCAGAAGAGGGTCCAGCTCCTACAGGAAGGTCAGATCCATACTGAGAAAACACAATGTAGAAGCAGCACGCTCCAAAAAGCTAGCAGTTACCACAACTGGGGGGGGGGGGGAAGTGAAAAAAAGTTGTTAGGTAGATGTTAGAATACTCAGCTCTATCCTAGCCTATTTTTGACTTCCTGCATTAAATGCATCCTAGGGAAAAGCAGGTTAAAAGTAAATGTAAGACTGTTTAAAAGCATTAGGAAAAACCCACAGTTAGGAGAGAAAAGACACCCAAACTAAATCTTGGGCAAAGCTGAAGAAAGGGAACAAGTATGGCATTTATTAAAAGAATTTATTAGACTAACTAGTAGTATTTTTGTAGGAAAGAAACAAGCTTTCAAGTCACACATGCCTTTGCTCAGTGTCAAACAGTGCCTGAGGGAAGAGTCTGTCTAGCTGATAGCAGAAACATTTCCCCAGGGCAGTTCTGCCCTGGGATTCTTCTTCTGGCCAAATCTACAGGAGGGCAAAGCCAACAGGAAGTCACAGAAGCTGTGCATTGTTTAGTGGCAACCTTCTGGAGACTGGTGTGTGCACAGGAGACAGGAGTTTGCAAAAGCACCAGGTGTTTTGTGTATGAATGGCAGACTTCAGGTGATGCATCTGAGTTTTCCTGATATGCAGTAGCTAACCAGAGAGAAGGCAGTTGGATTTTCAAATAAGAGATGCTCAGAAAAAAATGACATCATCCTCAAATTCCAACCAGATAAACTTCCAAGCAGATGCAATTATAATATATAGGGAAATCCAGGTGTAAACATAGGAGAATTGATTAAAAAAAAACCTTATTCATTTAGAGTATCCTGCTCTGACACCACTCTCATTATGCAGCATTAGAGGTCTGTGAAGTCTTGAATTTGCCTATGAATTAAAATAACTGTAAATAAGAATAATTACAGGTGGATTCCAACTGTTCATAGACTTTTAACTTATGGCAAGGTATACAGTAAAAGGGCAAGAACTAGAGTGCTTCTTAGATTTATTAGAAACTACACTTCATTAAGTAAGAAAAAGAATCGGAGGAAACACCACTCTATCTCAAACATGACATTGAAGCAGCAAAAGAGGCAGTGGTCTATCAAATACATAAATACATAAAATGATGGTTTGTGGGTCAGACTCTTAGGGTTATAGTAAATGAGCTTACAGTATGTTGGCAGCCAGTCACTAGCGGGTGTTCCACATGGTTCCATGTTTTCATAAATGTCATGGATGCATACTAAGTTTGCAAATGACAATAAATTAGGAGGAACTTTTGACTCCCTCAAGAGTAGAGAGGACTTGAAGAGAGATCTTGAGAAATTCTAGGACTGGACAATCACCAACAAGAAATTTTACAAGAACAAGTGCCGAATTCTGCAACTGGGATAGGTCAACCCTGGATGTATGTACAGAATAGGGGATTAGAGACTGGAGAGCAGACCTGAGAAAAGGGATCTCAGGGTTCTGGCTGATGGCAAGTTGAATCTGAGTCAGCAGCTTGCCCTGTCAGCCAAAAGAGCCAACTGTAATCTGGGTTGCAGTTGGTCCAGTGCTGCTAGCCAGGTTGGTCCTGCTCTGCTCTGCACTGGTGCAGCCTCATTTCAAGCAGTGTGCAATTCTGGTGACACAGTTTATGAAGGGCCAAGTAATAAACAGCCCCAGCTTGAGACAGGTAATAGACAGCTCCACCACAGGAGAAGCAATACTGGATCTGTTGCTCACCAGCACAAGTGAACTGATTGGTGATGTCAAGATTGGAGGCTACCTGGGCTGTACTGGTCATGCAATGGTATGAGAATACTCAAGCCTGTCTCAGACATGAGAGTGTTTGAGCGTGGAAACAGGCTCCCCAGGACAGTGATCACAGCACCAAGGCTGCTGAATTTAAAGCATTTGGACAGTGCTTTCATACATAGGGTTTGAATGTCAGGGGGGTGCTGTGTGGAGCTAGGTGTTGGACTTGATGATCCAGCAGTGTGCCCTTGTGGCCAGAAAGGCCAGTGGCATTCTGGGGTGCATTAAAAAGAGTGTGGCCAGCAGGTCGAGGGAGGTGATCCTCCCCTCTACTCTGCCCTGGTAAGACCTCATCTGGAGTACTGTGTCCAGTTCTGGGCTCTCCAGTACAAAAAAGACAGGGATCTCTTGGAAAGAGTCCAGCAGAGGGCCACAAAGATGGTGAAGGGCCTGGAGCATCTCCCCTATGAAGAAAGGCTAAGTGAACTGGGTCTGTTTAGCCTCGAGAAAAGAAGACTGAGAGGGGACCTGACTCAGGTCTATAAATACCTAAGGTGTGGGGGGCAAAGTGGCGAGGCCAGACTCTTTTCAGCAGTGTGGAGACAGGACAAGGGGAAATGGCCAGAAACTGGAGCACAGGAAGTTCCGCACAAATGTGCACAAGAACTTCTTTACGGTGAGAGTGACGGAGCACTGGAACACGTTGCCCAGGGAGGTTGTGGAGTCTCCTTCTCTGGAGATATTCAAGACCCGCCTGGACATCCACCTGTGCGACCTGGTGTAGGGAACCTGCTTTGGCAGGGGGGTTGGACTCGATGATCTCTGGAGGTCCCTTCCAACTCCTATGATTCTATGATTCTATGTTATCTACTCCTGATTTCAAACCATGTAAGTGTGTGTCATTGGCCTCTGTTACAAGAAGATGATTTTAGTGTATTATAGAGATATTAAATCAAGTAAATAAATGAGCTACTATTTAAAGAAAAATTAAGTATACATCTTAACATACTGTTATGTCTTTGATAACTTTTTTTTATTCTTACTTTCATTATAAAGATACTTTTAAAGTAACCTATTACTTTTAACAATCCTTCACAATAAAGCATGAATACATTCATGAAAGTGAATATATTTCAGTAATTTTTTTAAAATGTTTTTAATCTAATCAATAATTACTATATTAGTTAATTAGTAGAAGTTTCTATCATTTCAAGGAGACAAATTATTCTGTTGTGTGTAAAACTTCTTTCTTATAAACACTTCAACATAGAAGTATCTTTTTATGTATACCTTCACAGTATAATGTGTACAGGATCATGTTTCATTTTTATAGAACTCTTCAATTTAGTTCTTGTTAAATTCTACAGTCTCATTCCATTCAAGGAAGAAAAATAGCAGCTCCTGAGACTCCCAGTCCATTAGCAACCCAATAAAGACCATTCAAGGTCAGTCCTGACACCCTAAGGGCTAGGGCTGAGACGTGTTGGTAATGGGGCATCAACCAGCAGATAGTAAGTAATTGCATTGGAGATATATATGTTATCATCATATTTTTGTTTCCATTTTCCTCTTCTGTCTTAGTAAAAAGTTTTACATCAACCCACAGGTCCTGTTTCCAAATTTCTCCTCTTGGGAGGAGTGAGTGAATGGTTGTGTGGTGCTGAGCTGCTGCCAGGTTAACCCACAGAACTTGGTCAGGTACCCACAGTGAGGGTCATATTACCTTATTCTCTATAGCAAGCGGGAGGCCACTTAGCTCGAGTGGCCTGTGGCGAATCTGCAAACTGAAGAAAGCAGAGACCCCATAGTTAGGCTTACCTTCAATTATGGCCCACAGAGGCAGTCTAATATATTTTGGACTCTCCCACCCTTAAAAAGCAATAAGAAGGATAAATATATTCTGGCTCTAGATTTCTCTTAATGTGTCTTTCCCAGCAAATTTTAAGTAGAATTTCCCTGATTTTCCAAAGCTTACTGAAAATAATGGGTTCCTTCCTACTCAACAGCCAGCAGGGACTGATGTAGTGAAAAGGAATGGCAGAATGACTATATTCACATGTGAAAAGCACACCAAAAAATAGAGGGGCAGAACTGAACAAAATATATGGATAGACTTCTGAGGATCTCCCCAGTCAATTTTATAAACCTTCAAGCCATTTATCAGCTTGTTAAAGCACAGACACAGGACATCCATGGGTATCCTTTCTTCCCTGTATAAACTTCTTATTAGATCTCTTCTCCACTGATCTCTTCCTACTTCCCTGCTTAATCAAGGTTAGTTTTTTCCCTTTATTTTTTGGGAAGAAGATTGTTTTCCTGCTCCAAATATGAGTCCGTACTTTCCCTACTGCTGTTACGTAAACCTTGCCACCAACAGTGACAAAGCTGCCAGGACAAAGCCATGCCCTATGCCTCAAGCTTGGGATCTGATCCTCAAAGAAACACCTTTTGCATTTACCGCACAGACATAAACCTCAGATTTCATTACTGAAAACACAAGAAAATCTATATTCTATGAATTAAAATGACTTTCCTGTTCACAGAGACCACACTGGGATGATACATTAAAAACTGTCTCTGGAAATAAAAAGATACCAAAACAAAATTATAAACAAAATGTCAAACAAGTGACAGATACAGAAGCAGCCAAGATACAGGGAGTATCATGGCATTTGTAGGGAGCACACCCGCAGGATCAGCATATTTGCCTTGCAGGGAGCGTGTACGTTTTCTGACAGCACTGATGTACATTATCTCAAAATTGACATGAAAACATAACGCAACCAAGCTCGAAAAGAAGCAGGGAGGAAAAATCTGTAATAATAGTATTTTGCTTTTACTGCCAACCGGTATAAATAAGCACCTGCTCTGTGCTATCCCACCATCCACAGAGCTGTAAAGCTTCAGTGTAACTGCATGCTGTAAAATCTAATTGACTGTTGTCCAAACACTGGATGTAAGGTGACATACCTCAAACTTGTCTCCTGTCTATTTACTACAGTGCTTGAGGAGTGCTGCAGTGATTTACTGAGCAAGCTGCTCCTGCTTATTGCCTGTGATTTACTCCGCAGCCGTGCAGAAAATGGCAGGACTGACAGATTTCAGGGAAAGTTTGTCAGCCATTACCCCCATGGGTTAGTCAGCAAAATCTTCCAGCTAGTGATAAGCAATTCTCAGTGGAACACTATTTTGTTTTTATTCTGGATTTTACTGTCTTATCCCCCAGCGCTTCTAAAAAATGCCCATTTTAAGATTTTGAATGAAATCTTTATTGGTTCACATCCTGTGTAATTCATACCCTCTGTAAAAGTGCTGCATGCTAACTAGAAGTATTAGATGCAAATTTTAAAAAGATGATGTATTTAAAATAACCTGCTGAGACATTTGGGAACACAGCAAAAAACATAAATACTGAGAAAAGCAAAAAAAAAAAAAAAAAAAAAAAAAAAAAAAAAAAAGCAAATATATAGTGTGCTATAAAGTGCCAGCTTTTAGTGGAGCTGCTCAAAGACTTCATTGCCAGTTGCATAGAATTACAGAATTAGCTACTACTGGGGAACAAAATAAAATACTATTATTCGGATTTGATCTAAGTTTCTTCCCCAGCCTGGGGCAAGGCTCCTACATCTTTATCGCTCAAGTGCAAGAATTAACGGTGACCTTCTCATGAGCTTTTCTGCAGCCACTAGCACTCATCTTCAGGAAAGTAGTGGGAAAGCCATTTAAGGCTCCCAGTGCTTCACACTCTAAGGCCTGAAGGGTCAACTTACCTTGCCAGACCCAAGGTCTTTCTACTGATCAATACTGTGAATCAGACAAGCAGATGCACGTAATGGGGCAAAACATTGTCTCTATGGGCTTGTAGCCTCTTGCAAACAGCATTTTAACATGACAGCATTGCCCAGGATTTTCAAAGGAACACACATGCTGCTCTTTCATAAGAAATATCTTCTTTAAGCCCCAGCCTGGATCCTTCTTTGTAACAGTAACACTAACAATAATTTGCCTTTTGAGAGCTCTCCAAAATGCCAGTCCCCTTAGGATATGTACTGCCCAGGAGGGACAACTATTGCCCAGAAGAGGGTCCAGCTCCTACAGGAAGGTCAGATCCATACTGAGAAAACACAATGTAGAAGCAGCACGCTCCAAAAAGCTAGCAGTTACCACAACTGGGNCACAGGAAGTTCCGCACAAATGTGCACAAGAACTTCTTTACGGTGAGGGTGACGGAGCACTGGAACAGGCTGCCCAGGGAGGTTGTGGAGTCTCCTTCTCTGGAGATATTCAAGACCCACCTGGACACTTAACTGTGCGACCTGGTGTAGGGAACCTGCTTTGGCAGGGGGGTTGGACTCAATGATCTCTGGAGGTCCCTTCCAACCCCTACAATTCTGTGAATCTGTGATTCCTGTGAGTCTCTTCCAACTCACATTAATCTATGATTCTGTGATTCTATTAAATAAATCACCTGTCCTTAAGGGCTACTCTTTACATTCATACAGTAGATGACCTGCAGCTGGATCTTCCTGAAGCTGCAGCTCTCTTGCTTAGCTCATTGGCAGCTACCAGAGAATTAAGAAAATACAAAACAACTACAACAACAAAAATCATGACTCATGTCATACTACATGATACCATAGGATGAACAGAGTGTATTCCCAGTGCACGTTTTCATGCTTCCTACTAATGAGTCAATTAGTTTAAACTACATTCCATTTATATACTTCACCATACTTTTATTCCAAGAGAGCATTTGTCATTACCCTTTATAGTGCCATTGATGGGGTCACTTTTTAACTCTTCCCCTCTTGTATTCTGCAGGTAGTCACGCAGAGAAAGTAAGAATCCCAGATGACCAAAGGGTCATTAATAATATCCAGTTCATAAATAACTTCTGGAAAGTCAAGAACCAATTTATGTACAAGATCTGTCTCCAGCAACTAACATTCTTATGACAAGGGAGCTCAGTTTTTAGTTTCAAAACTTTCTACCCACAATGTATCGGCCACATCCCTTTATGAATTTTGCATGTACAAAATCCTTCTGTGCATCGGTAAGGGCAGTCAGCAATCATCCAAAGAGCAAATTTAAGTGCGTGCATTTTCCATGTAGATGTGTGCAGAAGACCAGAGGGGCTGAAGCATTATCTTTCTGTGCCTCTTCTGCAGCCATGTGCCTTCACAGGCCTGTGCATCTATTTTTAAATTAAATAAAACCTTGAAAATGTAGGATCAGGAAAATCTACCTTTCCACACTTTGATTTGGGGATTTAATGATCATTTATCACTTTATTTTGTTTAAATTAAGTTCACACAACTGAAAAGCTTTCAAATAGTTCAGTTCAATTCTATTTGTATTCCTGTGTTTTCAGATGTGAAGGATGAAGAAGATGATTTTCTACTTGGTACAAGAAATCATTTTAAGAAGAAGTCCTGTAATTCGAAAGCAGAAAAAGAGGAAGATTTACATGTTCCTTAAGTCATTGTAAAATATACTGTTAACTTCGTAGGAAGTGGGACGTCTGTTAAAAAAAATTAACTGAAGGAATAGTTTTTGACATCTCTGCTAACAGTTTCAAATATTCTGTGACATAGTATTAATCAAACTTCAGTGAGTGCCACTGGAGCTGGAGCTTGCTGCTGGCCCTGAAGTTCTCCATGTTGGAAGAGTATGCTAGAGGTTCTCCTCAATCCACATTCCTTAAGTGCATGTGGAGAACAGAGAGATTACATATGCAGAACTAAACTGTGCATTAGAATAGAATCAGTTCTTTCCAGCATGGTCACCAGGACATTGTTCCTTAAAAGAAGTTCTCTAAGACTTGTCAATGTATATATGTCTGCTAAGACTACTTACGATAAAAAAACTGGTCTGTAAGAACAAACAAATCCGACCTGACAAGACAATGACCTTGGCCAAAGTTATACCCACCAGAACGCTCTATCTTATTAATTGCAGGGCAGTTTTTTTTCTGTGTTCCTTAACCTCCTATTTGAAAAATCCTCTTCCAGAGAATCAGTCTAAAGGGGTTTAAGGAGGAGGCTGACCTCCAATAAATCAATTAGATCTTAAATGAATGCTCTTTTGTAGTCTTTTTTCTTTTTTTAAGGAAAAAGAAGTTAGTAAAATACAGTTTACCTTTAATAAAACTACCACAAAGTAATTGTACTGTATAACAAAGGATACATCAATGTCCATATATATAGATTTTCTATAATAGCTAAAGTCATGATGATCCATGCGGTTTCACCCAGATTAGTTATTTCCTATTTTAGAAGAGTAAAAAGAATAATTTAAATTTAATTATCCTTTTAAACTGTCATAAAAAAAGAACTTAGCCTTCCAAGAAATCACCTTCTTTAAACTTACCTCTGAATACAGTGATAAGACTGCTATAAGAAGGCAAATTATTTCCAAACTCAGTATCTCCATTAGCTGACTGTGTTCAGCAATCAGTCCATCACAATGGAGAGCTTTTTGAGTTTGATTGATTCAAGGGACATACATCTGTGTAATAAAACCTGTCCTCCAGTTCTGCAACTCCCATAACTGTTGGTTCACTCTGTGTGTAGTTGCAGAATTTCATTTTCCAAACTTTAATTACTGAACAACCTTCAGTATGACCCACTAACAAGAAGTATGGAGAGACAAGTTAAAATAAGATCCACTAAGAGTATTTGCTCCAAGTACAACCTGAACTTATACTACGTCCCTAAGGTTCAAAGCCTTTGGCTAACTTTCCTTTGAATTATTCTGACATGTTTCAGCTCTTATAGCTCTGGAGATAAAAGTGTCAAAATCTCACAAGTCAGCTGCCTTATATGAGATTTTCCATGGAATTTTGCAGACACAAGTTGTTCACAAAGTTTAGGAAAGTTCCAATTAAGAGTCTATGGCTCATCTGAGTTTACCCTACAGCAGTTTTTAGATGTGAGCTATGCATGCACACAAACACAAACTTTTTAGGTATTTAGTGACATCAGAAATATTCCTTGTCTCACCTGGATAACAAACAGCATTTTTTACTACCTGGGAGAAAAAAAATGAGAGTAACATTTACAGTGAAAATGGTTGATATCTGAAGAAAACAGTTGGATAAATTTTAAGCTAAAATGCAGTGTAGTATTTTTTTTCTAAGACAAAGCACACAAAATATGCAGAATGGATGCCTGAGTTGGTTAATAAATAAATAATAAATAAATAATGAACACACAGAGTCCCACTAAAAGCACCTTATTTTGCAGCACCTTTCATAATGACTGAGTTCACTTGGAAGCAATGAATAATAGCTTGGCTTCAACACAGTCAGTGAAAAATCTGTATCTATTTCAGTACAGCCTAAATTTAAATTTATATGTAATGAATATATTTAATGCCTGTACTTTCATGCCTTGTCTACCTTGAAAATGGCTCATTCATATGTAGCTCACTGGAAGTCTGTTTTCTTCCACTCCTCAAAGTTAAAACTAGCTTCTAAGTTTTAAGCAAAATATTCCCAATAATTTGTACATGCTAGACCAGCACTGAATAAGACTGTGAAATGGGATTATGAATTGACTGCCTGACATGTAGGAAGGGTGCCTTTGAGGTCCAAGGAGCTCCCTCTCAATTGCCAGCAGTCAATGCAAGTGCAATTCATTATCAAAAGACAACAAAACACATATTTTAGAGATTTTTGTACTTTTCCCCTTTTCCACCACAAAAAGAATGTGACTTCTGATATTATTTCTTTCCTGTGATTCTGAACGGGATTTTAAAGCTTACATATTATGTGTGTGCATGTAGACAAATTTGTGCCAACAAGCAGGATTTCTGGTTTGCTGCTGCAACTTAGTCATAATCTTTCATAGGAATGTCCTTGTAATTCTCTTCTCCACTTGTAAAGCTGAAATAACATTTCCTTAACCCAATTAGTGTTCCTGAGATTCATGATGCTATGATGATTATGACTGTGTAGCAAAGTAGAGAGGGAATGCTGCTTTCACAGTACTTTCAACATAAAGTTCAGACAGAAAGAGTAATGGAGGCGTTAAAGTTCAGGGCTAAGTCCTCTCATTTGTTTGTTGCTTTTTGCTGTGACCTTAGGGTCCACACATCTAAGCGGCAGAGTAGGAGGTAACTTCAAGGCTGTTCCAAAAGTAACGCCTCCTATTTTATTATGTTGGCCCATGATATCAGAGGAATATGTTGGTGGCACGGAAGGGGAGGCTGAACCCTCCCGGCAGTACTACATTCAATTTTGTTGCCATGGGACAGATGGCAGCAGAGGGGCAGCCTGAAAAAATGGTGTCTGACATGGAAGTGTGCATGAAGCAAAGGTGTGGAACTGAATTCCTCTATGTGGAAAAAATGGCACCCACTGACATTCACTGACACTTGCTGAATGTTTATGGAAACCAAATGGTGAATGTGAGCACAGTGAGGTGGTAGGTGGTGTGTTGCAGCAGTGATGCCTTCATAGCAGCTGTGAAACAGTGGGTCAGTTCCACTGGCATAGATTTTTACAAGCATAGCATGCAGGCTCTTGTTGATTGCTGGTGAAAACACATACCTAATGATGGTGACTATGTTGAAAAATAATTGTTTGTAGCTGAGAATTTGCTCTCTGAAACAGTGTAATTGTGCTCTTTGTGACTGTTGAATTTTCCATGGAAATTAGTAGAAGGCGTTACTTTCTGAGTGAACTGCATTTCTTGAACTCCTTTCAAGATATAACCCATCATAGCTATTACACACAGAACTGTCTGAGGTGCAGTCTTCAGTGAGAATTTGGAAACAGATTCACAAGAGTATGTATTTATTTTCAGAGATATTTCCTCCTTTACAACTTCTAAAATTCCAAGCATTATGCAATAAAGTTTTCTCCACATTATCTTACCAGTAGACTGCCAAGTATTTTGCAGTCTTGAGAGACTAAGCTAGAGAAATAGAGCAAAGCAGCTTTTTAGAAGAGATCTTGTTGAGGGAATTTCCTTCACATATTCAAAATCTTTTTACAACTTGAGATTCTTGACCTACTTAAAACTTAAGTGCCAAGATTTTTTGCAGATATTTTTAGTTCTAAGCATAAAATGTGGCTTGACTGTAAGGATACCTTAGATCGTTACTAGCAATTTGTAAATCTGTTTTGTCTTCTGTCACTGTCAGAGGCCACAAAGCATTCATAAAAGCATAATTTCGGGGGAAAATGCTTTTAAAAAGAACTCTAAAAGCAGTAACTGAAGGAAAGCCACGTTACAGAATATTTTCAACAAGTTGCCTCCAACACCTGTTTTGGAGTTCTGTATCTGTATGTTCTGATAAAAGGAAACAGACTGCAGATTAGAAAACTTCTATTTCCAGGCACTTAGTATAACACAACTGCTACGTTTCTCCTAAAAGTAAGAAATAGAGCATTAGACACAGTGAATCTACTGTCACTCCAGAAGACTTCTGTGTCATCATGCCAGGTCTTGAAAGATAGTAATTACCTGTATACCATAAAGACTGTTGGCTTACCACATATGTTCTTAATGTAAAAGATGGTAATAGAGTAAGGTCTAAGAAAGATACTTTCCTTAATGAGGAATTAGAAATAGTCATCAAAGGGAAGAAGACAGTTTTGCACTTCACTGAGGCAAATTGCAGTTTACTCATCAATTGAGAGTAGAGGATGATTCCTAGTAAACAAAAAGCTACTTACATAAATATAGAAAAAAGTATTTGTATATATTATATTTTATATATACATTTTTTTATTTTTTTTTTTTAATTTGGAGATAAGCTAGACTGTCTCTCCCACAAAGATAAAACAGTAAACACTGCATTGAGAGAAAAAATGCATGGTCTACAGTATATATTAGAAGCTAGTCAATGACTGATAATCAGGCAGAAATTAGAACAAATAGGTTTTTCAAGAACATAATATCGCTGGTGATATGTTGTAGGTTTCTTGTGTGTCAATTACAGACTTCAATTAGATTCTTGTGAAAAATGCACTGTAACATATGAAATACGTGGCTCAAGCTGAGAAATTCTAAAACCAGAAGAAAACATTAAGATATTGCAGTCAGTTTTCACAGAGGAAGATTTCATGGAGATACAGTGGTATTAGTACATTCTCAGCTCACATTCCTACTTCAAACAGTAGAAAACTTCAGCAAAACTTTGTTACAGTACTGACAAACTCCAAAGATTCAAGAATCATAAGTTAAGCATGGAAATTATGACCTTAAGTTAAAAACCTTGTGGATTTTAAAAAACATTTGGATGCAATTATTTGCCTTTTCAGTATGGAGACATTAAGTTTCACTTGTATCATATAAGTTAATCTGCATGACCAGTAGACTAGAAATGTGTCTTTCAGAGATGAAATATGAGAGTTTCAAGTAAACTCAGGAGCTGGCTCACTACAGAATCCACCAAGCATCACAAAACACTTCATATAAATTATAGGCATAAGCAAACATGATTTTTAAGCAGTCTTTTTTAAATGGAGATTCCAGGAATTGATGAATTCCCTCCTTCCCTTGATAGCGTGTTCCAGTGGCTAATTACTCTTGCTATAAAACTCAGTGGTTTGGGTTTTTTTTACTTTTTAATTCACCTCTTTTCCGAACTTAGTGCCTGCTAATGGTATTCACCTTAGATTCTTAGGATATTGATATCTACTTCTATTTTGAAGGATAAAACAAACATTAAAACTGTGTTGTGTGTTTTTGTGAGCTTTTCACCTCTACTTACCAGTCTAGCTCTTTCTAGTAGTTGACAAGGAGATGTGTGCTGCGCTCTATGGATCCTGAGGTATTCATTCTTTTCTCCTGGTGAATAAGACAGCTGAAGATCACTGGTCTGCCTGTCCACAGTGCACTGCTATCATTAAACTGAGTTACCAATATGCATAAGCAACATCTGGACTTCTGAACTGCAAGTAGGTTGAGCAGTGAATAAGGCAGGATATTAAATCTTCCTTTTCATGCATGGATTAAACTCTTATGTAATAAAAGCAGTTGCAATGTTCAGTTTCAGAAATATTTATCCAATCTCTTCTGGAAAACAAGCTACGCACACCTCAGGAAATCAAGATATTGCCATGCCATTTACATGGCATTTAGATAATACCATAAACTAACCAATCATAATGTCTATCATGCAAATTTGAATTTTTTAATTAACTTAGCATAGTTCCTTCCAAAAGTCCAGAGAATATGGAGGAAAACAATCAAAATTGGATTGGCTTGTCAGGATTTGTATTGGATATCAGGAGAAGTTCTTCACAGAGAGAGTGGTGAGGTGGTGGAACAGGCTGCCCAGAGAGGCTGTGGATGCCCCATCCCGCGAGGTATTCAAGACCAGGTTGGATGGGGCCCTGGTCAACCTGGTCTAGTACAAGATCTAGAGTTTGGTGGCCCTGCCTGTGGCAGGGGTGTTGGAACTTGATGACCTTTTGGGTCCCTTCCAACCCAAGCCATTCCATGATTCTATGATTCAAAAAAAAAAAAATAATAATAATCTCAGTGACCTCCACAAAAGATTATATGAAACAACTTTTCAATCTATTCCAACACCTAAGAGCAGGTCAGAGGAGTGTCTTAACTGAAAGAAAATGGAAAGGGGTGTATATTATTATTATTATTAACCCAGACATCTACATAAGGATTTAGAAGATATCTGACATATTTTGTATTCAGCTTTGTTCTGTGGTTACTACTTTTTCAGGACTTCAAAACATGTCAGTGAAAGACAAAGTTACTTGTCCAAAAGATGACTAAAGGAACAGCATGAAAAGAAATCCAATAAAAGGTTTTTACTAGCACATTTTGTTTCACCTATGAATAAAATGTGAAACTAAATATTTCACTTTGTTTATTTGAAGAATAACAGTTCTGCAGCTATGGATTCTAAAAGGCACGTGTAGTTTCTAAAATGTTTGCTGTATGCAAAATAAAAAGATGGATTAACACAGAAGATGGCATGCATCTGAGTTTTGGTATTCTTTGGGGGGGTTTTTTTGGTTGATTGCTTGGTTGTCGTTTTTTTTTTAATTTGTTAGTAAGTTCTTCATGTAACAAGATCTTCTGATGCGTACGTGTTGGGAATATAATGCGTGACCTACAAGAGCAAAAAAAAATCTTTCAACTATTATAATACAATTTAAGATAAAGGGAGGACCATGCTGCTGAGAAAAGCAAAATTTTTTTACAATATCTTTGCCACTGCTTTCCAGAGGGTATAAATATGAAGAAAATGTCTACCAGGGATTAAACAGTAACCTAGTTAAAAAAAAAAAAATAGCTAATCATACTAAAATAATACTAAGAATTCTGAAAGTATAGTTCAGTAGATACTTCTTATTAAGTACAAATATTTTCTAGGATACATAAATTTAGCTATTGCTTTTGTCTCTTTCAGTTGGCTTGTTTCTTATTTGGGACACGAAGACTAAAGAACAAAATTTCTAATCCACTTTGTAGAGAATAAGTTCATTGCTTCTGGTTCTATTTTAATTAGGAGATAGATAAACAGAGGTTATGGCCATGGTACATTCTTCCTGAAAGCCGCAAAAACCAAAGCCATAAAAAGTAACAGACTTGAATGCTTTGATCCATTAAAATCTAACACATTGACATTTGTCATCTTGTATAGTTATGTATAAGTGCTTATGTCTTATGAAACTGCCTAATTTTTCTCTCTGGTGCTATAGTCAGATTTTTCAGGTTCATAAGTCTATAAATCTGTCTGCTTGAAAAATATCTAATATAGAAGTTCTCTTGTGCAAGAGTTATGTGCTCAACAGTGAGCCCCAGTGGTGACAGGTCTGCCTATAGCTAAATGAACAAATCATCAAATAGCAGATAAAGAGAAAAGAAAGAAAAGAATAATCTGAGGGGTAACATTGTGGTTAAGTACAAAGACATCATTCAGTGTCACTGGTTTCAGTTTTCTTTCCAAAGGCCACTACACATTCCTCTGCAATTATGAAAACATTATTATGGCAGATTTAAATCCCTTATGATTTGGTAGTGATGCCATGTATTTACTATTCTGGCAGTTCATAACACTGTCATTACATGTACAAGCAGCTGACATTACAAGAAGAAATTCCAAAATTTGTTTTCCTTCAGTGCAGTGACCCATTCAAGCCTTTCAAGAATTTAATGTTGGCTGCATTCTTTAGGAAAATGTAAAATAACGACTTAACAGATAGAAAATATGCTACTATTCTCTTCTTTCAACTTTTATTTTGGTAATTATCTCTTCTCAAAATACTTTTGTTTAAAAAAAGTCTTACATTAGAAACATATTTTAAAAGAAAACTTACCATGTTTAGATTTAGAATTTTAGATTTTAGAATGCACATGTTCCAAGCTCTGGAGGTTGTTATGCGTTTTAACTCAAAAATGTTTAAGAGTGAAAGTTGTTTGTTTTTTTTTTTTAAATTTATTATTCAACATCCTTGCTTCAGAAAATATAACAGCTAGAAGAGCAGAGAATCTTGCATAACATGACATGTACAGCTAATTGTCTTTTTTTGCTATATCTGCGATCAAACAGTCTACCAGTCTTGAACTTCTGGGATTTATATGAGATTCCTACAGTCTTAATAGCTGTCAGGATTTTGTGCACTTTTGATCTGTTTTATTATTACTTGTATCCAGTAGATATTTGTTAGATCTGTTAATGCAATTTTGTAGGGGTTATTTTCTTTCAGTATTAAGATTACCAAGAGACACATACTGCCCATTCAGTATTTATGGTTTTGAAAGACACTTCTTATTATAATTGTACATTGAAAGACTATGCATGTCTTCATATGGATAATCCAGTAGGGATATAGAATAAAGTGCAATTATGTTTATATTTGATCCTACAGGAATAATGAAGAATAAGTTTAATCGGGGCAAGTGAATATTTCCACTCCCTCACATTTACATTAGTTATTTCATACTAGGAGCACAATACCTAGACATTTGGATATATTTCCTCCAGTGTAAACAGTCATAAAGGCTGCATGCATGGGAATGGGGGATAAGACTGTATTATGCGGTTCAGCACCAAAGCTACCCAAACAGCTTTGAAAACAGTGGCATGTATATACAACACGGTCTCCCTGTGAAGACTTCTCTGACAGCGAAAGCTATATACTAGTTCAAAGAGAAGCCAGGTGAGCTTTTATTTCAGTATAATGGAGCAAGGAAGAGACCACCAGAACACCACCTAAATATTCCTCTTTGCTAGTTCTATACTCTAATATCACATAGAGATACTAGTTGATGTCCCAGAGGAAGGATAGTTATGATAGCAATGTTCTTGGAAATTAGTCCTGCTTTGCTGAAGCATCTTGACTATATTACAGTCAGATTACTTAATGCTGCAGCCTTTCTACAATGTCTTCATTAGTTATGCTCACACACTGTTGCCGAACAGCAGCCTGTTCTGTCACTTCCTGCATTATTGGTCTGGTTTATGTGTTAGAGTAACCCCTCACTCAAATCAACTCCAAATAAATTCAAAATTGAGTCAGGATATGAATTCTAAAAATCCATAAAAGCCAAGTCTATCTGCAGTAATGCAGTGGGTTTCTTTTTTTTTTCAAAAAAAACCCCAAACCTTCCTTTAGGTGACTAGCCACTTTAAATGCAGTAAGAAAGGGAATAGTACAGAATGGATGACCTCTATCACAATAAAAAATGATTGGCATGGCAATGTAATATTCACTCCCTTCTCTTTCCCATGGAGGTTAAGTCAAAAATTGTACAAAAGCATAACCCTGTATCTTATGCTATTTACCTTGCAAAATTCAATTTCAATTTTTTCAATTTTTTCCTTCCTTTATGGGACAGAAGTTACCATTAAGAAAATTTACTGGGCACTTCCTTATGTCAGAACTTGTCTAGTACAACTGAAGTTACATTTTGCCAAGTATCATGATCCATTGTGGCAATCACCCAAAAGTTTCTTAGTGACAGATTTTAGAAGCTCTTCTTTAGCTGAAAGTTTTGAGACAGTTGTCCCACCTTTCAGTTGTCCATCTGCCCTCTGCAAAATGTTCCCCCTATCTGTTATAGTACATGTAATACCAAAGAAGTTTGATTTGTCATCTTTAAATGATTGAAGATCACTTCACAAGCCTGCTGCCTGATTCTCTTTCAGGTTGAGATAAGCTTCTAACTTCGGTTTACATAGAGCAATCAACATTTTCATCAGCCAGAGTTTCAGAAAGAGGTTATTCTCTTTCAGTGCTGAGACGCTGACAAGGACTGCATTATGACAGATACCCAGCTGCGTGGGATTTCTCATGGCTCTCTCCTCTTTTAGCAGGAGCTTAAACCTGCTTTGCTTCTTTTCTAGAACTTACTCTGTGGTGTATTGATCATTTTCTTTCTTTCTGTTTCATATTAGATGAGGTAATGTCTCTGATATAAGTTGATGTCAAAAAATATTTAATTTCTTTAGTGTTTGGTATGTTCAGTTCTGTCTCTTTCTAATCATAATTTTCTTCAGTACAGGCAACAATACATTGTTCAGAGTGGAGTACCTTTTGGAATTCAAGTAGGAAATTAAAACAGTGTCTTTTTTGTAAATAGGATACTGTTCTGTTTCTGGCCACTGCAATATTGATCACAATATGATATATAAAAAGCCACACACATTGCTTAGTCAAACTTTTTAGTTCAGTAGCTGCTCTGTTTTCCCTAGCCTTAAATTTACATGGAAGGCAAGGTATGCAATAAATCTCACTATTCATGACCTTCCTTCACTAATCACGATTTAAAACTAGTTTGAGGCATGGGCAAAGCTGGCAATCACCCTGGGCAATGGAAAGAGTTAGAAAAGCCAAAACCTCAGCTGTGGTGAGTGGTAGTCACCCATCCCAGGGCAGTGGACTTTGTGCCTATTCCCTTCACTGGCTGCTGGAACTGAGAAGGGCCTCATAGTCCCATCCTCAGCTCTCGAAAACACATAGTTCCCTTGATGCTGTGAAAGGTAGACAAAATGCACAGCTCTAAGCCTCAACGAACAATCATACAGAGAGGACAGGAGAAAAAAGGTTGTCCTCGAGGAGGAGGTTTATACCCCTCTACATGTCTAATTGTATTTTACTGCCCTGGAAGAGATGAGCCCAGGCACAGGAACCCTTCATTCCAAGGATTTGAATGAGCTGTAGAAATGGGGCAATAAATATCCCCTCTTACCAGGACTGAGACACTCATTTAATACTTGAATATGAAATCCCTTAAAGAGAATATTCAGTTGTCCCACTGGGCAATCACAGGTTGGCTGTGGAGCCAGAACAGAGCTCTGCCATGAACATAAATGCCATTTATCAATGCCCAAACACAGCATTATTTCACCCCATTCTAACAACAGGAAAATTGAATTTCATTTTACTTCTCAGGCATCTTAGGCTGATCTTGGATGGTCCTGACTGGATTAACTACTCACAGCCAGATCTATCCCGCTTAACTTCAAGCACTTTGCTGTGTCATATAAATTGAGGGTAGCTTGACCCCACTATGTTTCCTCTGTAATCAATGGAAAGAGAAAAACGGGCTAAAATTGACTTCTGGTAGTAATGTTGTCTTTGTTGACTGCTTAGTGAGTTTGACCCTGAATTAGGCACCTCTATTACATCTCTGAAGCTAACAGGGAATGAATCACTGCTGAGCAACTTCAGATACCAGGTTTGATCAGAATTGCAGTCTTGCAGCTTTAATGTCTACTTAAGTTAGTTGCTGTCTCAGTGTGATGTTCAACAAAATCCCAGACAGGACTACATTTGTTGAATCATATCACTTAAGCTTCAGAAGAGGAGGGTTTCACAAAGGCTGTGTAATTCCCAAATCTGCACTGCTGGCAGATTTGCAGAGTGTGGGATTTAATTCATGGATGCCTCTAGCTTCTGAGTGCCTGGCATGGAACCTGTTTTTAGAAACTTGCAGTAATTCTGAAAAAAAAAGTACTTCCTGAAAACGTGCTTCTGCCATTCACCTCCCAGAGCTCTGTCCCTTGATTAATTTTCCCTTTTGTTATTTTATACTGTATTTGTATTCAGAGCTTTTGATGCTCACCTGACATACTGAATATATTCACCATTCCTACTTGCATCAGTGGAACTCTGATCAGAAAGTGTTTCTCAGCTCAGAAAGATCATTGCTTCTGTTTGCTCTACTGCTTCACTGAGGGATATATAACTCCTCTTCGTCCAAGTGTGGTAATACCCAGAGTAAACATAATAATGAAAAATCATGAGAATGGAGTAAAAGACAAGATAGACCATATTACACCAACTGATTAGAACCCAAGGATTGATTTTTATGTGTTAGTGTTATTCTAGTCGTTTTTCAACACAACAGTGAATAGGCATATTGCTATCCACGAAGTAGTATTAAATGAATCTTTACTTTTTTAATTCCTTCTCAAATTCCTCACTTTCCTAATATGTACAATAGCATCTTACAATTCCAAAAGACAAAATTCTAAAAGATGAAGTCTTTTAGACTTCATAACAAATCTTATAGTATTAGTAATTCTAAGCTTCTAAGGAAAGTAAAATATTATCTAAAACAAACTTAATAATTACATTTCCTCATGAAAATTAAGTTTACCTTGCTTTGCTGGCTACTCACCAATCACTGGTAGGTAGATGGGTTTTTTCCAAGAAAGAATGAAAAGATATGAAGAATACGTTTGAAAGTATGCTGTTCATCTTGGCTAGTCACAATTCATGCCTTATACAAATCAGAATTTCACTACAGTGTGAGGGGGAAAGGCAATTAGCTTATCCTGAGTTTCTTCACCACTTACAGAGTACTGTTTCTAGAAAACTTGTTTCTCTCAAAATAAAGAAATTAGAATCTTAATACAGAAAGTAAATGAAATTCTATTGTCTGAAGAAAGCAGAAGGTCAGGCTTGTTGATAAGAATGGTACTTTATTGATCTATTTAAACAGTTTATCGGTTTAGAGATTACCAGTGATCAAAATCTAGGTTTGCTTTTTATCTCTGAGTCAAATTTACAACATATTACTAATTTTGGATAAAGGATTAAGATAACCACAAAAAGGAAAAGAGAATTAAAACTTGTAAACATTTCCATTTTCACTGGAGCTTCCCGCCCAAATATCAATTTCTTCGGTTCACACAGAACTCCAGATCTTTCCTAGTGGTGTTCACATCTTAGAACACTAGCGGCAGGGAAAAACTTCAGTATCTCTGCAAGTAGGCAAGACAACTCAGCACTTAAAAAAGAAATGTACAAAATATCAAATTATTATTATTAATAATATCAATTTCCATTTCAAAGGACAAGACGCTAGTTTAATTTGCAGAGAAATAATATTTTCTCCACCTGTAACACATTTAGAAAGATGACATTCTATGGCAATAAAAAATGACCTCTGAAAACAACGTGGTTAGATCTCAAAAACAGCGTGTAGCTTAAGGGAGTGTTACATAAATAGGGAATAGGTTTGTGTACATTATTACTGTCCCATAATTTAACATTAATATGATATCATGGCAGTGACAATTGTAGTATATTTGAACAAGACAATTAATATTTCAGATATTGATCATTACAGTATACTTGAGACTGCTTACTATCTTTCAAATTATGAAAGTGATTAGGACCAATCATACAATCTTATTCCAAGATTAATCAGATAATAACAGGAGATCATGTCAAATTTCAATTGAAAAGCCAGTAACAATGGCAGATACTTAATTCTTTATGACATTTGTCACAATGCATTTATGTCCTAAAATAGAAGAATGATCTTTCTTTCATAGTGCAATCTGTGAAATTCAGCCTGGTATATTTCTGTATACTTCAGTTTTGTCACAGGTATCTAGTCACTAGTGGGGTTCCCCAGGGCTACCTTTTAGGGCCAGTTCTCTTTACTGCTTTCATAAATAACATAGATGTAGGACTAGAAGGAGTTTTGAGCAAGTTTGCTGACAGTACTAAATCTAGAGGAGATGTTGATTCTTCTGAGGATGGAGAAGCCTTGCAGAGAGATCTAGACAAATTAGAGAGCTGGGCAATCTTCAACCGCAGGAAGTTTAACAAGTGCAAGTGCCACATTCTGCACCTGGGAAGGGGCAACCCTGGCTGGGGGATGAGACACTGGAGAGCAGCCCACTGAAAGAGATTTGGGGCTCTTGGTGAATAGTAAGTTGAACAGTGTGCCCAGGTAGCCAGGAAAGCCTAGTGTATCCTGGGGTGCAGTAAGGGGGGGGGGGGAGACAGGCAGGTTGGGGGTTAGGAAAACATTCTTCACTGAGAGGATGGTCAGGCACTGGAACACATTCCAGGGCCTAGTTATGGCCTCAAGCCGCCAGAGTTCAAGGAGTGTCTGGACAACACTCTCAGTCACATAGCCTCATTTTTGGATAGTGCTACGTAGACCCAGGAGTTGGACCCAATGAACCTTATGGGTCCCTTCCCACTTGGGATATCCTATGATTCTATGATTCTATGAATTTGGTCTACTAGGAGATAAAACAATTTCTTGTCATGATACCTTGAGGCACCTGTAGGAGTAGTAGCTATCCATACCTAAATGTATCCATTCTGGAAAATCCACCTTGTTTGATTTTTAAAAAAATATTTAAAATAGAAGTGTCACCTTTCACTCTCTCAGCTCAGCGCTATTCAGAAGTCACATTAAAAATTCTCACATTAGCATTGTAAGATCTGAGAGAAAATTTGAGATGTACCTATGGATGTAATAGAAATTGGCACGTTATTAACCCATAGGAGGGGGAATGGAGGCATATGACACTCTAGAACTCAGTAGTTTGTTATAACTTGTCAAATATGAGCAATTTTAATATTTTTCTTGCAGACACACTAATGGTCACTCAAGCTGTCATGAGAAAAACTGACTGGCTCTTTGTGGAATATCTCTAGCTTTTATTTGTTGTCACAGTCCTGTTTAACCATAAAAAGGAATGCCTAAGCTAAAGTACAAAAAAACAAAACATTCAAAACAGTCTAAACAAGCTCAAGATCTAAGTTTCAATTTTCATATAGTTCATGCTCTATGGATTTAAATTCCTTGGGAATACTGCTGAGACTTCAGTAGTTAAACGAATTTTGAAAATATAGTATGACTTTTTTAAATAAGGAGGACTCGATCACAAAGTGACGGTATTTCTCTTCCCAAGTAACCATTAGCCTGATATGTCCTGGATATGGCTGAACATCTGCCTGCTGTTGGGAAGTAGTGACTTAATTCCTTGTTTCGCTTCGCTTCATGCACACATCTTGCTTTACCTAGTAAACTTTATGTCAGCCCACAAGTTCTTGTATTTTTACTCTTCCATTTATCTTCCCCATCCCACTCGAGGGGACTGACTGAGTAGCTGTGTGGTGCAGAACTGCCTGCAAGGGTTAAAGCACAACAGATACATAGAGGGAGTCAGAAAGAAATATTTTACTTCTGATATCTCTGCCTTTAAGACTTTCTACTCAGACACAAGTTTCTGGACCTGATAGGTTTACGCAGGCTGGGAGGGTAACTGTCTGCAGTCTCAGTGATATAAGGTGGTATTGGCAGATATGTGTTTCCATAGTTATGAAAATAACATCTCTTTCGCACTGCAGTGACTTGGAGTCACTAACCTCAGAACTGGGCAGTTGCTCACTGTGGAGATGAAAGAGAATTTACTGTCAGGGTTCAGATGTGTTGAGAAAGTTGAAAACGCATTTCTGCCTCAGTGCTGATGGATCCATGTAACACCATTTGTGGAAAGAGTAGGAAACTGGCTCTGAAAAGTATGTAATCCTCCTTGGAGATCAGTATGAATGTGAACAAAACCACAGTCTGCTCCCATGGCATAGTATGTTGATCTTCATACGTACTTAGGAAAAATTTTTCACCCTTCACTTTGTGAACACTGGATTAAATCTCCAATCTTTTTATATTTCCCTTTCTAAACTCATAGACAAGCCGCATTCTGGACAGCCATACAGATTTTTATGAGAGCAACATGCAGGCTCTTGTTCATGCGTAATTAATGGTGGTGGCTATACTGAAAAATAGCATTTTGTTGCTGAGAATTTGCTGTATCAAATGGTGTTATTGTGCTCTTTGTAGATATTGTAGTTTCCACGGAAAAAAAAGTAGGAGGTATTACTTTCGGAGCAACCTACATAGAAAGGGCCTGTAAAGACTTATGCTGCTGTATATTGTATATTGTTTTGCAACTAATGTTTCAAGTTGTACCTTTTTTCCAAACACTATCGTTCACACAAGAGATATCTTTTTCCTTTCAGCGCTTAGTTTTCTTTTCCTTCCAACTAATGCCAGCAATAACTAGTGCTTCGGCAGCTTATTATTCATTAAATACTCATTTAAAACACCTTTTCTTCTGTGTACCTTGGACTCTAAATAGTGTTTTGATACCTAGTGCCTATTGCAGCATGTCTTTTTTTTTTTTTCCTAAATATAATCTAGCTTGATTTCTTTCAAATAAGATATTTTTTCTGTACTTTACTTTATTTGTCAAATTTCCAGGTTTGGCTTTAGTTAAAATGTTGAATGTAAATTATAAAAGTATTGCTCCCAAATCCAAAAAAAGTAGATAAAAATATGATCCTATAAAACAAAGCTTATAAATACAGTACTACAGTGCACTTTCACTAGATATTCAATCTGCCAGAAATAAAAAGCAAAAATATTGCTGATCTGAAGTTATAACCCCTATTCTCTAAAATCTTGCAGCTGTACTTGATATACAATCACATTACTTTTTAAAATGAAATATTATTTTATTTTTACTAATCTATTTCATTTCAACATGTCATGAAGTTTGGTTAATCAATCATGTAGATGAAGTACCTATCTTCATTTTCTGGGTTAACAGGGCTTCTGCTGGAACATTCTTTATACTGGAGAGGCTCTTCTGGAGGAAAGTTTAGAGCAGGAGCCTCTCCCTAGGAAGAGGCAGAGGATGCTGCCTGCATAATTATCATGCTGACTTAGTAACCTAAACCTGAGAGAGATGAAGTCAACCTTTTCCTCTCACTATGTTTTCTTCTGCTGCATGCAGAAAAGTAGACAGAAATCATCTTTTCAAAAAAGGCCCTGAGTGTCCTAGCGGACAATACTGAACAGAAGCCAACAGAGCGCCCTTTGCAGCAACGAAGGGCATCAGTCTTCTGGGCTGGATTAGCAAATGTGTGTTGTTGCATGTCACTACCTCAGGGGAGTATGTGCAGAGACAGAGCCAAACCCTTCTAGAAGGTGCACTGGAACACAATATGGGGCAGCAGAAACAAGCTGCACCCCCAGAAATTCTGATTGGATATCAGGAAAAAAAGCCACCACTGACAGTGATCGAACACTGAACCAGTTTGCCTACAGAAACTGCAGGACTCAAAACACTTAAATTTTACCTGGAAAATAGCCCTGAGAAGCCTGGTCTAACTTTTAAATTTAATCTAACTTCAAAATCAGTCCTGTTTTGACCAGGAGATTGGGTTAGTTGACCTTCAGGGATCTATTCCAACATAAATTATTCTATTATTCTGTCAAAATGATGAAGAATTTAAAACAGACATTTGCTATATAGCCTATTTTTTCATGTCAAGCTACTGCCAAATTATAGGCTAAGAACATTCACAGAAAAAAATAGCACTAAAAAAAACTTTTTTTTTCGGAAATTCTTTTGATCACAAAATAATATAATTATGTTCAGTGTAGAGAACAATAACGACTCTAAGAGATTTTTCAGACTCAGAATAACGTGCCTAGGGAAATATTCACGTTCCTCTCCATTTTTAGCCTGGATGTATTTCCAACCAAAACTCTTATGTGTGCATTAACCAAATATGAAACAGACTGAAAAGGTCAATGAAGATCTGCCTGTGAATCCGTTTTTGTGGCCAGAGGATTGTGGATGTGGCTGTGGCGCATCATCAGTTAAGTCTGCTTTAATTACTTTTACACTGTTGTCACTTTAACTTTTTTAGAAGTGTCTGAGTCGCTAACCAACTTCAGAATGATACGCATAACAGATGCAAATTTGTACCCTGTAACACATGTTGCTGGTGATTAACAAACACAATACAGCAACTAATGTTAATGAATTCTGCATACCATAAATAGCGAATTACCCCTGCCAGTACAAACATCCACAAAGATAAATCTTGATAGAAAAGAGCATCAAAGAGAAACAATCAGAATCTTCTTTATGAAAAGGCATTACTAAAGGTTACTCACACAAATTTGTCAGTTATTTTTGTCTTTTAACTGCTCTCCATGGCACCAAGCTGCACTTGAGATACCAGCTCCTGTTGAATTTTTGTCTGAAATTTACAGTGCTCACTAAAGCACTACAAGCATTATGTGACTCATCCTTTCCACCAACCTATTTGCTTGTACAGTTCTGCAAATTGAAGCACTGCAGTCATATGCTGCATTATCAAGATGTGAATAAGTTTTCTGAAAAACATGCAACCTCTTGTCACTGTAAACCACTCAAATAAAATAGAGCAGATTGGCCATTGGTATTTAAATATTTGTAGCCATTGTAAATTCAAAATGCAGGATACAACAAAATCAGTAAACCAAAAATATCCCTCTCCTTGCAAAATATTATATAATAATCATTCTAATTTGTCTAAGGTTACGAATTTCATTGTTTGTACCAGTAAATTAAGGGGCTTGGTTTTATTTTTGTTCATGTATTTAATCACAGTCCCAAAGTTAGACCTGCTTGTTGTATGACTGTTGTTGATAACTTTACAAACTTTTTGATTGCTTGCATCAATGTTTGAAAATATACATGTATTTTTTTCATTTAAATTAAGTAATCGTCAAGGCTGAGGTTCTCAAAATGCAAAAGAACTGAGTGTCTGACATTTGTTGCAGAATGCTATTGATTTGAGAACTGTGCTTAAGTCTTTCACGTGTTCATAAAAAAAGTCAAAATTAGTGAAAAAACCTATAAAAATAAAAAATATCAGATCATAGGTGTAGACGTTAATGATCTGTTCAGGCTGTATTAACCCTTTGTGAGACTGATCAATTACCTGATCAGGGCCAAGAACTGCATAAGACACCAATATGATGTGCAGGAAAAATGGCAAAATGGCAAAATGGCGTTTAATCACACGTGGCATCCGTTTAAGTACATTCTTGTTCTACTTCGTCTACGCCCCCTAAAGGTGCATTGTCCAATTACTGAGCTCGGGGGGGCACTATCCCGTGACATCCCGAATAGCCTCGCTGTCGCCTAATACAACACATAGGATCATAGAGTGGATTGGGTCAGAACTCAAGGTATCAAATTATATACTCAAGAGAAAAGCTGTGAGATTAAATGTATATATCCTCACAATAAACTTAATCACGATACTAAATTCTCACTTCAAGAGTGATGACAGACTTCTACAAAGATTATGCACCTTGGATTTTTGAACATCTGCTAATTATCTGTGATCTGTATCTGCTATGATTTTACATAAATTGTAAAGACAAGAACAGAGCTCTGGGAAGCAGTTCTAAACAGTGCGTGAAGATCTGTTTAAAATATCCCAAAACATTCATAATAATTTTAGTTGCATTCAGACAATTTTTATATTGTTGCAAGACTTTGCATTCTTCACAAACATCTCAGACAAGTGTTGGTATAAGAGAGCACGGGAATAATATAGATACATTCTCATAACATATTTACAAAAATTTATGGAGAACATATGGTTGATATTATCTCAAATGTTATGGGAAAAAAGTGTTGTGCACCTCAACATCCATTTCTAATGGGAACTTCAAATAAAAGCAACATGGATGGNTTTTTTTCTAAATAAACATTTGGCTGAGTCAGAGATAGCTGTCCTTTGTTCCATAGTACTTCAACAATCAGACAGTCAAAAATATTTTTGTAGTTCTTTAAGCTGAAATCTGTCCTCAGCTCCAATCAGGAAATTCACTGAAATTAAATCAAGTAAATTACTCTAAATTTATGCAATGTTTAGTAGGAATACTTTGGGCATTAATTAGCCTCTAGAAATTCTATGTAATTACTAATGTTTTAATATACTAATACTTTAACTTTTGTTGTTCATTTCTTTATGAGTTTTCATTATCCCTTAGAAGAGTGTGAATGTCCTAGAAAGATCTGAGGTGAGTACGTGGACATTTGTTTCCAATTTGTCAACCAAAATATGTAAATACAAATAAAAAGTATGCTTTCTTTCTACTAAAACTGAAATTTTGAAAATAAAAAGCCCATCTCAAATTGGCTTGGATATTGGAGGTTGGGAAAGAAGAAACAAGAAAGGCAAATCTTCTGTTTTTCTAAATGATCAAAGCAACAGTGACTTAGAAAAAATACAAAGTCATGAACAAACGCTAAATGACGTAAGGGTAACTAACATTTTACAAGGTACACTACAGGTATGCTTCCTCTGTAACCCAGTATAAAAATGCTGATATGTTTTCAAAGACCAAAAAAAACCTAAACAATCTTTAGCTATAAATTAATCATTATATCTTGCTACTATAAACAAATCAGAAGCACTCGAGACAACGCAAAAACAAGTAAAAAAACCAACTGAAAGTACAGTTGTACATATTTTATATGTACATATTTTATATGTAAAATATGAACATTCTGTGTTGCTGAAAAGAAAATCAGAACCATCCTGTGGTCATTGCTATGTACTCTTTTATGTTGACCAGAGCTACAAGCTAATTGTGCTGTTATGCCAGTTTTATTGTAAAATTGGTATTGATGTCTGTATAACCAGAATTTGCTTTTAGAAACTTAAATTAAGCAATATAGGAACTTTGGGCTTGCAGTATATTCATATCCAACAACCACACAGAGAAGCAAAACTACCTTTACGAAAACTGACATACGGCTTTCACTGTGACAGATATTTTCCTGCTCCAAAATAGTTGGCAACACTATAAACAGATAATTATTTCTAAAGTAACATGTTTTCTACCATTCCTAATTTTGGAATATATCACTATAATTTTGTTTTTATTATTATTATCACATAAAAATGAAAGGTTTTTACACTGTTTGAAATACTTCTGTTTGTTCTTCTCAGGCATTTAGGCTGCCTACGTAGAACACAATCTGTCCGATCAGCTATGGCAACCAAGTCTTGTTTTATTCTTCAGAATTCTACTATTATTATCATAAGAAATAAAATTAATTGCCCCATTAATAGAAGCAAAATAGAATATGATATAACCTACTCAAGAGCTATATCACTTAGTGCAATAAAATTAGGAAGGAACTGGTAGCTCTAAATTTTGTCCCAATCAAATATCTTTGGTTCAAGAACTGTCAACAGCAAGCAAAAATGGCACAAAGTAGCCACAGCTTAGAAACAGAGACATCGAGGTTTTTCTAGCAATTCTTTAAACTCATTGCAATGAAAAAAAAGTTGAAAAACACCTTCATAAATACACACTGCTGCCTAACCAGCTTAAATTTAATATTCTGTTAATCTACTCATTTGAACAGCTGAAAGTTGTGGATGTTTCCACAATGCCTTTAGCATGCACATGCTCACCACACCATGTGCTGCTATGGGGAAGCCTTATTTATATCTGATGCAGAAGCTCAAGTACTTATTCCTCAGCATCAGCTGGAGCTTTTAACACCTGAGGTTAACAAGACACTTGGAGAGGATGCTGGCCACACTTCATGGGCTTGAACTCCAATACTGTAATCACTGCTTAGGATAGGAGCTCTGCATCAGATAGGCAGCTGAGTTCCTCCTCATCCCACAGCTAGACTAAATACTGGGTCAGCACAGGCACTGGTTTGAAAAGATACCATGCATACTTTTTCTCACATGCCTCAGAAATCAGGTCTCAGCTGAAAGAATTGGTGCTGACAAAGCAATGCACATCATTTGGCTGCTCTGGTGGTCCCCTCAACTCCTTTCCTACTTTGTCTTTCCATGGTTATCCTTGAAGAGTTAAAGACTGTTTAAAATCCACTATGACCTAGAAGAGGAATGGTTATTAGCTTCCACATTCCCTCCTCAGGCTATACTGCTTAGCATTTCTTCTGAAGCTGTCCAGGAAAATAGCACCATATTCAATTGCTATACTTTCTTGCCCTCTGCTGGAAAAACTGTCAACTGAATTTATAGAACTAAACCTTTTAAACTAATTTTCCAAACAATCATGAAAATTATTTTTTTTTTTTTTTAAAAAAAATTCCATTAAAACCTTTATAAGAAATGCTAAAAAAATTATTTATAACTAAGCCACTCGATCTCTGAAGATTAATCCTGACCCTGCTTTAGAATCAGACAGAGGCACTGTCTCCAAAGTATTCTTATTTGAAAATGCAAGGGAAAACTGGTGGGGGAGGGAAGACTGAACACACAAGTGAAAGTTGGGGAACAATGTATATGCCTGCCCTTCTCTTTCACATGAATGAAAGGTAGATTATTGTATTAAGTGGAAATATAGGGCAAGAATATTATCTGTTTTAATACACTATATTGTTTTTTTTATATATTATAAGTGCTTAAGTGGGTAGCAAGTGTTACTCCTTTGTCAAGTAACAGCATGTATGTGTTTTTCTATTAAAAACAGTTGAAGAATTAGTCATAATAGAAACTAAATTATCTCTCTGCCATTATAGTATTATTATGTGTGTATATTTGGTAGCTTTTTGATAATTTCTTTGAGTTTTATGCCTTCAAAACCTAAAGCCTCCAATTTTCTCTAAACACATACAGTTTCTTCTGAATAGCAGTTGGAAAAGCAGTCAGGTTCATTGGCTGTATTGTCACCATTCTCTTTTTCATCAAAAAGCAGTTATGGTGGATTAAAAAAGTAATGTCACCATGTCACAAAGAAGGAAGGATGGCTCTTTGTTAAGCATGCCTCTGGGAAGAACCTCTCTCATTTTTAATGCCTCTTCAGGCCTTTCAGGCAATCAGTAGTTCCCTCCTGTGAGCCATGAACCTTTGCAGAAAGTCTTTCTGTCATAAGTAACCTTCTGCTTTCTACCTAGTGACCTTAATCTTCAAAATGACAGGGAATTTCCATGGCATGGAGAATTTGCCTTACATACCCCTACCCAGTGTGGAATGACTCACATGAATAAGCGTATCATATTTAGGAAAATAGAAATTTTCTTTCAGCTGTTCTTCTTTCAGTGAATACTTTTGAAGACCAGGTCTTAGCTTGATATAACATAAAATAACCATCTCTGCTGGGATAAAACAGATGGAAAATAGATGTGAACAGGACTCATGTTTCTTTTTTTCAGCTGCAGTCCGGTGGGTTTTGTTTGTTTGTTTGTTTTTTTTACAGTGATTGCTTCCATTCACAGTGCTGTATTCCACTAATATCTACAAGTTCTCAGATTTATTTACTAATGTGAAGCAGATTTTAGAGAATTTGTTTTGAGATATACCATGTTTCTACTGGCAGCACAGAGAGCATCTTCACTCCTGTTGCTGACCACCTAATAGCCTTACTTTTATTCACAGTAAGGTCATGTTCTCTCATCTTCTTGAAACATTTTGGAAGATGGAAACAGAAAATACACCTAGCAAATTTTGGTCAGCAAGTCCTCTGCTGTCTTTTTGAGAACTACAAGCAACGGACTGAGATAAAGTGATTCAAACTGTATGCATATAGATTTACATAGAGAGATATTTTATAGACACAGCTATCAAAATGCATCAGCCATGACATCAACTTCTGTCAGTGTGAGCTCCCAAAAGAGGGTTGCAGAAGCACAGTTTCTTTTTGCCTAAAGTTCTTCCTAAAAACAAAAACATCAGAGATAATATACTAACAACATGGTGTGGCTCAGGGAATAAGTAATGACATGCATTGCTTTCATTTCAAGAACATAAATTCAAGCTCAGCTAGAGTCATTAGAGTCCTGAAAACCCTGTTGTGACTCCTCTACCTACTGAAAATGAGTTTGTTTTCCAAATCCAATTACTTTGGTTTTATATTTACAAATCCAGAGGATATGTTACATCACAGAAAACATCTGCAATCCTCTTAAAGTTTTTTAGTAGAAGGATCAGTGATTAGATGAGACTGATACTGATGTATCCTCATTTGCTTCAGGTGCTTCCCCTTTGCTGAGATACCAGCAGAGAGGTCTTCTGTCCAGTTCTTCCCAAGAGGCGACCTCATTAAGGTTTCCCATTACTGAAGGAGAGGCAAACCAAGGCTCTCAGTGAGGGATCAGAATTTGAATTTTCAGATCAGTTCAGAAATAAGTTGGTGTGGAGAACAAGCACTGTGCCAAAACAACTTCTGATGTTCAGAATACAGAGCTGCCACAGGGTCCTCACTGATGATATTGAAATTGTCAGTATTTTACTGGGAAAGGAACACAAGAACATTTGTCAGATTTTGTACCTATCTATTCATTCAAACCAGAATTCCTGCTCAGGAATAAGAGACTAACTAGACTGCTGCGACTGCATAACTAACACAGCGTGCATCCACAATATTATGCACATTTCAGAATGTGAGCAGGAGTTCCTGTGTTCAGTGTTTAATGCAGTTTCTATCAGGGACGATCAAATGTGATTTTAAGAAGGAAAAGCTAAGGCATCCAGAAAAAAAATACTAGATATCCCTTAAAAGGAAATAGGAAAAGACACTCTTGAAGTCAAACTTCAAGATTTAACCTTTATTTCTCATCTCTATTATTTCCACCAAAATAAATAAATAGATAAATAAATGTTTTTAATAGCTTGTATGTAAAGCAGTTTACAGGAGCACAAAATGACACTATGACAAAATGACAGCATCAGTATTGAATATGAAGCAAAATATGGCACTTCAGACCCAATGTGCCAACTAAAATTCACAACTTTTGGTGTATGGCATTCCCACTAATACCAACTTTGTTTCAGTCGTTTATTGAGTAAGGGCATACCCTTAGTGACATACTGGCATACTCTTAAAGCTGACTTGTACCAACATTTTCATTTTTATAGTAATTTACTCAAAAACTGGATGGTGAATTTCATTCAATTTTTTAGAAGTTTAGCACATTTAGTACTCACTTTCCTGCAGTTCTTTATATCCTGTAGCAGGGATACCCTCTGGCCACGTGGTTCAGTATGGTTAGATCTAGTTACCTGCAGTTACTCCGGGATTAGGACACACTGACAGATTTACATTTTCTCTGATGTTTCTGATGTATCTCGGGCTTGGCATAGATACAACCTGCTCCTATACCAAGCAGTAGCAGACTGTGTTTTCTGTACTTTTTATGTTGTCAAAAAAGTGCATTTTCCACCATGCATTAAAGTCCTATTCTATTGAGCAGGAGTGGAAAACAATGATTCCCAAGCATAATCTGAATTCCCATGAGGAGCTGGCTTATGATTTTAGTAACATCTACCATCCAAAANTATTTTATTTGTCAAATTTCCAGGTTTGGCTTTAGTTAAAATGTTGAATGTAAATTATAAAAGTATTGCTCCCAAATCCAAAAAAAGTAGATAAAAATATGATCCTATAAAACAAAGCTTATAAATACAGTACTACAGTGCACTTTCACTAGATATTCAATCTGCCAGAAATAAAAAGCAAAAATATTGCTGATCTGAAGTTATAACCCCTATTCTCTAAAATCTTGCAGCTGTACTTGATATACAATCACATTACTTTTTAAAATGAAATATTATTTTATTTTTACTAATCTATTTCATTTCAACATGTCATGAAGTTTGGTTAATCAATCATGTAGATGAAGTACCTATCTTCATTTTCTGGGTTAACCAGGGCTTCTGCTGGAACATTCTTTATACTGGAGAGGCTCTTCTGGAGGAAAGTTTAGAGCAGGAGCCTCTCCCTAGGAAGAGGCAGAGGATGCTGCCTGCATAATTATCATGCTGACTTAGTAACCTAAACCTGAGAGAGATGAAGTCAACCTTTTCCTCTCACTATGTTTTCTTCTGCTGCATGCAGAAAAGTAGACAGAAATCATCTTTTCAAAAAAGGCCCTGAGTGTCCTAGCGGACAATACTGAACAGAAGCCAACAGAGCGCCCTTTGCAGCAACGAAGGGCATCAGTCTTCTGGGCTGGATTAGCAAATGTGTGTTGTTGCATGTCACTACCTCAGGGGAGTATGTGCAGAGACAGAGCCAAACCCTTCTAGAAGGTGCACTGGAACACAATATGGGGCAGCAGAAACAAGCTGCACCCCCAGAAATTCTGATTGGATATCAGGAAAAAAAGTCACCACTGACAGTGATCGAACACTGAACCAGTTTGCCTACAGAAACTGCAGGACTCAAAACACTTAAATTTTACCTGGAAAATAGCCCTGAGAAGCCTGGTCTAACTTTTAAATTTAATCTAACTTCAAAATCAGTCCTGTTTTGACCATGAGATTGGGTTAGTTGACCTTCAGGGATCTATTCCAACATAAATTATTCTATTATTCTGTCAAAATGATGAAGAATTTAAAACAGACATTTGCTATATAGCCTATTTTTTCATGTCAAGCTACTGCCAAATTATAGGCTAAGAACATTCACAGAAAAAAATAGCACTAAAAAAAACTTTTTTTTTCGGAAATTCTTTTGATCACAAAATAATATAATTATGTTCAGTGTAGAGAACAATAACGACTCTAAGAGATTTTTCAGACTCAGAATAACGTGCCTAGGGAAATATTCACGTTCCTCTCCATTTTTAGCCTGGATGTATTTCCAACCAAAACTCTTATGTGTGCATTAACCAAATATGAAACAGACTGAAAAGGTCAATGAAGATCTGCCTGTGAATCCTTTTTTGTGGCCAGAGGATTGTGGATGTGGCTGTGGCGCATCATCAGTTAAGTCTGCTTTAATTACTTTTACACTGTTGTCACTTTAACTTTTTTAGAAGTGTCTGAGTCGCTAACCAACTTCAGAATGATACGCATAACAGATGCAAATTTGTACCCTGTAACACATGTTGCTGGTGATTAACAAACACAATACAGCAACTAATGTTAATGAATTCTGCATACCATAAATAGCGAATTACCCCTGCCAGTACAAACATCCACAAAGATAAATCTTGATAGAAAAGAGCATCAAAGAGAAACAATCAGAATCTTCTTTATGAAAAGGCATTACTAAAGGTTACTCACACAAATTTGTCAGTTATTTTTGTCTTTTAACTGCTCTCCATGGCACCAAGCTGCACTTGAGATACCAGCTCCTGTTGAATTTTTGTCTGAAATTTACAGTGCTCACTAAAGCACTACAAGCATTATGTGACTCATCCTTTCCACCAACCTATTTGCTTGTACAGTTCTGCAAATTGAAGCACTGCAGTCATATGCTGCATTATCAAGATGTGAATAAGTTTTCTGAAAAACATGCAACCTCTTGTCACTGTAAACCACTCAAATAAAATAGAGCAGATTGGCCATTGGTATTTAAATATTTGTAGCCATTGTAAATTCAAAATGCAGGATACAACAAAATCAGTAAACCAAAAATATCCCTCTCCTTGCAAAATATTATATAATAATCATTCTAATTTGTCTAAGGTTACGAATTTCATTGTTTGTACCAGTAAATTAAGGGGCTTGGTTTTATTTTTGTTCATGTATTTAATCACAGTCCCAAAGTTAGACCTGCTTGTTGTATGACTGTTGTTGATAACTTTACAAACTTTTTGATTGCTTGCATCAATGTTTGAAAATATACATGTATTTTTTTCATTTAAATTAAGTAATCGTCAAGGCTGAGGTTCTCAAAATGCAAAAGAACTGAGTGTCTGACATTTGTTGCAGAATGCTATTGATTTGAGAACTGTGCTTAAGTCTTTCACTTGTTCATAAAAAAAGTCAAAATTAGTGAAAAAACTTATAAAAATAAAAAATATCAGATCATAGGTGTAGACGTTAATGATCTGTTCAGGCTGTATTAACCCTTTGTGAGACTGATCAATTACCTGATCAGGGCCAAGAACTGCATAAGACACCAATATGATGTGCAGGAAAAATGGCAAAATGGCNAAAAAAAAAAAAAAAAATCATAAACAAGAAGAGAGTGACAAAGTTAAATTCGGTTTTAATACAGATTGGTAACCCTCTTTAAAGCATTTGTACAAGAGTTAACTGTGATTACTAGAATTCAAAGTCAAGTGAAGAAAGAGCCTTGTCTTGCAATGCAAGGTATGCTCACATTCTCAGAATATCCTTCTTTAATGCATTTTTTCCCTTAAGGTCAGATAGCAGAAATGGGGAGAATGTGCCCGTTAAAAGCATCTCACCAAATACAGATGGCCTGAAAGCACCATCTGGGAATCACCTCCATTTTCTAAGTGCAATCTTCAATACCAAGAACCTTTAAGGTATCAAAGGAAAGTGCTTTCACTACATTATATAGTCAAGAACTCTTCAGATATTGTTTCTGCCTTGCATCCTTAATGCTTTCTCTAATTTTAGTTACTTCTAATGGGCAAATCATAAAGTTTGTCAAAATATGCTGTTCTAAAAAAGTTTTTCCATCAGAACTCCTTCAGTCAGCATCAAGAGACATCACCCACACGTTGTTTCAAGTTCTTCAAAAAAACTTATTTGATGGTTTTCTACCAAGTTTTCTACCACTTCTTCTACCAAGAAAAAGAATTTCTGCAACAGTAAAGTTCTACAAGCCTAGACAGAGATGTTGTGCCTACTGAAATGAGCCAGGAGCTGAAGTGGTTGGTCCCAGTAGGGCACACCCCCACAGCACGCATTCAGGGCTAGGGCAGCAGTGGGGAAGGCTCTGTTGACTGTCTTGGCAATTAGCCATGTCTGGAGTCCATCCAGGGAGACTGCCCAGTAAATTGAAACAGCAAGACACAGAAAAACTGCCTGGTCCCCTTAATGCTTTATGGCAGATTAGGAGCCATAGGTCCGTGTAGATAAGAAATACTCAGTGCCTGTGTTTGCCACTGAAATAACATTGTCCACACTACGTAAAGGCCTTGGAAAGCTTCGAATATAGAAAGGAAAGTCAATGCTGAGTACAAAAGAAGGAGCCATGATAGTCCTACCAGAAGACAGGCTGGAGAAATGGGCCCATGTGAACCTAGTGAGGTTCAACAAGGCCAAGCACAAGGTGTTGCACTTGGGCCTGGGCAATCCCAGGTGTTTATACAGACTGGGCGAAGAACCCCTTGAGAGTAGCCCTGCGAAGGGCTTGGGGTCCTGGTGGACAAGAAGCTGGACATGAGCCATCAGTGTGCGCTTGCAGCCCGGAAGGCCAACTATATCCTGGGCTGCATTAAAAGAGGAATGGCCAGCAGGGAGGGGGAGGTGATTGTCTCCTTCTACTCAGCTCTTGTGAGGCCCCATCTGGAGTACTGCATCCAGGCCTGGAGCCCCCAGTACAGGAAGGACGTGGAGCTCTTAGAGTGGGTCCAGAGGAGGGCCACTAAGATGATCAGAGGGCTGGAGCACCTCTCCTATGAGGAAAGGTTAAGGGAACTGGGGTTGTTTAGCTTGGAGAAGAGAAGGCTCTGGGGAGACCTCATTGTGCCCTTCCAATACTTGAGGGGAGCGTATAAAAAGGAGAGGGAATGGCTGTTTACGAGGGTGGATGGTGATAGGACAAGGGAGAATGGTTTTAAACTGAGACGGGGAAGGTTTAGGTTAGATATTAGGAGGAATTTTTTCACTCAGAGGGTGGTGAAGCACTGGAACAGGTTGCCCAAGGAGGTTGTGGATGCCCCATCCCTGGAGGCATTCAAGGCCAGGCTGGATGTGGCTCTGGGCAGCATGGTCTAGTGGTTGGCAACCCTGCACAATAGCAGGGGGGTTGAAATTGGATGATCTTTGAGGTCCTTTTCAACCCAGGCCATTCTATGATTCTGTGATTCTATGAAGACAAAAGCATACAGATTCAAGACCATTATTTCTCTTTGTTGTCCATCTGATACAAGGGTAAACCTTTTTCCAGAAAAAAATATAGAAACTTTATAACCTTCAATGGACAGAGACAGAGGGGGACCACTGAATACGAGAGCACTAACTCAAACTAGTAAGAAAGAGCTATGCATTTTAAAGATTTGAGTATCCATTTACTTTTCTTTTTTTGTATTCCATTTAGAAGTACATCAACTTTATTCTCATTATACTCTGATTCTAATTTTACCCTCAGCAGTCTAACCCCAATGCAAGATCCTTATCTGTAAAGTAAATGCAGCAGAACTGCGACCACACAGACTTTTGGCTGCTGTCTAATCCCAGCCTGGAGCAAATTGTCCAGACTCTGCAGCCATACCAGGCAAATTCCAGGGCAGGCACTTAGTATAAGAGGAGGGGCAATGGAGGAAGAAAGGGTGGAAGGAGAACCATCTTGCATTCTAAAATAAAGGACTGATCTCAAGTGGAAACCAATTCGGTCTTTCTGCCATGCCTACTATAAGCAGAGGCAATTAGTGTCTGTCATCTGTATGGTGGCTTATAGTATAAGAAACCTTTTTTGCTGTGACCTTTGAGGAGTTACCTGTTTGCCTTCATCATCTTGAGAATTGCCTTCTGAAGAGCATTTAACTGGAAACTACAGTTAATACCAACACAGGATCATATCAATATGATGATTTCACACCACTGTTCCCTCAGTACTTTTACGGATTGATATGCAGTAAGATGTCTGTGACTGCTGGACATGGTTATTTTTATTGGAAACAAAATTTGAGCATGGATCGTTATGGCTTATGTTTAAAATAGAATGTTGAGTCACTTCCAAATTATCATGATTGTTTAAAAATATATGAAGTGCTTCACTGAATTTTAATCTCTCTACTGCAAAAACAATTTTGAAAGATTACAGCCTTACACATTTTTAGAAGGATGTAATCACACTAGCTAAAACATAAATTTCATACACCACAATAATTTTTAGTCATTTTGCACTGCACATACCCAGCATTCAAATATCTCTTTCAAGTGTCAAAATAAAATTAATATTTATTACCACACCTCTGAACTAACACATTTACAAAACTGATACTCAGGACATTTTCTACTAAGCCATCTAAGCCATTTTATACTTTCTCAGTTAAATGCATTTTCTAGAGCTACTTCTCTGCTTCAGGGGCTCCCAGAATTTCTGAAGCACTTTATGGTTTGTTTCACTAAATTCTTCAGCAATAATTGCTCAGAGTGAGTCAAGAAGGGGACTCCAGTTCCAGTGGTGGTGTTTCTATGTTGTTAGCTTACTGTAAATAAAGCTATAAGAATAATTGATATTTCTGAACCTTACTCACACCAAAGGTAGTAACTGAGCAAGTACATAAAATTAAAAAGAATTTGTCGTGCTCAAACCAAAATCTTTGCTTTTGACATCTGCAGGGCACCAGGGAAGTTCACAGGAGCAGGATCCATAACAAAAGCAGCTCTCCAACAAGGCAAAATATAGGCCATGGTCCTTAACATCTTCTTGTTTGGAGGGAATAATAAAGCTCCAGATGAGAACTTCATGAGGTCAAGCCCACCTGGAAAAGGACTAAAAAGGAGTGTGCGCTCTTGTCAGAGGGAGGAGGCATTGTTCGCAGTTGCTACTTCAAACTATGTACTGGAGTGCTTCAACTCCATTGTTTAGCCGACACCAAGCATGAGGAAAGAGGATGCCCCTATGCTCTTCTTTCTCCAATTCCTTTGCGTGATATCCTCCTTGTTATACAGGTTCTAGCAAATCAAGTCTCTCCAGAAAAATGTTCACAGGATTTCATGTACCCACCATGACCTTATGACCTGCATGCTGAGTTTCTCAGGCTTCTCAGGATCTCACTGATTGTCTTCACACACTGCAGTTGAACTTCAGGCGCATAGAAGACTTCAGTGGGAGAAAACAATATTCATACCTAAATGCTTTTTTGATACTAGTCCTGTGTGATCTGGCACAAAACAGACTTACTAGAATCTGCATTCCTAAATCACCTCTTCACCTTTGAAAAATCCCAGCCTTCCCTCCTCACCCTCCTTGATAAAGATCATTTAGTCAAGCAGTTCAGACCAAACAAATATCCAAGCAGATACAGTATAATTGTTTGCTGCTGTCCATACAATAATTAATCTGGCATTAAATCTCTGAGATAACAATTCATTCGGTGAGCTAAATTATATGTACTCCTGCAATGTGGTGGCAGGGAGGAGAGGAAGAAAGAAGCTCCTTTTACTGTGGCGCACTGAAGGCACTGGAAGCTATTTTTGTTGATTCATGCCGAGCACCACCAGCAGTTTTTAGTGGCCTGTGTTTTACAGCAGAACTCCCAACTCTGCTCAGCACCAGTACTTGGGGATGATGGCTGCCTCTTATCGATGTAGCAACATGTTGGCGTTTATTATACTTTTATTCTCTGTGCCGCTGAGGCTGCTATACTTTGTTCCATCAGGGAGGCAGGCAGAGTTTGTGCTAAAAATGTGAATTAATAATCTTCTAACTGCACTTGTGGCCCTTCTGAGTTTATTTTCTACGAACAGTTTAAACAAATGAGTGTGACTGGAGGGAATGTTCTCAGAAACTGTGACACTTATAAACACTGGCTGTCCCACTGGAAGTAGAGTTACTGCTCCTTCTGTGAGGTAGCACAAACTAATAGCATTGCTCAACATGTGTGGCTGGGCTGGAAAACCCTCAACAGTGCCTCCATAAATGCTCACAACATAATGATTGCAAATGCTTCCAGGGCAAGAGTAGTCCTCTGAAATAAATGTAGCAATGATTCTTTATAGCTAACATGTTCAAGAAAGTCCCTCTCCATCTGCAGACAAGATACAGAGCTAACCCTGCTCTCATGACATGACCTTGCTCATACAGGTCACAGCAAACAAACAGCACTGCTGCATGATAATTACAGACCTACTTAAAACCACCTCACCGAGCTTCCCAGAAATCTCTGCTGCTCTGCTGATGTCAGCACAAGTAGCCAAAAGCCCTAATTAACTTCTGATCGAACTTTGTTCAATCTGAATGGATACAGCCTGTGCATAGTGCCTTGGCTGGGAAGTCTGCCAAACCTGCAAGTTCCTACTGGGAAGAGAAGCACTAGTTTTTATCCTTATTCCTTGTATCCTCATGTTCCTTCCCCAGGTGCTTGCTACTCTCTCCTCTCGAGGACAGGAGGCTGAGCCATGTGGGTCTTTGGCTTAGCTTGGTGTGTTTTCTCTTGCTTTTTAGGCATGTTAAGAATTTACTGAGAATCCTGGCAGCATGTGAAAAAGGTGGCTCAAAACTTTGGTAAGTCACAAGAGGGAACGAAAAACCCTTCCTTCCACTCAAAGCTGATCAATAATCAGATCTGTCCTGTTCTTTTGGGTTAACTCTAGAAGAATTCAAGGTTGATCCTAGCCCCAGCAACACAGACACAGGCTGCCTCAAGAGGGGCAGAGGCTGGAAACAACTGCTCCTGGTCTATTGCACTGACCCTATAACTGCAGCAGGAAACTGAAACAGAAACCTGATGGGGAAAAACTGTAGCTTGTTCTTCCTTATGCCCTTTTCTTCTGTTAAACGTGGTCTACTATTAGTGCTTTGCTAATATGGGACATCTAAATGGGCTTTGAGGAATTTAATACATTTAATGAATTACTTAATAAAACTGAATTTGGCTGGGTGACAGTCATCTCATTCAACAGTGACTGACTGAAATAGCACTCTGTAGAGTGGAAAGGCCATGATGTGGTTTATAAAGTTCTTGTTGCTTTGTTAGACAAAGATGGTTCTTTTGGCAACAGATGTTCATGGTTTCACGTGCAGGGTCCTAAGTTCAGTCTCTGTGCTCAGTGATCTTCCCTAGGGTGTACTGTTACAAGGAAATTCGTGAGCTGCATAAATTATTAAATAAAAAACATTAGTTCAGCTCTACGCAGATGCAATGCCTCTCTCCCCTAGGGCAAACATCTTACTCTCAAATCAATCCAAAGTGCCAGGAGAAATAGCCGCTAGTTTCATTTACCTCAGGTCTGTTTCAGTAAGAGTCAGTGTGGCCAGTGAAATGTGCAGTGTCTCCAAAAGAGAAAGCTAAGAGAAAACCAGTCTCACTGGCATTTACTTGAAACAGGAAAAAAAAAAAAAAAAAAAAAAAAAAAAAAAAAAGCACATATTAAGGCACGAATTTTTTTTATTTTATTTTCAATTTTCAACTCCAGATGCCCACTTTGTCTGCATTTTTTCACTTGACTATATAGAAAGCTTGCCATCAAAGAACACTTGTGACAGTTATATACCTTTATATATATATTTATATCTCCATCAATTTAGTGGCAAAATCATGCATAAAAAAAAGAACTGTTATTTCACCTAGGGTAGTCTTCTTCAGCTTATCTTGTAAATTGTTCTCTTTGTGTACATAATCTTTTATACACAAAAACATTGGATTTTGTGACCAAAGCCTGTTGGCAGCACTATGTCAGTGGTCAACAGTATGTCAGAAAAATGTCATTACTATGTAGTAATTTCTGTTCCTCAACTGGTTGTCAACACTGCTTCATTTCTGGGATTTGTTTCTTTCAACCAATTGTAGATATTTTTATCTGTGCTGGTCCTCTTAGGCTTCTTTTAAGCTTACAGGAAAGTAAAGGTCACTTTCAGGGTACAGCTCTTCAGATCCATTTTACATTTGGGCAGATCCATGACAGATCCTTTTAGACTTATTGGTGAGTAACCATGTCCCCATCTACAGACAGGGAGAGGCGTATTTTCATAATGGGATTACAGCCATGTACTACCTGGATCACACCTAGGAGATGCTTTTTCCTCTCTCTTCACAGATTAGAGTGAATGATAAATTATAACTGTGTCTATAATGTTCTTCCCATATTCCTGTTTTTTGACAGTGTTTACAAGAATTATTGCCAAACTTTTCTCCCAGAAGAACTAAGGTCATGCTCCTGAACTGCTTTGTCCTGTTAACAGAGGAATGCCTTACATTCCAATACATGGACTAATAAAAATCCATTTTTCTTACAATAAGAAAATTAAAAATATATTTGTCATTTTACTTTGATTTGAAATAAAAATAAATTTGGGCCTTATTGCAAAATATACTCTGATTTCTTTTGCTATAGAAGTTATAAGTGTCAGTTTCTGAGATCCCTTTTTTATTTTATTTTATTTTTAATATAATATCACAACTTTACCTAAGGTCTAGCCATGTAAGCAGGAGTCCATGTCAGCAGCACTGAGGCTGAAGTAGGTAACCTTTAGATGCTCCTTCCGACCTAAGTTTTCCTGTGATCTAAGTAGTATATATAGTAGGCACTACTTCTTTTTAATATCTCAAACTCTAAATGTTGTCCTAATCTGACATGAACAACGTTAAAGTTTATTTAATATTACAATTTCTAAACAGTATTTCATGAATGCCTAGGGTGACAGAAACATCACACATGAGCAACTTTTAAATCAGGGGCCTCTGTTATCTCCTGTCATTCTATCATACCCATGAGAAAGGAAGAGACAGAGCTGACTAATTGACTGTATGACTAATTGAAAAGTTTTATTTGCCTTTTTTTGTTCATGCTTGATCTACTTTTTTTACTCTTGTTTCTTTCTAAATATATTCCTGCTTAATATATTTGAAATAGACTAAAGATTCTCATGGACAATCACTTGAAGAATGTCCATATTGCGTTTGTACAAGTCACCTCAACACTTTTTCTGGATGAAATCATAAACTTCAAGGGAATCTTTCACACACTTCAACTGCCTTAGGTGTTGTTTACTCATTTTACCGTGACCTAATACCTTTTAGGGACATTTAGTACTTCTAAGAGCATTTAGTACTTCTAAGAGCAGTACTTCTAAGAGCAGTCACTAAAAAGTCCCATATAATAACATCTGTACAGTGACAACCTTTGAACTGGAAACTTTTACAAGGGCTGCTCCAAAAGTAATGCCTCCTATTTTATATTATGTCAGATCATGACATCAAAAGTGAATGTTGGTGGGATGGCAGTAGACACTGAAACTTCCAACCACTATCCCATTACATTCTGTTGCCATGTGACAGATGGCAGCAGAGGGGCAGTCTGTCAAAATGGCATCTGACATGGAAATGTGTGTGAAGCAAAGATGTGGAATTGAATTCTTCCATACCGAAAATGGTGCCCACTGACATTCATTGACACTTGCTGAATGTTTATGGACCCCATATAGTGGATATGAGCACAGTGAGGTGGTGGGTGGTGCGTTTCAGCAGTGGTGACAGTGACCTCCAGTGGTGCAGATTTTTACTAGTGAGGCATGCAGGCTGTTGTTCATCGCCAGTGAAAATGTCAAGCTACCGGTGGTGACTACGTTGAAAAATAGTGTGTTGTAACTGAGAAATTGTTTATGTAATGCCATTATTGTGCTCTTTGTAATCTGTTGCATTTTCAATGGAAATACATTCTTTCTGGAGGGAGCAACATAGATTACTCCAAATACGATGGGTAATAACCTGAATTTCATCCTCAGCTTACAAAGTTTCTCTTCCTTGACCACATTATAGGAATGATCACTAAATTAAAAGTTTTCAATCACCTTTAATATTAACGGGAAGTTATGCAGAAACCTGTAAAATTAGATGAGGATATATTGAAGAGAGTTGTGACTAGCTTTCATCTTTGCAGACAGCACTTTAATACCCTTCTAGAAAATATTAAGTGATATTCTTAAAATGGTAAATTGTGAAGAGTACCTGTAGAACAGTTGTAGGATGAAAGCTTCTCGCATGAAATCCTAACAAAATTAACATCATCTTGAACTTGAATTCTCATAGCAAACTTCACAGACATTGAAGTAAGACTGAAAGCACTGAAGTGAAAACCATACTGCTCTAAAAGCAAATATGAAAAGCAAATTGTCAGTAAAAGAGAAAGCAAGATTACATATATATATATATATATATATGTATATATGTATATATATACAGATAAAAGACAAACATATGCTTCTTTTCTCAACTGATAATTTTGCTGTTCTTCATTTTTATACTGGAGTCCCTCTGGGCCTTCAACAAGAGGCTTGCTGATTACCCAGTTTGAGACAAAGCAGGAGAGGAAGTCAACTGTGTTACATCTAGACCACAAAAAATATTTTATTTGTGGCTAAGCAGCTGGCTAACAAAGGAGTCAGAAGCAGTATACTGGCCCTCCCACCTTCCATAATACCTGCAAATTTCCCAGGAAATTGTCTGATCATCTGTTTACTCTATAATAGTAAAGCATAAATCAAGATTCTTGTCATCTGAAATATTTTTGCTTGACATCAGAAAAAAATTTTCTTTGTGGATAACTATGCAACAGTATTTTAAAACCACAAATCTTTAGTAACTAATATACCTTGAAAGACTAAAAGCTTACTTGCAGATTCTACTACTGCAGAATTCATCTGGGGAAATTTGTTGGCAAGCCTGACAAGATTTCTTTGGATCTTTTTTTACCTGCAGGTAATAAGAATATGACAATATCTAAACATTTTTCTCTTAATAATTGGATGAAATTCTGAAATAAACTGGAAGAACCACTGGAATACAACATGTAATAATTCTCGCTCACAACCTGTAACACAACACACAGGACAGTATATTTTGATGTAGTAATTGGTAATGTTTAATTAAGAATTCTCTCTGGTAATATCCCTAAATACAACTGTTTCTTGCATAAGCTTTTCAGCAAATTCAATAGATCGTTTAAGCAACATCTGAACCTTATAAATAGATGACATATTCTTGTATGCATCCTTAGCACCAATAACATACAGCTAATGCATCATATTCAGTAAAAATGGCTGTAAGTGATAACAGGTGTTTAATGTAATGGAAACTGCTGATAGTTGGTCAACATGTAAATTAATTTTGTTATTTACTGAACCAAATGGTCAGTTCTGGAGCACTAGCATGGATAAAATTAATGTCTACTCACTGCAGAACATCTCATCTGTAGTTTCACCAGTTTCTAATTCCAGCTACTGTGTGATTTGTTAAAATACCCCTCTGACAGAAAGATTAACTGACTTACTCTGTGCTCAAGAATACTATGCTTTATATTATCAAAGAAAAGTAGCTAGAGGTCATACAAATGAGCTTCATGAGAGATTAAGAGAAGTGGTAAGAAACAATAATTATGTGCTTTTTCATCCTTGTACTCTGAGCTAGTTACCATGTCAGTATGATTTGCTATTATTTTCTTCTTGCTTTATTTCTTGTAGCAACAAATTGATATTGCAGAAAATGCAATTTAGCCATAGAGCTCAGCTGTTAAGCTATTTATGATTGTTTTATTACAATTTAATCTTTAGTTTTGCTTCAGAAGCCCTACAAACTCATGATCTGGCTTACTCTGTGATTCAGAGCAAACCTTTTCTCCAGCCAGAGTTTAAACTCATCCAGATGAAATCCAATTTAGACAAGCACACGGGACTAGAAAATCTTGCTTGTCTTGATTTGTTGACCCAAAAGGGACAGCACAAACCCCTGACGCTACAATCAGGCTCCTCAAGGTAACACATTGTGCCTATGCTCTCTTGCTCACTGCACAGGAAATGCACATTAGTGGGATGAAGCTGGTGTGCACCTGACCCAATGCGCTCCAGCTGCAAGATCTGCATGCACATGCCATAAACACCCACATCTGACCACATTGCCAGGCACTCGGAAATACAGACTTATCCTCAAACTGCATGTGATCAAAGTCTTAAGAAATCAAATGAAGGCACTTCGGGAAAACTCAGGCACAGAGTAGCCCTGCACACAGAGAATAAAACAGCTGCCTAGGGAAGCACTGTATCTCCCACTTCCAGATGCCTCTCTGCTCTCCTGTGACTCCCTGCCCATGTGTCTGTCTGCCCAGGGATGAGGCAGCGAGGTGACAGATAGGAAGACTGAATGTGCTCCACTGACAGAACCCACACAGCCCTTAAAACTGTGATAAATCTCCTCAACCCACGCCTACTTCTGCAGTCTCTTCTCCCAAGTGCACAGTGCATTCCTCTCCAATGTTTTGAAGTGGTATTAATTTATACATGCTAGAAATAGATAGTAATAGATAATTTTTTTTGCCGTAAGTTTTCTCTGAAGCAGGTTTTTTGTTTTTGTTTTTGTTTTCCAAATACAGACAAAATTACAATCACTGTGTACTGTGCATCTTGAACACTTCTTTTATTCAGTTTAACTGGCTCAAATGGGAGGAAAACAGTAATTGTGCATATAGACTCAGTTCTCTTTTACAACTATGAATGTTCAGACATTATCCAGAACTTCAATCTCCTCTTTCCTTTTCTGAGTGTATCAAGAATGTGTTTTTTAATCCTCCTCACTACTAGGAGACTGTGTTTTAAAAATGCAAAACCCCTTCAGTGACTTACTGAGCATTATCATTCAGATATGAACTAGTTTTGGAATTTGGGCTGCATATCTGACAGCTACATGTCACACTGAATTATTCAAGGAAAGAGTACTATACTCAAAATCAGTAGAATCCAGTGAGTCCTGCCTGATATTTTAAGAAATTTCATCTATTTCAGAAGGATTTTGCTATGTTAAGAAAATAAAAGTGCATATCAAGATGAAGTAACAGTCATTCCTAACGCGCTCCTTAGATCAGTCGATTGCATGCCTTGGTCCTCTACTCACAGCTACAGTCTTGAAATGCTTTGAACAGCGCACTACCTGTGCTACACAAAACCTTTCTGTTGTTAGCCTGCTGTGCAGTGCGAGACAGATAGAATAACTCAGGGAGGAGTACTGCATTCTTTTTAAATATGTATCCATCTGCAGACATTTGCAAAGCACTGTGCACTTGCTCTGCCCTCACAGTTGTGAGTTCCAAGGCCTCAGTTGGCCTGATTAATAAAAGATGAAATCACTGTAAATAAACAAGAAATTCACAGATATTTAAGTCACTAGTATACAAATGGAAGTTAGCCACTAAATTCAAATTAATAACAATTAAATGCCCTGACAGAACTATCAAGCTTCTTAACCCACAAAGCAGTAATATGGACCTGGGGTGCAGAAAGTGCTTTCATCCTTCCAGCTGGAGTGATCGACTGCAGCCACAAAACTCGGGGGCAAGGTTAGAATTAAGGATCCAGCCTTGCAGTTATGAAGATGACGTTTTCCAGCATGGTCTTGTTGCTGTTATATAACTTGATTACTGCATGACCATAAGGATGCTACATAGATCTTGGGAAACAAAACAGGGAAGCAAAAGAAACTCTACAAAGGGAGGAAAGGTGAGAGATATTCTGATTAGGAAGAGACACAACAAATCTCATGAAGCTTCTCAAACCAGTGATTAGCAGAACTGAGCAATGTGGGAACTGAGTCCATGGAATCATAGAACCACGATATTAATGAATATCCCAAGTTGGAAGGGACTTACAGGAATCACTGAGTCCAACTCCTGGCTTCACATAAGACCACACAAAATTCAAACCTAATGTCTGAGAGCATTGTCCAAATGCTTCTTAAACTTCAGCAGCTTGGGGCCATGACAACTGCCCTGCGGAGCCTGTTCCACAAAAAATTACAGGTTAAACTCAAGCTGATAGGAGTGTCAAATAACCATTCTGAAACGTCTTTAAAGCCTGTGATCCAGTTTGCAGCATGGGTCCATGGATTGTCCTGTGGGTTGTGTTTTGCTCCTGCCCACCAATTCCCTGTTTGGTTCAGGGCATGTGCGATTGATTTACAAAGCTCAGTCTATGGAGGAAGTTCATTCATCCTCAGGAGTGCAAGAGGCACGTTGTCTGCTATCTGCTGGGCCATACCCAAACACTCCACTGAAGGAACTGAAACACGGTGCGTTACATATGTGAGACAACCCACAGCCACACCATCTACACAGGAGAAAATTCTGCCTTCCATAACAGTTGTATATTTGCAGTGCATCGGTACAAATTTGCATCAGTAATGCTGCATAACTTCCTCCAAAATGTGTCCCTGACTTTTGTCCTGCAGCTGGCTTGAATAATGGCTTGAATGTGCTTGAATAACAATGCAGAATAGTTTAATTAAAGTATTAGATAAACAAAAAGTACATTTCTCTTGGAATCCAAACAGAACAGTCAGAGAATAAAAATTACAAAGGAAAAAAAAAAAAGCCAAGAAACAATTAACAGACACCAAACCTCTGATAAACCATTCAAGCAAAACAAGCTTCTCCCAAATCATAATGATGGCTCATTATAGAAAAATCTAACGCTGCACAAACCACAGGGCTTTCAGTAATTGTGATCATCTTATTTACCTGCAACTCAGCAACAAGAGAACATGAGGAAGGTGAAACTGTATAATAAATCAGGTAAAATATACATCGTTCCCCATCACTTACAGGAAATGTGCAGCCAAATTTTCCCCAGCTGAAATGCCCAGTTAAAATGAACAGCATAAGACGGATATGAGGGGATGGTAGCAGCCAGTGCAGCTGGCTGTTCCTTGGTGGCTGTGCATGCACTGCAAAGCTGAGCACAGGATCTTGAGCACATTGCACATACACCTGGACACAGTACTTGCAAAAGGAGAGTTAAGGGCAGCCATGTGATGTCAGACAGAGCATCATTTGTGTAAAAGAATATCTTAATATGAGGAAGACCTCTAAGCACTCAGTAGGGACTGGAATAAGGACCTGTGTGCAACTGTATAGCGCAAGGAGCAAGCTCCCAAAGTACTTTAAACAATTCTAAACTAAGCACTTTTCCTATTGCTGCCTCAGGACTGCATGAGGTCTAGTATTAAGAAGAAAAAGGGATTTAGTTCACTCAGAAGCACATAAAGACAATCATTTCAAAAAGCAAGTAGTGTAAACATACCATTTGGGTAATCAGAGCACAGCACTGCTGCCTTTCCAGTATCTCAGCCATGGTGCAGAATTAAGTCCTCTAACATGCTAGTAGCAGAGAAATCAACACCTTTCTACATCTCAGAAATTGGCAGCCAAAATAAAAACAGGCACATCCATAAGCTTCTAGAATATGCATGAAAATGTGGCAGGAGTTCAAAGCCAGTTACAAAGAGGCTGAATGGTATTCCCACAGAGATCAACAAAACTAAAAATATAAGTATATATTCTATGGTATCTAAAGAATTTTACTGCCTGATAACTGTCTGGATAAAATCTGTAGTTCCGCTGCACTAAGCAGTTACAAAATCAGGCAATTGTATTAGAGAGAACTGAATTTGGAAGCCAAATAAGTTGCAGATAAAAGGGAAATTTGGAGGAGGAACTATCTTTCATAACATAAAATTGCAGGTTTATTGCACTTTTCTCCAAGGACTTCAAAGCACTATGCAAGCAAAGTTTTATGGCTTTACTGCATTACAGGATGCCAAGACCTTTTTGTTCTTTCCATAGATTTTTGTTTTTCTTAGAACACTTTCTGTCCTTTAAGATTGTCATGTAAATTGGTAAAATAATATCTAGTTGAAACAGACAGTCAAGCACCAAAGTTAATTATCTCTTCTCCGTCTCTGTGGATCCCTAACAATCAAATTGTGACAGTAGTTCTAGGTTAAATCTGATATCTTCATACTGCATGCACTGCAAATTTCAGCTCCTCAAGGAATTTTATCTAACACAGACCTCTGAGAGGAAGAATAGGAGAAAACTGAGGAATTCACATGTTCATGCCTTGGTAGGATGCTTCCTGCCTTCTACCCAAGAATCAGAAAACAAACTAAAATGGAAGACATGTTCCAGCTCAATGGCCATTTAAGAGGGTTTGAACACCTAGCCTGGGAAGATGTCCTGGCCCTAAGGATATGAAGGCATCTGGACCACAACATCCCCACTCCATGTGCTGCATCTAGAAGGTACAATTCTTAGGTCCACAGAGGATTATTTTAAAAAACTCAGTCATAACTTTGAACAGAGAGTATTTACAAAGGAGTTTTTAGGAAAAAAAAAATAAAAAAATGGACTCTTCCAAAGGTGCGTACATGGTTTCAGTGTCTAATTTCAGAGTTTATTCAAGCATTAAGGGCAGGTCCTTTTCATTGGTTTCTATTGATACTGTTAAGCTTGTACAGGGTGTAAGGTGTTATTACATTTGACTGACATGCTACATCAGTAGCATTAACTGCTTGACAAACATATCAGATTTTCAAGCAATATAGCTTGTTCCACTCAGAGGGTCATTTAATGGAGTGGTGCTGACTTAATATGTATCACTTCACAGATCCTACCACATTTCCTCTGGGGAAACTGATCTGAGTTAGAACATTGATATTTCCAGGAAAGCACTAGCAGTGCACATTAACCTACATACCAATTAAATGTAATGGGACTTGAGTTCTCAGAACTATGTTTTAGCAACATTTAGGCACCTAACAATGAAACTAGTTACCAAAATACTTCTGAAAAACTCAGTATTACCTATGCTTCCTAGATGACACGTATCCTGTGTCATCTAATTTCTTTCCAATTCAAGGCATACATGAGTTACTTAGAGGATGATTACCAAATTACATAGTTCAGGCCTTCTCTAGATGAGATGAAAAATTTGTCTTATATCCAGAATTGTGATCCAGGAAGAGTAACTAAGAACAATAAGTTGTGTACAATAAACACGGAACAGTCTTTCTTCCCTCTAGTTATTTACTTCATTCCTCCAACAAATATTAATTAAGAAGTATGGTTCTTTAAAAATAAAATGTTATTTAAAAAAATAAGAAAGCCATTTGTAAATTCTGGTTAGAAACACCAACCATATATATTTTATAACCTTCATAACTTTAATTATATTTTCATGCCACCTATTCTGTTCTATATTCTAGCCAACTATTAATAGTACTAGCTTCACTGGATGTGTATGTGCACTGATTTCCATTTACATGGCAAGTTTTGTAACTTATTATTTGCAATTTAGGACTCTTCAGTTTAACATTTTATAATAGGAATGTCTTTTTTTAATGGATAAGAAATTTGAAGCACATAATAATATATGCTCCCAAAGGACAAACAGAATTTTCATAAGATACTGAGGGAGATAGAATAATTCTTTACACAAGCTACATTTTGCTCACAAATCTATACTTCGTTCAATATTTCAAATTGTGAGCTTTATTTAATGCCTCTTCTAAATATAATTACACAACTCAGTATTCATTATACTGAAGGAAAAAAAAATTGTAATGATACAGCAAATCTAAGAATTAAGTTTCAGTAGCAATTTTTTTTCTTAATTATCAAAAGGAAAATGGAGCAATGTACAACTGCAATAGCCATAGGTCTAAATTTACATGTCAGTCTGTCTGGTCTGCAAATGGCAGGAAAGTCACTGTAAAAAAAAAAAAAGCCAGAGGGCTAAATTCTGCCACCACTTAGGTCTGTGTGGTTACACTGAAATAAATGGCATTGTCCAAGTGTGTTTAAGAGCAGAATTTGACCCATTGACTTCAGTAGAAATTGTGCTAGAAGAAAAAATGGACCCTATTGGCTTAAATATAGCAGATTGAGAGCCAGAATTATTATCTCATTTACACTGGAAGGGCCATTTGAAGTAATGCTGTTGTTTTAATGCAAACTGACTTTCTTTCTGTCTTCCCAGCAATCTATCAGTCTGGCGCTGCATGTTGTATATAATGTATATTGCTTTAGCAAGTAAAAATGTTCATTTTAAATACATAATGTCCTGCATCTGTCTTTATTACAGCCAAAACAATGAAAATCTACCATCTCACTCTACAATCAAAGCTCTATTTTTTATTAAAGACAATTCCATTATTCTGCAATAAGGGACCCAATACATGCCCTCATTTTGGTGAAATTGCTAATGGAGATTGAGTTTCCTAGAAGAATTACTGAACTTCTGTACTTTTTGAGATTCTAACTTAATTCATGCACTTATCATGATAATGTGCTTTATTATTTGTTACACTAGTCTGATGAATTCTCCCTAGGCAATGTGTAATTATTAGACAATATCTATTACAAGAACACTGAAAATTGCTATTATATGGTGACTCCATGCAGTTTACACTATCCTTTCTCTATTTCATCTCTTGGCTCAGAGCTGTCATTGCAATCTATCTGTAATAATTCAAGGACAAAGTTCTATTACATTTTCAAATTACCTAATTATAGTGCTGATTTCACATTAAGATATAGATAATAAAATAAGATGACTTGGCATTATTTTATCATTGTAACATTCCTTAGGTACGGGTATATGCTATCCCAAATCCAATCCACTAAATGCAGCACAACCAAAGCTAAAAGTTTTAGGAAGCTTTTGATGAAACTGGGTTATGATATTTTTATGGAAGAATAAGCGAAAAAGTAACTTGAAATCACTTTTCTGTCCTGACCAACTTATACAATGCCCACATTCCTCATCCAGACAAAAGTCACAGAGTCCTACAGTTTTACTGGGCAAATATTTCTGAGTAGTCAGTGTTCACTTTGCCTGCCATTTCATTCCACTTCTGTATCTGGAGTTTTATAATATGGGAACGTTAGCTACAAGAAACAAACAAACTAACTAATAATTTTCATCTTACCTCATTAAAAAATACAGAGAGAAGCTTAAAGTTAATAAAGCTAGAAGAACTGAAAAAAAAAGGACTGCAGAAAAGAACTCTCCACACCTTTGCTTGCATTTAGTTTTCAGTATTTTATATCTTTTAATGATGATTTTGTAAACCTCATTTTCATGATTGTGTGCCAGTAATAAGTAAATGGCCTCCTTTTGACACATGGTGAGCCAGGCAGACACCATGAGGGACAACAGAAGTAATCCCCCAGCCCAGTCCTGGACCACACATCCTCCACATTTTAGCCAGCCCACCTTGTCATTGACATGATAACCTTTCACCAGCACAAAATTGTCTTTAAGTCTCAATTACACAGTGCTAATTTACAGCACAGTCAATTTCGAAGTTGCTATTTTCCAAGTATGGGAAGATTTTTTCTAGACACTTTTAATCAAATACAGAACACTTAACAGCAATATAGATGTTTGGAGAACTGAAATCTTCCACTTAGAGTCGGTTTAGTATCAAATTGCACTTTGTGCATTTTGTGCTTCATGAATCTCAGAGTTTTAGAGTATAGTGCCCGGAGCCCAGAAGAGATAACTTACTTGGCCTTCTGATTTGCTGCGTGGAGAAGGTCCTCAGTACCTTGTGAGTGCAGAAACTTTCAACAGATTAAGCAGGCTGCCTGCTCATGAGAGAAATTGCATTTAATCTTTAGGAAAAAACAGCGCTAATGTGTTCATTACACTGATTTTACCGTTAAGAATTATTCTACCCAGCTTGTTGGAGCTGCAAGAGCCAATTAGCCAAGCAAAAACTAGTTGCAGCATTTAATGCATTTCTAAGCTTAAAAAAGAAAACTTCTAGGGCATAACAGGCCACCATGAATATTTTACATTCTGTAGCTGTTACTGTAACGTGGTTCTGGTTTTGTTTTTCACCAGTAGAGGAAGATGTGTCTTCAGTGTACACTTGTTGTGCCAGTGTGCAGTATTTTCAGTTTACATTTCAGAGATGAGGCACATAAGCAGCAGCAGATGGTATTTGGAGCACAGTGAAGATACAAAGATACCAGGGGAGCTGGAAGAGAGGATCTGAGCATAACAAGCTGCTTTATTAGACCTCCCTGATGAAAGTATGCACTTCTAAACATGTTTACTTGCTAACATTGTTTTCAATTAGTTCTATAAAAGCATAACATTAAAATATGCTAAATATTCCTTCAGAATATTTTAATAAAGCTTAAAAGGAAACTCCGAAGTATGTTTTTCTCATGTTTTTCATTCTTTATAATTTACCCTCTACATGTATACTGTATTCCTTCAACAGAAAAATGTATTACACTAGTTTGGGGAATGTGGAACAGAGTTGCAGAGAGGCAGTGGGAGCCTCACAGTAAGTCTGTCTGTAGTAGAAAGCAATCAAAGGTAAACATATGAATGTGAGAAAAAAAAAACAGGAAACAAACTGTGAACAAAATCTACTTGTTCAGAGACAAAGGTTTAGCTGGCTATCTTTGAAATGTGCTACAATCATGAGGGGCTTGGGTTTTACCAGTTAAGAGAGATCTCAAGTAGTGACCAAAGCAACCCATACCAGATAAGGTATAATTACCTTGGGTAGGTGACTGGAGTCTTGAATTGCTCCAGAGAGCTCAGCTCTCTTGAGACTAAAGTGTTGGCAATGCTACTGTCATTATATTTGTCACCCAAGTGTAGAGTTAAAGAACATGTAGGTTGCCCAGCTGTTTGGAGAAAAAAATAGCTCAAATTCTGCATGTGAAGAGGTGGCAGATAATTGGGTGCATGGGGGAAGGTGGATATCTGAACTTCCAAGGCCTCAAGCAGATTCCTGCTACTTGCCAGCTGCAACCAATATGGATTGCTTTTAAACTTTGATAATACCTGGACTAGATAGAAGTGGCACATCTAGAATTCTCCAGTTAATAAAGAGACATGAGCCAGAAACAGGAACTAGTCTGATGCATTGTGATTCCACACATACAGTGTTTATATTGGAAAAATGGGGCTTGGGGGGCTGAAAAAGAGGTGAAGGTCTTGCTTGAAGGAAATATCCTAGCAGTAGGGGAATCTTCTGGAGACAAGAGATGCATACAGAGAACTGCTGGGGTGGGGAGTTCCCAGTGACGTTGCCCCATAGCACCCAAAGTATGTCACAGTGAGCAGCAGCACAGTAGGAACCAAATCAAATCTCTTCCTGCCTGTCCCAGCAGTGACTGCCCTGACAGGAAGAGAGGACAATATCTAGTGACCATAAAAAGAGTGTGCCTCAGATATACAAGCAGGGGTAGAACTGGTCTTTCTTGTTCCTAAATAAATCCCAGAATCCGGATTCCACATGGATTGTCATTCATTCTGTCTTATCCATGGCAATAGGGTCTTAGAAATATTCTCAGATCACATCTAGACATGGCCATGAAGAGTTAGGAATATTTTAGGGCAGCTGATGTTTTCAATCTTTACCCAGCTCAGACTAGAGAGAGATGAGGAGGTTCTCAGAATACAGAAGCTTAGATATGCCAGTACCTATAATGCTGTACTTCCAATAAAGGTTTTGGATAACAGTTTAAAACAATTATACATTTCAGCTCTAAGTTTTAGGTTTACCTCCTACATTGTTTACAATCTCTTTATATGAATAAGATTCAAGAAAGAATCCTTGAGATTGTGAGACTCCATTCCAAAAAAAAACATCTGAAAAACAGAACTCTCCTTGACCTCCTACTTGCCATTGCAAGTTTAAAAAGGAAGTAATTTCTCTCTGTCTGGACATGGGATTAAATAGACTGATTGTTTTCATTTTTTTATTCCAACTCTGAAGCAAGAATTATGAGACAGCTTATTTGAAACTGTTAGCATGTCCTTACATAAACAAGCAACAATAATTGAGATTGGTGATAGACAAATATTGCCTGGAGGAAAAACTTGGAGTTGATAAGAAAGGTTTTAAGTTTTTGTTAATCTGACAATTAAATGAAAATTAGGAAGAATCATTTGAACTCAGTAAGAGGCTGCATATTTTGAAGGATCCGTTTTTCAAATAGGTGAAATATACAGGAGTTTATTTTAATTCACAGGGAGTTATCAGGGTAGCTCGCCTCCCTGTAGTATTGTAAAATGTTACAAAGACTTTAATTGACAGTAGATGATTATTACCATTTCCTTTGCATACCATATCTAGAAGAGGTTCACGCACTGAGGAGAATCATGCTACTACAGTGGAGATAACTTAGCTGCTAGTGAAGCAATTAAACAGATATGGTTAACAGCTGGTATACTTTTAAAGATAGAAACTTACATCACTAAGAAGTTAAAAACACTTAACTGTTCAGTGTAGACCTGCTGAGTGATTATTTTAAACATCTCTGGATGCATGGCAACCTCTGTAACTAGAGTAGGACAAATATTTAGGGGAGCTGGAGCCACAATAACCTCACAGTTTGTTCTCAACTGTTTGAAGATAATCACTCTAACATGTATTTGAAGAACATATATAATGAACAAAGATTCACTTTTAGAGTACAGATTTTTACCAGGCTTTTTTTTTTTTTTTTCCTTTTTGTAATTTGTTTGTATTATTTCAGCACCCAGGAAACATAACCAAGATGAGGATCCCAATGCCTAAACATGAACATTTGGGGAAACAGATGGAGCAGATGAACACTTGTTTAACAGATAATGCACTGAAGTTCTCCAGTCATTGGGGTTGCTCTGTAATTCTTCAACAGCCATCATCTGGTTAATTCCTGATAGGATCTTAATGGTACCCTGTGAGGTCTCTCAGCCTCTAGGGTAATACAAAAATTGCCCCATTGTGTTTTCATTCATAATTTCCAGCATGACTGTCCAGATCACTGAAAATCTGATTATACTGTGATTTAACTAAAAACTTATGGCAAAATTGAAATTGTTATTAGCAGGTAAACATGCAGTTTATAATATGTACCCAATTTATCCATTTTTATTAAGTCAGATTGATCTTAAAAACGTGCTGTCTATGAATATGAACTTGCAAAATAGCAGATGTTGTTGCTATAATTTTGTTTTTTTAAGCATGAATTGAATTCTTATTTTGACATTTTATGTAATTAATCAGGAAATTCAAAGCATTTCAACCACAAATTTTCTGATCCCCTGCTATTACTTTATGTGTTCCAGGTGATAAACAGATAGATTACAACTGTTAAGTTTACAATATAGATGTAAGCTATATTTAGACAAATTAATGCATGGTCTAATGCTAATTAAATCAAGAGAGTTAGACCAAGAATAAATTAAATCCTTTTGGGTTCTGTGCATATTTACGTTGTACACTGAAATTAAGGTGGCTTTTTTCATTACTGGGTACTTCGCACTCCAGAAAATTCAACTTGATTTATATTTATATTGTTGTAACTCTTTTTTTTTTTTTTTTTTTTAATGTTATTTAAGAGAGCACAACAAAATATCTGCTGTTCTAGTGTAGTCAGATTTCTTTCAGGAACCACCAGTCTCTCTTCAGTGTCATGGACAAAAAAGACAGGTGTCCAGAAGGTGTATGTCCCGCAATGCACATTTTCTTCCTTTCCCCCAAAAAAGATCATTGAAAAAGGATATTGAAAGCAGAAGGGCAAATCTGGAGGGGATCTAAAGCCTGCAATACAGAGAAGAAGGGAAATATATCTCTGTGAAAATTAATCTCAGCTCAAATCTCTATATTACTAACCCTTCTCTCAAACCTCTTCAAATTAAAGCCTGGAATTTCTCTCAGCCATTTTGATATATGCATTATGCATTATTCTTCTGAATGCTCAGTGTTAAGCAGTAAGGAAAGTGCCATTATCTACAAAGTAAATATAATGCAAATATATGTATACATGTATGCACACATGCCTGGACAAAACCTACAATGTATGCAGTGGTAGATGTCATTTTCTGGTGTAATACTCAAAGTACAGCCTCTCCATGGGGTTTGAAAATTTCTGATTATGCATCTCTCCAAACTTTATAAGAATAAAAACCTATCTATCAATTCTTTATATCAATGTCTTAAATATAAAATTGTAATCTTAAATGTGGTAATAACAACCAAAAAAACCACAATCCCTCTTATATACCAAGTGTCCATGAATTTTGTTTGCTACTTGATCTTGACAGGAATTTCCTAGTAAGAAACACAGCAGATGTTTTTCTGTCCAAGCAAGAAAATTGTCTTACTTTAAAAAGAAATATATTCTTTAATTAAAGCTAGCACTCTAGGACTTGATCTGTATAGTATTCATTTGCAATATTTTTTAATGCTAAAAGGCCTGCTAGAAAAAGACCTAAAAATGGGTATATTCCAGTACCTCAGAGCGCCACAAATATCCAATTCTGTCCAAAATGACTTGTGGCAGTATTCCTCAAAGGGAAGATTATGTGAGTGGGAGGGCATTTGCCCCAATCCATGATTGCTCCAAAAGGGATGACTGTCTTTGATGTTAGTGTCATTCATAGTTCAGTTTGTACAGTTATTAAAGTAGTGACAAATAACAATAGCCATATATTTATGTGAGAAGTAATTCCAAGACATTGAAAAATTGCTTGAGGAAGCAACGATTCTGCATTTTGCAAACAAGGAAGTTACCTGTATCTCTCCTTCGGTGATCCTAGCACTTCAAAAGCAAATCAGAAATAGCAAGAGGCAGTTAGTATTCCGGTATTCCATGAAGAAAAACTTAAATATCCCTGAACTAATAAGGTCTTAACAAGCTCACGTTAGACTTGATGTAATGGTCAAAATCTCCAACAATGTGATTCCTTCAGACTCAGCTCCTCTTTCTGAGCTTTTGCCCACCTGCTTGCAATGGTTATACAGCCAACAAGCTACAGATGTTGAGACAAAGAGCTTGTGTCTTGGAATAGGTAAATTAAGTAGATCTTTCCTTGTGCCTTATAAGCAGTTGTTATTCTCTTAGATGTACTGGATATTGAAAATAAGTCCTTCCATCCTTTTCTGGCTGACTGTGATTTATATTAAATATGATTTCAACATAATTAGCTAACCTCAGACTATTCCATCCCCATGGTATGGCCATCCTTAAGTAAAACAAGCTGGTAGAATAAGTTCATGGCAGAGAACATAGCAATGCATACACTACAAAGTGTATGCCTGTACTTTCATTTAATAATTTAGGGTGCTCTCAGAGGTGGTAATGCAAAGGTGAGAAGAAAATAGTCAGAAAACTGCTCTGATAAATGCAGTACAGATTGTGCTTGGGAATTGAGGGAATTTTTAACAATTCTTTGATGATTCAGGCTGGCATATAATTGGACCCCCGTCAGGACATAATCTAGTAAGAGAGTAATCGCATCTGTATGTTCAAATCATCAGCTTTCTAACTTCTTCAACAGAAGAAATGATCTTATCACTTAAGTTGAAATAAGTAGTGACTTTTTCAACACCAAAGATTAATTAAGTTTTCAACATATTCATGTGTATTTTTATAGCAATCTTCAGAAATAATACATAATCTTATACATTTTCATCTTGATATATCTTACAGTACATTGAATTTCAATATGTATTGCAGCAGAACATTGATTTTATTACATTGTAAGACTCCAGAAGAAAAAAAAAAACAGAAGAAAATATGTTTAAGTTTAAGAACAGTTCATTTCATTCATCTCAGAGCACTGATGTTTTCTCTTTACCATACTTTGTATTCATGGCCTGACTAGAAACATTCAAAGCAAGAAAGCCTGTATATGTCTGAACTCTGTGCTGATCTGGATGGACAGTGTCAGAGTGGAAACTGATCGGTGTTCTCAGTCCTCTTCAAAGCAGTGGCTGGAGACCTCCTTACTGGACAGAAGCTGTCGTTACTGTCACTGTTACCAATGAAAATGATGGAACAAAGTGACAACCATTCTCTATCAACCTGAAGTTTGATCTCCTTCAACTCTACCTGAAGAATCATTTTGCAAAGCTCATGTAAAGCTTTTTTAGTGTGTGTATTTTGTTTAACTGTACATTTAATTGCCAGAGCTTTGCTCAGTCTTGGTTGACATATTAATAAGAAAGTACTGACTAATTTTCATGTAATTATCTGTGTTTCTGTGCTTTTTTGATAGTAGAGAAGCAGGTATTATTTCACATAAAACTCACTTCAAAATAAGACATTTGGAAGAGATGCAATTTTAATTACAATACCTATTTCCAAATATATGGAAATTAACATTTAACATTGTGTGAAAATATAAACACCTCACATCTTTTGAGTCGAATGATCCAAATTTTTTTGCCTTCTTTTATTTTAGAAAGATAGCATCAGGTACGCTCTATTCACCATAATTAAGGCAAGCAGTAAATGAAAAACAAGTTTGTATTTAAGTGGAAGGCTCATTTAGAGAAAAAAAAATTGCATGAAATAATTAGGAAGGAATTTTTCATCTAGCATTATCAAAACAAAATAGTAAGTAGCAAGTCTGTCATTAAGCTTAACTACACTTCAGGAGCACATACCTACTTTCTTCTTGACTGATTTTAAAACACAGCCAAAATCAAACTTTGAATTCGTGAAAAAATCTAATTAAAAAAAGAAAAAAATCCTGCTAAATATACCACCAGTGAAAACAAGAAGATCCTGAGCAATGAGTTATGAGAGACTTCTTTAAACAGCTACTGAAACAAAAAATAATCACTGGAAAATATTTTATAATACTTAGAATTATTCATTTTAGCCATTTATTACTTATGGCAGAAATACTGCTTGAAACAAGCAAAGGCAACAGAATCCAAGACTTAAAGACAGATGTTCATTCACATCTACATTTTAGTTGACTAGTTATTCCTCACACAGACTGTGACTTTGTAAGCAGTTATAAGAGTACACTTCTTGCTATATGTAAAAAGAGTTTTGGAAGTATTTAAATCACTGCAGATCTGCAGCCCTGCTGTATGTGAGAAATTTTTTCTTCCGGACATATTTTTCAGTTTAATTTAATTTTAGGCTGTGAGAGAAATTTGTTTATTAATGTTGAATTCATAAAAAGAAATACAAAACAAAGGTTCAAATGTGATATATTTTTAGAAAATATTAAAACAGTTAAAATGAAAAATTGAATCTTTTTTTTCCAACACCCTGCAAATAATTTAGGCTTCATTTCAGTCTATAAAGCCAAAGATGTATTTTAGTCTCTCTCTTACTTTCAATGAGTTTCTTCTTGCTTTTTGTTCATCCTGCAAAACCAAAATGTTCTTACAAGGCAGAAACTAGTGCTAGCTTTGCAAATTTTGTCTAGGTTTGATTACAGGAGAGCGATTTCTATTGTATGTGCAGCTAATGGATTACAGCACTGAGATGAATTCCAGCACAGACTTACTTCTGCTGTGGGGCACAGGCTAAAATAATTTAACATCTGAGCACTTCTAGTTCTCTTCATCTCTCACTTTTTTAAGAACGAGAGGGAAAAGTATCACAGCAAATATTTAGTCCAAAGAACTTTGCAAAGGGTGTTTATCATAGGTTCTAAACATATACTTTTATTATAAGTATATATTAAAAGCATTATTATAAGTATATATTAAAAATGTTCTGCAGTGATTTTAGTGTTTATATTTTCTGTATATAGAATAGTATTGCATATCGGCTATATGATTGTTGTTAAAAGAAAAATGAAAGACAGCATGTCTTTCCTTTGTTCTGCCTTACTCCTACAGGCATGAACAGCAAGATGTATTAAAATTAATATCTTTTTATTTTCTAGTGCTTATTCTCTTACTTTTCACAAGTCATGAACCAACCTTATCTTCTGCTATATCATATAGGCTTTGCTTACCTGAATGTGCTGCAATGGAGATAAATTAATAATGATATTAATTCCCACAAATCTTCAGTTTAAATTCACTATTTCCATTTTAATTGCTTGGACATAATATTCTAAATTTCAGTGAATAGTTTTTGAATGTTTACAGATGCTATGGTAACAATAATTTAGTCACCTTTGCTAAGCACCCATGCCCGTTATTTCTTTCACCTGTCATAAGAGAAAAGCAGAAAATTATGCACCTAGCTGAGAAAATCCATTTGTCATTGATGTTGGGGGAGGAGGGTGTTAACCTATATCATTTAAGGGCTTCCATAGACCTTGAAAAGTGTTTTCATAAAAAGGCTAGCAGTTCTGAACTAGGTCTAGAAAATTAGGGAGTCAATATACTATTTTTTGTTTCAATTCAGAAAGAAAAAATTCAGCTAATTTACTTGCACTCTGAACATCAGTTTTCAGAATTGCCTATAGGCAAAATATAGCTAAAACATTAAGCCTAAAGTGCTTAAGACACATTTTTTGCCTTGGAGTTATACTCTGCTTTAATGATTCTGTTCCTGTAGTGAGAGCTGCAAAACACAATTAGGTCATTGAAGAAGTAGGATGACCGCTTGTACAAAAGCCAAGGCCTTTTCACATAAAAAGAGCTCTGATTCTTTTCTACTCTACAAGAACATTTTAAGTTAATTAATCTTTCAGTTTTCCTGCAAATCACTCATTAAATCTAATCTGTAAATAATAATTTATAAGATCTGTTACATAACTCACCTTGAATGATTCCAAGAAGCAACACTTACATGAGACTGCATGCTGCAGTGACCGCCAACAGAAATTTGTAACATCTAGACCATCTTGGATCCTCACTACTTAATTCTTTGAACAGACTGATAATATAACGTCCATATGTCTGTGAGCACACATCAAATCTGTAATTGATGTCTTGCTGTCTGTCGGAACACTTTTTTGTACCCATGAGATATTAAGATAAATGCTACAATCATCTCTCAGGGAAAAAAAAATAAATAAAAATCAGAAGCCTCTAATTTCTCCAAAACCAAGCAAACAGTCAATAACGTTATGCACTAGCACAGTCTGGTACACTGCAGACTTAGTTCCAGCATTTTTTTTAAATTTAAGTAGGAAAGAGAACCACTGAAATCATATCAGTAATTGTGATCGAAGCCTTAAGGACATCACAAAGGTTAAATAAGAGGTAATTAAGAATTTTTTCCAAAACTCTAGTTTTCGGTATACAGAAAGTTGTGTGTTTTCAATGCAATTCTCTTCCAGTCGTGATAGTATCATACTTTCCAATAACAAAGTAAATTATAAGAGAAATTGACTTCAAAATATCTAAACTCGTTCTTCCGCCAGGTCAAAAACTGATCCTATGACAGCAGGACATATTTGCATGCATAGATTTCTCAGGTTGTCGATACAGAAAAATGACAGAAAAAAAACCCTAACTGAGACTCAAGCTTATCTTCATTGTCTTTGTTTCCTTGAAAACTGTTCACAGAATTATTTAATTACAATTTTATATTCACTTCCACACAAAGATACTACTTTTTTAGCAATGTGAAATAAAAAGTATTTTTCAAACTTCTGTAGAGACCACTGAATGTGTAGTATATTCTTCCTATTCTTCCCCTGCAGGTAAATCAAGAAATATTTACAGGTCTCCTGTTAAGCATGACCAATTAGTAAAACACGGACAGCAAAACCAAGCAGAGGATATAGTGAAATTTATGAAGAGCATTTGTGAACATCATTGAACTTCATTTATGACAAAGACTGAACAGGAGACCAGTTGCCTTATTTACAAATGATCCTTTTCAATTAATCTTGGGAACCTATTAAACTTGAATTCTGAATCCATATTTATAAGAACGTAAGAACAACAGGAGCATATCCAGTTCAATGAGCAGTGTGTACATACAGGTTCATATGTTCACTGTAGAACATACATAATAACAAAAGCAAATAATTTACTTTCTACATAGGTATCTTCCCATTTTATCCACCTGCTAATGAAAGCTTAATGAGGCCACTAAACCATTCTAAAGACATAAAGAGCATTAAACTCCAAACACACTGGAGATATGGTCCTTTAGCTACTCTAATGCTAAGAGACTTATTTAAAATTAATGTGTTAAATATATTTTAATCAAATGATGTCAGAATCCATCCATCTAATTTTACACATCCAGCTTTGGAACACACTTTAGTAGCCAGCTTTCCTCAGGCTTTTAAACAGCCCTTTTAAAATGCGAGAAGCGTGTGTCTTGGAGTCACTCCATCCAACTCCAGATTCCTGAGAGATGCGCCAAAGTTAAAAATATGGTCATTTTATCTTCCCTCCAGTGTCCATGGTGAAAGTTAGGTTTTTCCAGAGGACTATTCAGATATTCTCTGCCCTAGTAACTTTGCCTCTTTCCCTACTGACAAGAAAATAACCGTAATTTTAAAAAGCGTTTATGGCTGCAGCAGTGAAAGTAACACATCTGTATTCAAAATAGTTGACACTGAAATTTTTGTAGCAACAAATACCTTTTAAAGTTGATCTCCTAAGACAGAGACAATATCATTAAACATAGAATCATAGAATCATAGAATGGTTTGGAAGGAACCTCCAAGATCATCTAGTTCCAACCCTCCTGCTATAGGAAGGAACACCTCCCACTTGGCCAGATTGCTCAGAGCCCCATCCAACCTGATCTTGAGCACATTCAAGGAGGGAGCATCCACAATCTCTCTGGGCTCAGTGGGGTTCCAGTGTCTCATCACCCTCACAGTAAAGGATTTCTTCCTAATATTTAGTCTAAATCTACCCTCTTCCAGTTTAAAATCATTTCTCCTTGTTCTGTTGCTACGTGCCCTTATAAAAAGTCTCTCTCCAGCTTTACTGTAGGCCCCTTCAGATACTGGAAGACCACCCTAAGGTCCCCCAGGAGACTTCTCCAGGCTGAAGAGCCCTAAATCTCTCAGCCTGTACCCGTAGGGGAGGTGCTCCAGCCCTCTGATCTGATCAGCCCCTCCTCTGGACCTGCTCTAACAGCTCAATGTCCTTCTTGCGTTGGGGGCCCCAGAACTGGATGCAGTACTCCAGGTGGGGTCTCACAAAAGCAGAAGAGGGGAAGAATCACCTCTTTTGACCCGCTTGATTCTCAGTTATAAGAAAACATTCATATACAGTCCACTAGCAGAAGAATCATAGCTGAAGTCCAAATAACCTTGCCCATAGGTAGGGCACTTGGAGCAGCAGCATATTCCCCTAGAGAAGAAGAAAGAAAGAAGTCAGGTATTACACCTGGGTCTTTGAAACCACAGAGATAGCTATGGACACCTCAGCAAAGAAGTAGAGCTTGAGGCTAAAAGCCTGAAGCACAGTGGCACTCTGACAGCTATATCCAAACCTTGTGCTTCTGAGAGCACAAGTGAGCATGCTGTGCATCGAAAGGAAGGGTACTTTCAATCATGACAAATTTAGCTGCCATTTCTTCAGAAGTCAGACAGCTACTGCTGCAGCAAGGATAAATTACTTCTTAAGGTACCTCTTTTAAATAAAAAGAGTTAGGCTTGCTGTGGATTAACTCATTGTATGTGTATATATACTGAAAAGCTTGAGAAGCAGGCCAAGAAGCCCAGAGATAAGTAGTTAGTGCACAAAAGAAGTCATGCTTTGCTGGCAAATGAATCCCATTTCATGTTTGCACATAGGGGCTGAAACAAACAGCATAAACACTGTAAGATGGAGATCACTAGTAAGGGAGAAAACTGAAACCACCCAAAAGAAAATGAAAAAACTTGAAGTCTTTTAAGCCGTCAAAACAATGGGAAAAGAGCACTCAGTAAGATCTACTTCTACAAAGTGCTCATAAGATTGGAGCTCTAGAAAATGAGACACAGCCTACCAGGGTTTCTGAGAATCATAGAATCATAGAGAATCATAGAATCATAGAGAAGGTAGAACTGGATGTGAAGGCAAAGGTTGTTAGATCACAAGTGTCATTTCTCTAGCACATCATGCTCAAATCCTGCTTGCCCAAGTGATCAGGGTTGCCTGAAGCAACTGATGTCCCTGCCTATAGCAGGGGAGGTTCAAACTAGATGATCTTAAAGGTCCCTTCCAACCCAAACCATTCTATGATGCTATGATTCCATGTAAGGAAAAATTAATGCAGCCACCTGGTTAGCTCCCTGAAATGAGCACATCCTCCAGAGCTGCACAGGGAAAGAAAATAAATCTAAATATATTTGATCTAATTATGAGGATGCAGAATTGAACAGAAAAAAAAAAAAAAAAAAAAGGAAGCAAAAGCCCAACAGATAAATAGGTGACCCAAAACTAAACATACAGAACTTCTCTTGGTTAAAAGACACAAAATACGAACATTAAAACACTATTATTCAAGCATAAATTTTCCTCTAGGTTTAAGTTTCTACAGCTTCCCAGACTCCAGTAACTCCAGAACTTTTCCAAAAGCAGAACCATAGAGAAATATTAAGTACACACGTATTCACGTACACATTATAAGGTATTAAGTGCTTTATCAAGTTCACCCCTGAAAATGCTCGAAGGATTTTGATCAAACTTTAAAATATACACAGCTTTCAGGCAAGATGGAATCAAAATAAAAATAGAAAAGTTCACATGGCTATCATTTGAGATGTATTAACTCGAAAATCTGTGGTTCTGTGATTCTGTGTGAAAACATCTTCAAAATGAAAGCATTTAGGTAGCCGTAACTATGTGCATCACTCCCCAGTCCACAGAAATAATTGCACTAAAATGCTTGTACTAAGATTAACAACCTATAAAGACCTTCAAGGTAGGTCAGCTTTTAAGATATGTAGTTTCAGTGTTACTTCTCAAAGGCTGTGTATTCAGTGTTGTTCTTGCTGTAGTAAAAGAGAGATATCACTTAAAGGGATTGTAATGGCAGGCTTGCCTCTTTTCCAAACCGCGTACTGAAATCATGTGAAATCAGCAAGGAAAAAACAAGAAATATTAAATCTAAAATAATGAGCTCATCATTTATTCTTGTATTTAGGTTACAGGCTATCATAAATTAAACTGTCTTAATCTAAAAATAACAAGAATTCCTAGGGCTTTCAAGTTTCATGTTAATCATATAAAATTACATAGTTTACTAATTGGTGTTAGTAAAAGCCCTAAGCCAGGAAGAATCACTTCCTAACCTTCAACGAATGAATAAAAATACAATCAAATATGAGTTATGAATGAGTAAACTACGAACATTAAACATCTTTCAAATTCTGTATTTAAATTTTCTTCCCTCTTTAAACAAAACTTTCCACACAGATATCTCTAAAACTCATGAAGGAGTTACAGATCAGAGCAACAGCAGTCCAATAAGTGCATTTTGATCAAGAACAGGCTTCTGGGTTTCTTCTTTGGTTTTGTTTGTTTTCTTAAACTGTATTTACAGTGCCATTGTACATGTCATTTAGTTTAATATATATTATTAGCCTCATTAGGTAATATCTGAATGCTTCTTTACATTCATATGAGAGATGTGCACATTTAGAGTTTTTTTCTCTACCTCTCAAGTTAAATATATATATATATATATATTTTTTTTTTTTTTCAAGTTAGAAAAGCTAATGCAAAAAGACCTTGGGACAGTTATGATCAAAACCCTAACACGGGACAGAAAGGAGCAGAGCAAAGTCAGGTGTCCTCCAGGAGACATTTTCTGAAGGATATTCACGTGTCAGCAGCTCATCTTCCACCAGAGGAAGCACTTTGCAACTCCTAATGTAGTAGAAATATTCCTGGGGAAATTGCAGGATGTAGGGCACCCTGGGGACACTTGCTATTTTTATACCTGGGGACATTTCTAGGTTACCTTGAGGAACTCAGCATCCTCCAAAATAACCTCAGTTTGGGGAACAGAAGCACATCAGTGCTTTCGTAAACATGCAAAAAAATTTTCCCCTTAAATGTAAAATAACACAGGGAAATGAATCAATCTTTATATGTGCTGACTTGCAAAGGCAGCTGCCAGATATTTTCTGTTTTGCAGGTCGAGGGAGGTGATCTTCCCCCTCTACTCTACCCTGGTAAGGCCTCATCTGGAGTACTGTGTCCAGTTCTGGGCTCCCCAGTACAAAAAAGACAGGGATCTCTTGGAAAGAGTCCAGCGGAGGGCCACAAAGATGGTGAAGGGCCTGGAGCATCTCCCCTATGAAGAAAGGCTAAGTGAACTGGGTCTGTCTAGCCTTGAGAAAAGAAGACTGAGAGGGGACCTGATCCAGGTCTATAAATATGTAAGGTGTGGGGGGCAAAGTGGTGAGGCCAGACTCTTTTCAGCGGTGTGTGGAGACAGGACAAGGGGAAACGGTCAGAAACTGGAGCATAGGAAGTTCTGCACCAATGTGCGCAAGAACTTCTTTACGGTGAGAGTGACGGAGCACTGGAACAGGCTGCCCAGGGAGGTTGTAGAGTCTCCTCTGGAGATATTCAAGACCCGCCTGGACACCTGCCTGTGCGACCTGGTAGAGGGAACCTGCTTTGGCAGGGGGTTTGGACTCCATGATCTCTGGAGATCCCTTCCAACCCCTATGATTCTGTGATTCTGTGAATTAAAGAAGATATAATTCTTCTATATTTGGTCATCTGAACTTCATTCTTCCACCACAACCTTTCAAACATTAATGAATCTTTTTATTACTACAGACAGTGTGTCGTATGACAATGAAAAATGTTAACAAGACACTGGACATGATCTACTTGACCCAAAACGGATCAAGAATACCATTCCTACCTTTATAAAGTCTATCATAAAAGTCGTAATTGTCCATGCATTCCTTGGTGCCCTCAAGCCAGGAGATAAAGGTTAGAAATTAAAGAGACTCAGAAAATCAGGATTTAATGAATCTCCACTGTTGATGTTGTAGCTGACTGCCTCCTATAGACAGAGAAGTCCTGTCTGGGATAAATTTCTAAAACAGACCAGCAATGAATAGCTTCTTCCCCAGCTGCCATCTCAAAAGCTTTGGCTCTCCTGATGAGTAACTTGGGTTCCAGCAAGGGACTGTGAATGATAAATTTACAGTAAAGTGCTAGACACTTACTTTTGTCACAGTTAGCTTAATCTACAAGCTGTGTATGACAAAAAGAACAAAAACAGTCATTGTAGTTAATGTGATTAATTACTATTTAAATCAGCAGGCCAGTGGCAGTGGTGCTCCCACTACTTCACTTGTAATGGGCTAGAATCTTGTCACTGGAGTGCAACTAATGAATGTGATTAATGGTGTAAGGTAGTGACATACTGGGCATTCATTTTTCCTTAACTTTACAGTGTTAAGCAGTTTTGGCCACATTCTCAAAATGATAGATACGCTTAATCAGTACTAGTAGAAGTCCCATTAAGTTCTCATTAAACTTCTATATCCTGTGTGTAACCTTGAACAATACATTAGACACTAATGAGCATCTTCTCCTTTCACTGTGCACACAACTTATTAAAGCACTCCACTACCACAGCAACTAGTGGGATGTAAATACACAGATAAAGATTCTTGAACTGGGATTTTTCTATGAGCCTTGGAAGAATTTCTTCTAACTTATGAAAGAAAGATGGCCTTAACAATAGCTATGCAGACAGTCTGTGTGTGTTTATTTGCATTACACTTGAATGCTAAACATGATCCAGGAGCTCACTATACTACATGTTGTAGAAACACAGTTCACACACAAGATGCCAGAGCTGGGCATGATCTAAAAATAGTAGTGTTACAATATTCAAACTCCAGCTCTGTTCTTTGATTAACAGGATAGGTGAAATGTTAAAAGATGGCATGCAGACATCTTTTAAGCTATTCATCTTTAAGTTAGTTAGTATCACTGTTTAGGGTATAATTAGTTATACAGTGCAATTTTAAGCAGCAACATGCCATCAGGCAAATAAAAATAAGTATTTCACACGCTGTTCCTCATCCAAATATGTTAGTGTTAATGTTATAAAGCATCAAGAACTACTGAAAAATCTCAGCATTTTCCAAAATAATGAGGTCAAGCTGATAGTATAAGGATTTCAACAGTGTTCAGACAAGTTACGTGCTCAAGAGTTCACACAAAGTCTTACTGGCTTCATTTAGCCATTGAGTTGGATTTCATTGAGCCACTGCATGGTTGAGAAAACAGTAGCACCGCTTTCATACTTTATTCAATGTAGAATTTCATTTTCATGTAGGTAGCAAGAGAATTATTATCTTTGCTTTTCTCATTCCCTGAAAATTTATTCCACAATTTAAGAAATACCAACAATGGAGTAAATTATGTTAACAGCTATCATTTAACTCAGTTCAACTAAGTGTTAATTTGGGTCAAATTTATCCTGTTTAGAGAAGCATTTTGAAATCTTACAAAAGACTAGCAATGTACACTCTCTTCAATTAAGCCTGAGAGGTATGTAGTGATATATATCATGCACTGGGTAACCTGTTAATTTTTGGAGGATAAAAGGGAGCTTAGATCAACAGCTAAGTTAAGAAAATCAGAAAATATATATTCAAAACAGATCTGGAAAGCACATGAGGAAGGATGGCAAAATTTCAGTTTATTAAATTAGAAGGTTCTAATTTAGGTTAAGAAGATGCTATTGTTTCAGCTACAACACCCTTAGCTGGGACATGAGAATTGACTGTATTCACTTTCTGGCACTAAAAGTCATCTTCTGTAAGTGAGAGTAATTTCTACAATTCTATCACTTGAATTATTTTGACTACTTTCAGTATGATATTTATCATTGTAGAAGAGCTATGTATAGTGTATATTAAAGCAAAAGAAATTACTGGAGAAGCCAACAGTACAAAGGGCAATGTTAAACAAGTGAACTAAAATTCAGCATCATATGGGACTATATTATTATCTGACTCTGCAATGCCTTTATTTCTGTTTGTTAGAAAACCTATAAGATTCCTTCCTTTTTCTAAAAAAAATCTCTTCTCTAAAAGTCAGTCACATGTAAATCTGTTGAAGGTGATCCTTCTACACCAAAAAAAAAATAAAACGTATTATTTTTTCTAGTCTAAGAACACTATACATTTTTTAAATAATATATTTTAACCTCACATTTGATTTTCACGGTGAACAGTATGTACATTTGGACAAGGATCTGTGATAATGATTTTCAGTTTAATATAGCTACTTCATAAGATGACCTTCATTGAGCTTATGGAGTTAGAGGTAATTTCAGTTTATATAATTCACCTTACAGTGCAGATGAGGGACTGAGAGACTGTGTGTTTCATATTTTTCTAATGCTTTTTTCTGTCTTTACTATTAAGCATTTCTACTTTGACCACAGATTCTATATGATTTTTGATGTTATGTACAATTTTGAGGTGTCATAATTAAGCAGTAGGTCTAAAAGAGCAACCGAGCTGATGAGGGGTCTGGAGCACAAGTATTATGAGAAGCAGCTGAAGGAAATGGTATTGTTAAGTCTGGAGAATAGGAGGCTCAAGGGAGACCTTATTGCTCTCTACAAGTACCTGAAGGGAGGTTGTGGCAAGGCAGGGGTCGACCTCTTTTCCCATTTACGTAGCAATAGGAGTAGAGGGAATTGCCTCAAGTTGCACCAGCAGAGGTTCAGATTGGATATTAGGAAAGGTGCTGGAACGGGCTGCCCAGGGAAGTGGTGGAGTCACCATCCCTGGAGGTGTTCAAGAAACATTTAGATGTACTGAGGGATTTGGTTTAGTGGGAAAATATTGATGGTAGGTGGTTGGTTGGACTAGAAGATCTTCGAGGTCTTTTCCAACCTTGATGATTCTATGATTTTATAATATTTTCAGTTTGGTTTGTAAATTGTTCCAGTATTTTCAGCAGTCCTGTAATATTTACATCGCTTTACGTCTTTCTTCAACATCATTGCTAGAAAAATATTCTCAATTTTCCACAGTTCTTTGGAGAAACAGCACAATCTTGCTTCTGTAAAAAATATTGATTGCCCTACTCAGCTTTATTTTCTTATTCAAATCAAAATCTGTTATTTGTTTTCCGAAGTCTGAATGCACAATGGAGAAATTTATATTTTACAGGAGCTAATTCAGTCTAGAGCTAACCAAAGCTTAACCTTTACCATCTCCAAAGCTCTGGGCTTCAAAATTAAAGAGCAGCTGTAGACAAAAGTGATGTTGATGCATTTTTCCCCTGAAAATTTTAGCTCATAGACCTCTAGATTTAACAATTTATTTTATATGTAAGATTCTAATCATTATTACATAAATAAGCTAAGTTACAGCTATGAGCTATATAAAATAAATTCTGTCACAATGATATTCTTTGAGTGCAAGTTATCCCCTATTCAACCCAAATCTCATTTTTGTGTAAAGTAACCAATGCTGTTGAAGTTAAAACACAAGAACCTGAGCCACAAACCTCCAGCTTAAATTATACATAAAGTATCCCACCTGAATCTGCTATTTCCCTTTTCTACTGCCCAGCACGAGCAGTCTAAGATGTGTCGTAACTGCAAAAATGAATATCCAGATACTCTCTTCAGGTAATCTTCTAAAATTTATACCTTGTTTTACTTTCAGTATCTCCCGTCTGTGATGCTATTATTGCTCACAGCAAAGGGCAACAGAAAAACATAAATAACAATAGCCTAGTTCCATGTCTTGGGCAGTCCTCACAAAGCGTCACTTCCATTTTAATAAAATATAACCAGGGAAATAAAAAGGTGTGAATAATACACAGTAATTGTTACTTGAAGTGGAAAATTAAAATAAGATTGGATCCATTTAATGAGGACAATTCTCTCATTTGCACTTTTTTTTAGATTACATAGTATTTAACTATAAAGTCACAAAACACAAAGTATTGTGTTAATGGACTGCTTAGACACCTATATGGCAGACAACTTGTCTTTGTATTGATTATCTGTTGATTGCGGAAGCATGAGAAACGATTCAGTGTTGACTGTGCTAATATTCAACTGTAAGAATCACTGCATACATCAGTTTAAGCTGTTTTAAGTACCTGTTTGAAGAATGCGGCAGACATACACTTGAGCTGAGATCTAGTCCTGCTTTTGTACATTCAGAAAATAGAGCTGAGGAAGTAGCAGCTATGCCTTCCTAAATGCATACTCACTCTTAATTCTATTACATGACTATTACTCTTAATTCTATTACATGAAGATCTCAGGGACAATAAACCCTTTTCTAAGGAGAAGCAGTGGCTAGGACTTATTTCATCCTAGAACAAAGATCTAAATAAGATAAGTGCAACTTGCTCAGAAGCTTCTTAATTTCTGTTAATTTCTGTTTATAAAATAAGCCAATAATCACAGTTCACTCACAGCAGTGTAGAGGCTCCTATTGCACTGGCATTTGAATTCAGACCAAATGTATCCTACACACATTCAGGAATGTTATACCAATGACAAACGGCTAGTATGAAAAATATATGTATATGTCAGGAAACTCGGGCAGAAGGCCATGAGGTAGCTTGCAGTCAAAAGGAAATGTACTTTATTTCTGAAAAATAGGAACACGATCTCCAAACCTTGGATGGAGAAAGGCTCTAAGTTTTTCTGAGAAGATATAAGTACAAACTACAACCGTAGCAAAAGGAGTCTTGTCTATAAGCAGATTTTGGACAAGTAAAGATAGTTTATAGGTATTATAGGTATTTTCATCTCCAGTAAAATGTCACTGGCTTGGCTTGTTAGCTATTTATGGTGTTGTATAAATCATTTGAGATTAAAATCAATAGAGGTACATAAATGAAAATGCACTAGCAATTAAGTGGATGGCTGAATAAGTCTCCCTGGGATGGAATCCAAAAAAGACTGTGTTTCAGTTCACTCAGAAATATAGCTGATTCATACAGACTGCTCACCAAAAATTACCTAAATTCAAACTTAAAGCCATTCGTATTAGTTTTCTAAGCTTACGTTCAATCAGAGCCTCTTGAATGTGTTACCTGGAAGGCATTCTGAAAGCTGATGTGTTATTGGACTGATTCAGTAAAGAAGTAAAACAAGAGCTTTTGGGTGGAAGTAATTCCAGATCCAGGTATCTCACCCTTCCACAGAGGGAGGACTTACAAAGTTCTAGCATTACATAGTGGTTGTGCAAAATTTAATGTAGGGCATCTAAAAAAATAGTGTTCATGTAATGTTTTTCTAAATTACAATAAAACAATTAAAAAAAAAATTCCCAGCCTTTAAATTTATATTAAGAAAGCAGACAGTTGTGAACATTTTTTTTCAAGATATAGATTAATTCCATGGCTGTTGGCCATAAGGTCTTTAGCAAAACATCCTGAAGAATGAGGCCTCAAACTGAAGATAAGCAGTATAGATTCAAACACAGTTTGAAACAGTGCCAGCCACACCTCTGTGAGTTGTGGGAAAGTGAGAGGTTAGTTACTACTTGAATATAATTCACGTGTATTGCAATATAACTCACAGGGATTAAATAACTATATAGGAAGAAATATATGTGTTTTAGCTCCTAATTTATTTTTTGGGGGGTGGGGGGATGGGGTTTGATGGCTACTGGGCATCACAAGTGATTTTCAGATGGAAATCAGATAGCATAATTACTAAGGAATCAGAAAAGAAATGTGTCAGAAATAATAATTCTATATCAATGACAAATTAGGAAGGAAAAAGGAAAAAGGAAAGGGGGAAAAAGAAAAAGGAAAAATGAGAGGAGGGGAGGTTTTGAAATCATGTTTTCTGCAATGAGATGCTGTTTATATGATTGATTGTTTCAAGATTTTATAGAGATTCGAGGTCTTAAGTTTATGTTTTTGAGAGTAGAACAGCAATTTAGCAATTCCAGAAAGGATATAAACTTGTATTAGTTTTTGTCATCATTACGAGAAACAGAATACTTTGTGGAGCCCAACAGAATTGCTAATAGACCTAAACTATCATATGCCAGGCTGCTTTATGTTTTTGATTTTACTTTCAGGTTGTTGTTGTTTTTTTTCTTCTAGTTATCTGTTGCATAATAAGCTCCTTTGAGAACAAAGCTGCTGTCTTTATTTGTAATGACTAGCAGTTATTTAATAATCTTTAAATATACTGTTGAGAATAGAAACCAAAAGTAAAATATCTAGATTCCATGACAATAAATTCCCTTTCACATTGCCTTCAATTCCCAAATTACCCTCGGCCATTTTGTCTTTGAAGTAAAGTTAAATATGTAGGATCATATCATTATTTTTTAATTATAAACTGTGAAAATGTCGAGGAAATGTTCTTGTCAGCTGTTCTTGATCTTTCATGTAGGAAAATAAAAATATCTATGACATAATTAACAGCAGAACAAAAGACATGACCAAGTATCTAGTCACTATGCGGCTTTTGCCACAATTATGAAATTATCACACTAAGGAGGCAGGAATGATGGAATTCATCATTTGAAGAACAGACTGAAAAACGCTCCTGAAACGCTTCTATAGCATGGGGAATCAAAATTATTATACGTAGAAAAAATGACTAGCTTTCACTATTGCCTGAACTTCAATCAAAACATTCTCCAAGAAACCCTATTTCATCTCTATGTCTGTAGAACAAACATGTTTCTCTAAAACTTTAGACTTCATCAGAAGCTAGAACAAAAGAAAGGATTGTAGAGAGGATGAATACAATTCAGGAAAAATGAGGGAAGACAGTGATGCCATTTTTCACTTGGATTTAGGACAGCTTTACCCTCCATAATCAATTGCTGATTTGGTATCTGAAAGGATACAAACAGAGTCAGCTTCTGTGAAGGCATATAATCCAAGCAATAAGAGAGTTCTTGTTTCTGCTCATGGGAGGGGCTGTTTTCCTCCTCCAAACCGCAACGACTATAATGTAGGGAGATGGCGGGAGGTGTCTACATGGAGTGCTGCTTTAACGTCTCTCAAGAAAAGCAGCAAAGTTCCATAGAATCCACATTAGTGTTCTCCTTAGAGATGCTGAGGGGAACTGCATCGGCTGGAAAAATATGAGTTTGTGTTCCTCTCAGGAGGCAAAATGATATGAGACACAGACTAATATCCTACAAAGCAGTAGTTTTTAATCTGTCAATCTGTGACCCTGAAGAGTCCTCAGACAGCTTCAAAGCGATTCAAAGAAGCTACTTTGAATCAAACAAACCCAGAGATAATGTCATCATTATCTTTTTATGACAAGTGAATGTGAAAAGGGAATGCTCAAAAGTGTATCCTTTCCAGCCTAACCATTTGCTGATGATGTAGTGATTCTGCTTGATGTTTTCCTTCCTACCGCTGACAACTTTCTAAATTTTATCGTAAATAAAGCTGGTGGGCTGTTTTTGCCCTCAGTTTCACATCTTTTACAATAAGCTGTGCACACGATATGCTCAAGTGGTCCAGACCCCAGAGTGATTCCAGTCACAGAAGACAGAGAGCTGCCATGCAGGTGTAGTAAAAATTGTTTTAAATAAATGAGCATGTCATGGTTTTATGATTTTTGGTTATCAGTACTCCACATCATAACATCATGTAGTGCTCTGGGAATTAATGCTCCAGTTCCAGGTACGTGTCCCAGAAAAGAAGAACTGCATACCCCAGAGGACTCTGTGTTTAGAGAGGAGATAAAATGCCTTGCAAAGTCACAAGACCCCTCTCTCTTCCCTTCTGCTCGCCCCGACTGCACATCTCGCCTCAGCATTAGAGTAAGGCCTTCGGCTTTTGGACACTCTCATTTAATTTGATTTATTAGCTTCAATTCTAATTATATTGTATTACATTGTATTATAATGTGTTATCTTGCACTCCAATATCTTATTTAGTAAATTAGTTTCTTTCTTCTCAGATCATTGCCGCTATGTTGATTTAGGCCCATCTCCCTACCCTTTTTCCCTTTTTTTCCCCTTTCCGGGGCATGGATCCATGGGTCCCTCCTGCCCCGCTAGTCACAGAACCGGGACAAACCAGCCCATAAACTGTTGACAGAGTGCTACCTTGAAGACTATAATGCAGTCTGAAAGTAATGCATGTGGATGTCATGCCCACAGTTCTTACCAAAGCAACTTGGTATTACTAAACTAAAATCTGGAATTTCTTCATGTTTTACGCACCAGGTTTCCTCTTAGTGAACACAGTATGAACCCATGCCCCACAGAGTGTAAGGTTTTTAGGACAGTCTGAAGCCTTCGGAACTGAACAATATCTCTCATCACCATGATATTTGATTTCTGTTTGTGTTCCCCACTTCTTGCTGTCCAGTGTTGTTCAATGTGTAGTATAAACATCAAGTTATTGCCGTTAATCAACTTTCAGGTTTCATGGGCTGTTATTTGCATGCCACGGGTCTTAAATTAAACATCATTTAGTTGGGACTCTTATGTCATTTACAGTAATTACAGTGACCAATAGTAATAACTATATATAAAAAAGCTAAAGATGAGAGTTTTGCATATCTTAGAAGTAATTAAGTTCTACACTGTCCAGTTTTGAAATAAGTAATAAATAGGTAATGCTATTTGTTTCTCCCTTCCTACAATTTAGGAGATTGCATTTGAGTCTCCAAAGCTTGACTGTGCCATTATGTTAACAAACATTTTTATTTTCTTTCCCTAACTTACGGATGCTTCCACTCTCCATATCACTTTCTTATACAGCTTTGGGTGAAGTAGCTTCCCACACAGGAAAATTCTGATCATACCCATGATGTGAGCTGAACAGAGCAGTCACTTGCTAACAACTCTTCCTTCTCTTCTGTACGCTTCTATATGCTTGCTACAACATTCTGAGAAATTTAAAGTCTATTTCTTTCTTCTATGTTAATAGGGCTAATCTGAAGGCATGAGGCCATCACAGTTTTTGAAAGCATAACAACAACTTTGAAAAAGCAATAGGAGCTGCGGGAACTTTGTTAAATGAACTAGCATTACCACAGAAATCAGAACAACACATATGTTTCATGGGTCTGAATAAAGCATATGAGAGAGTAATAAGCATCAGAAGTTATGGATGATGACAGACTAATAGGTAGCTTTTCACTGTATTTCACCTGAGGTAAAAAAGACTCTCCATGGTGACATATTGCTGAATAATGACAGCGTGAAGAGACATACCCATTTCAACTTAACTGCTGAAGAATTGATGAATGTCATATGAACTAGCTGTTCATATTTCAGTGAGATGGAAAAGGCAGACTCAAAACAGAAGAAAGAGCTAAATGAATCAGGTTTACAATTAAAAAAATAAAAATAAAAAATAGAAATTTATAGAAATAGAAATATTGATGTGGGTAGTAAAAAGCATTTTCTAAAGAAAAATAAATTGATTATGCTCAGAATTATCTTGCTCATTTTTATGCTCCTTCTTCAGCCTGAGAAGGAAAGCTTCCAAGCCTCCCCAGAAAACCCTTCCACAACTACCCTTCCTGGATAAATTAATTTTTACCAATATATTTCACACCTGGCCCTCACTGACATGCATCACTTACAGCTTGCTTTTTCCAAGGCCAGAGATCCTTCTATTATGTAAAAAGAGTAAAAAAAAAAAAAATGAGATAGACAAATAACCAGCCACATTTCTCATCAAACAAGCAAAACCAAACAGCTCCTTAGTTTACAGTAGTGAACTAGGAGTTCTCCAGTGATGAACTGAAAAGCATCTAGAAGAAAAGAGAGATGAACACCAGCTCAGAGAGCTCCCAGTTCATGCAGTAGTTCTTGAGAGCTGGGTTAACCAGGTGTAAAGCTGCAGCTACTCAGGGGGGTTTTGTTCCTGGGGGTCAGAAAGGGAAAATATTTTGTGTAGATGAAGTCACTGTTTCCTTTCTCACTCCTCCTCTCTCCACTGTGCTAAAGCATCCTCAGCCAAAGACAAGAGGGACTTCAGGGGAGGAGAGGGCTCAGGGATTGAGGCATTAATCATCATCATCTCTCTATCTTTGCCACTAATGTCACACCAAAGACAAAGACAAAGGGCAACACTAGGGCCATTACATTCCTGAAAAGTTTTGCCTATTAAATGTCTCACCAAGCCTTTGCTCAGGTGCGTTCAGTGCTGATAACACAAGTGCAAGCAGTTCTGAAAACAAAAGACCTTCAGACTTCTCATTCACTCAGTCACATAATCAAGACAGAATGAATAATGCCTAGGAATCACTGATGGCCAGCAGAACATATTACTTGTTGATGAAGAAAGGAGATTTCAGTGGTTGGCAACTCTGCCCACAGCAGGGCATTGGAAACAGGTGATCTTTAAGGTCCCCTCCAACCTAAGCCACTCTATGATTCTGTTACATAGTTTTTTATCTTTCAGTTGAATATATATTTTATGTTTTCTATGTAGTGCTAGCAGGTCTGGTTTTTTGCGTGTCATCTCTACTACTCAGGCCAACTTAGCTGAATGTAGGAAATATTAAACAGACATAAATCCCTGGAGCTCTCAGTTCCTGTTTGTTAGCATTATCAGGATACACAACATTTGCGAGCACAGCTACACCCGGAACCTAACAGAATTCACAACATAGCACTGAAAATTCTAGTTTGCAAGAAAGGATACTGTATTTTTTTTTCCACTATACTATTTGTACTTCATAAACATGAATTTAACAGCACCACAGAGGAGGACTTGGGGGGGGATTGGCGGGAGGGGGTACTGGTGGAAAAAAAAAGCTTGACGTGAGCTGACAACATGCACTTGCAGCCCAGAAAGCCAGATGTAACCTAGGCTACATTAAAAGAAGCAGAGCAAGGAAGCTGATTGTTCCTTCATTGCAGCCTTCCAATACTTAAACGGTGCCTCTGGAAAGGTAAGGTGAGACTCTTTTCCTGAGAGTATATAGATAGGACATGACAAGGGGAAAAAAAAAAAAAAAAAAAAAAAAAAAAAAAAAAAAAAAAAAAAGTTTAGATAGTTTAGATTAGATAATGAAGAAATTCTTCATTATGAGTGTGGTGAGGTACCAGAACAGCTTGCCCAAAGAAGCTGTAGATACCCCATTCCTGGAGGCATTCAAGGCCAGGTTGGATGGGGCTTTGGACTACCTGGTCTAGCGGAAGGTGTCCCCAACTGTGGCATGGGATTTGGAACTAAATAATCTTTAAGGTCCTTTCCAACCCAAACCATTCAATGATTCTATGATCTCTTTCTTCAGAGGCTGTTTTTGCAAGCTTGCGTCAAAGAACCTACAGAGCTAGTAAGGGGCTTTCTTAGCTTGTACTAGTAAGGAGAGAAGGAGTTAGATATCTAAGAAAACATGGAAGATACAAAGACAATAAGGCATGTTAAAGAAATAAACATGTATCTGCCTAAAATTCTCAGTGTACATCAACTCTCAAGGTCAACATGTAGCTAACAGAAAGTACATGCAGAAAGTCAGCCCACACCAAAGAAAAGTTTTGAGTGAGCTGTGAGAGTTATGCATTATTTTGATGATCTTCTCATTACCATCTTTCTCAGAGTGCAGCCTAGCTCCCATTGACATTGCAGCCTGGAATACCATCAAAATGCATCACCAGTGCCTGGCCTTGAGCATATATCCCTTCAGAGGTGCCAGAGCCACATGTCTTCTCCAGGGAACACACGCAGCATAGTAAATTGGTCAACTGACAGGACTGTTCCTCCACATAAAAGCTAAAGAAATGGCAGCTTTACTGCAAAAAGTAGAAGAGTAAGAGAAGCTAGTTTCAGGTGCTGGCACTGAACCATAGTTATTATTTTCTTTTTCCTAACTATATTCTGGCATGACCCCCAAAAAATTAGTCTTTTTTGCTTTTTCCAGTGTTTTTTCTTCCCTGTTTAAAAAAATATGTACTTCTGACAAATATTTTATAATGTAAATGGACTTCACCAGGCTGCACATCTAAATTGGACCTGCTTTTTTATTTTAGTTTGTCCACTAATGCTATTACTTCAGTCTCTAAGGATCTACTTTTTACTCTCAAGTCTTCCATTTTTTCAATATTTTTATTTCCACTGCAAGATACCTTCAGGTCACACTGGTTTAAAAAAAAGGAGGAGAAAGTTAAACCCACACATTTAGAGATTTAGAGATACAGATGAAAAAATTTGGATTGTAACTTCGTTATTTGACATAACACTGCACAGAATGTTTTAAAAGAGGTTTAATTCAATGTTTAAATTTTAACATATCTGCTAATATGGTGCTGTCCTATTTTTTATAATGACTCCCACTCATCAATTTTGTATTCCTCACAGTTGCAGAAGTCACATCCACATTAGTATTTTGCGTCTGTACACTTCTATTTAAAACTTATTTAAAAGGTTTCTTCACAGATAATACAGTTAACTGTGGGCTTGGTGGGGTTTGGGGGGGGATTTTTTTTTTTTTTTGTCATAAAATTTTTAATTTTATTGGAATTCTGCAGTATTATTTTTTCCATGTGTTAGCATTCCAACTTTCATTTTAAGATCACTTCCAGACTTCATGAGGCAGAGTACAGAAATAGCACTAAAGCATATTCTAAGTGTCCAGGACTCAGAAAACAAAGCAAGTTCCTCCATTTACTATCTATCTCTCATTTTTTAAAAGGTCAAGTATATTTCAAACATTTTTAACTGGAAGACTGTGTATGTAAATAATCATACACTTAGAGTTGTAAACTGAGGCATAGAGTGCAGAGGGATAAATAAATTGTACTGAATCATGCAAATATCATTAGGAGGATAAAAATATGGTTTAGAGTGTTCCAATTTTTGTTAAATGCCTTCAAAATGAAACAGATTTTCGTCTTCCTAAAAAAGTGCCACTTTACAGTAGGTCTCCAGGTTTTCAAATGATCACAAAATCCTGTTGAAGAGAAAACAGATATTAGTGAAGACCTTAAGGCTTCTCAATGTACGGAAAGTTTATACTGCCTATGCTTATTTCAGTAACAATAGAAAAATGTCATTTTGTAAGCATGTAATTATTTACTGAAGGAACACTGAACTCTTTAAAAGAATCATTTCAATCAGATACAAATTTTCAGAAAGCACAATTTTTCTCTGCAAAAAAAAAAAAAAAACCAACACCTTCTCTGCCTATGTTCAGTCATTTTTCACACTGCATGTAATTTATATATAAATGCATATATATGGTTCTTTACATATAACTTCATTCATATTCATATGTAAATTCATTTTATTATAAAGATGGAATAAAGTCACTTCCTTGATACATTACATGCCAAACAGAAGATGCTCAACTCTGTCAGAAATGCAAGTAACAAGATGTAGTTTATATTCTGATGGAAATAAGCGTTGAAAATAATTTCAAAACAGAATTGGTGGAAATTAAGCATTTTTAAAATGGATACCCATGCGAGCAACCACCCATGAGCAGCTATGGGTACTATACTAACAAGATGCTACTGCAGGAGTATGCTTCCAGATGAGCTCCTCAGGCTTTCACTGAGCTGCCATTTACTGCTGACTATGCCCCAGCACAACCAAAACTACCAGTGGAAGGTACAGGCAAGGTGCACTAACAGGCAGACAGTACCACTGACATGTCTGCTATTTTCCTATTCCCAAAGACTACTGGTTGAAACATTCACACAAGATGCAAGGGAAGCCGAATTAAGAGGGCATTCTCTGCCTGAAGGGACCTGAGCTTACATAATCCAGCTCCCAGTGAGCTGCCTGCAAAGTGCCCTGGGCAGAGCCAGCAGGCTACTGCAGGCAAGTACTCCCTCAGACCTCCTGCTGGAATGGTCTCTCTCAGAGTAGTGTAATCAAATACTAGAGCAGAGAGGCATGAGCCTACAGGACTTGTACAAAAAGACACCCAGGTCCTATTCCAGCTCTCATATGGCAGGAGTCAGTGAAGAAGGAGACAAGTGGAGGTCAAAGTGCAATCCTTCAGCATTTTGAACTGATTACTCCTGCCTTACTGTACTACTTTTGTGAGACTGCCCATTTTGATGAATGTTGCATGAAGATATCAAGCATCTGAGCATGGATTCTCTTAGGTCTCAGAATCAGCAGGTTCAACATCTTTAAACTTTTGTATCTTCAGCATTGTGTACCCAAAATGGGAAGACAAATGGCTAACTGAAGGCCTCAAATGTTACTCAAGTTCTATTAAATAATGCAAGTTTATTACTACCATCTATTTGTATTGCTCCAGTCATCAGTAAGAATTATGCCCACAGTTTAACAAAGGCACAACACAGACACTCACACAGAGAGAACACCAATCCTATCAATTACATGAGCACTACAATACACCAAATGAAGGGCACCACATCCTCCATACTTTCAACTCCCACAGCCAAACTGCCACCTGTGTGAATTTTCAGCCTGCAAAAAAGTAAACCTCCAATATCCAGACAGAATTGTTAAAATTTCCGAAGTGTTGAGACTCCATCAGCTCCCAGATAAAGTTGCATGTTGCATCGTTGAAGGTTTTAAATTATTTTTGCAGATATGGAGCCAATATTTAAAGAGCTTTTAAATAGTATCTCGTTGGGACAAGAGGTTTTCTGAAAACAAACAGCCAAATATAATCACTGAAGTCATTTTAAAAACGGAATTTAAAGGCCTACAATAATAATGCAGTCCTGCCAGTATTACCCATAATGAAGATGGGTGTCGTAGGAAAATTAAAATTCAATTAAGATGGTGGACATGAAGATCAAAAGGTTTTCCCAAAAAAGAAAAGGGCAAAAGCTTTAGATTAGCTTTTCAGAAGAATAGGTGTCTTTGTCACATGCCATTTATATGTGCAATGAACACCTTTTTGCATTTGTTTTGCCTTCGCTTCTGTGCCAGCAATACTGGCATTTTCCATTTATCAAAATAAGATGAGCAGTATTAGAAGAAAAGCCAGAAATGACAGGGAATCATGCTGACTATGGTCCTGCACAGCATCTAGCACAAAAGGAATCTTAACCTTGTAACAGCTGCCATTATCTGATTCCCCTCATTATACGTAATCTTAAAGCTCTAGAGTCAGCATTAGGTAAATCTTATGTGCCTTTTACCACACATTGATCCAGTTTTAATGAAGAGACGATTCTTTTATATTTACCAGGAAAAAAAAAAAATTATTTCCAGCTGACCCAGAACTTTCTATAAAGCCATAGGATGAAAGAATAATCACTGGTAATTAGGCCTTCCCACAGAGCTGTACAGGTAAAGCTGCTACTCTCTAGATAGTCCGTGTCCAGCACCTCCCAAAACACTATGTAGAAGACCTGAGTTCGAATCCCTGCTATAAATCTGAAAAAGAACTACTAAGCTTCTTCTCTCTTATTCAGAGAGAAAGTCCAGTTTTTGAGAAAGGAGCACAGGCTTTCCATTTGATTAATCTGCTTTTTTTTCATTAATAAAGCCTTAAATCAGAGCAAACATCTGTGTAAAAGTGTAAAACAGTTTTACCTAGAGGCCTTTCCATTGCATCTTCTTCACTTTTTTCTCCCATTCCTGGAAGCTCTGATCAGTTCTTACACAAAGCAATTCCTGCTCAAAGGCTTTTCTCTTCCTTTCAGCTCTAAATGGGAAAACTTAGGGCACAAACTTGCTCAGTAACTGAAGTTCATATTTTCTGTCATAACTTACATCGGCGCTGCTGAAATGTATCAGAGAACACAAATGTCCTATATAGATCTCCTTGCACACACGGCTTTTAGAGTTTTGGCAAATTATAGCAGAATCGCATCCCTCAAACCAACTATTTGGTGTATGCAGGAGCTCAGTCACTGCCATAAGGTGCATCTCTCTAAACTAGTACACTTGCAGAATACACTGGCCTGTAATCCCAGCCTTTCACGCATCAGGTTGTTTGCCAGCTGAATTCATCAACAGCCAACTGCAAGAGTGCCCCTGCCACAGATGTTTCCTTTCAGACATAGCTCAGGAACCTAACAGGCAGGCAGAATTCATATGTATGCAACCAACACTGAAATGTAAATGTGTAAAAGCAAAGACTCAGTAAGACCACTTTACAGTTACTTTTGAGTATTTCTTGGGAAGCTCATCTGAGCTAGGTACATTTTAAAGCCAAGAATTTTCTCTCCTTCCATCCCATACAGATTTCCTTTTCATTATGCCCTCTATAAACTTTCAATTATGTAGTACCACTTTTTCCAAATAAACAAAAACAACTCTTCTATCTATATTTATACTAAAGTTTAAAGTTACAAACAAAATCACTGACATTAGATATAACTTCTTTCTCTTTTTCTGAGATGCTATAAAGAAGCAGGTAATTGCCTTTAGGGAATTAATTGTCTGAAATAAAAGATTCTTCTAACCAAAGCATAAACATACTAAGAAGCATCTCAGAATCTGAATTAAGCAGACAGGAAAGATTCATAAGTCTCATTAGGAGAAACATCACAGAAATAAGCAGCAGACAGCCATAAAAGACAAACTGTTAAATTGTTTCTCTCCCAGTGTAGAGCTTAGTATGCACTTACTGCTATTCATGTTTTATAACTGCTTGAGTTAATGGATAAATCAATTATATAATTGTCGACAGAGGGACAGATCTGTACAGGCTTAATCTGCCTAGATATGTTTGCTGAAGTGCCACTAAAGTAACTCACACAAGCTGGCAGCCTCATCAATCCATCACAGAATTCAAGAAGGCAATTAAGAATAAAGCAGTTCAGTAGTTCTATGTCACAAACATACAGCTGGGCTGATATTTCTCTATTTAAGTGTTGCTTATTTCCACTCCTGAGGTATACTGGCAGATAGCGTCCATAATCAAATGAGTGATGTTAATCATCACTGAAATGCCATCACCTTCACTGTTGCTTTCTTCCCTGGACATCAGCTACAAATTCTTAAAAGCACACTGAATAACATGTGCAACAGGAATAGGCAAAAGCTGCCAGCTGTATTCACAGAGTACATAGTACATCTCAGCAGCTAAGAACCTGCACCCAAGTAGAAAACAGGCAGCAAAACAGAAGCTGTACAGCTCAGCGTGTCTGACAGCCATTGCTGAAATGTTGCTTTCCCTGTCAATGTAAGGGAAACTTGCAAAGAGCAGACAAGTTTGTATTTTTTGATCCGTTTCCAATCTCAAAAGTACACTGTAAAAAGCAAAATAAACTAGAGGGCTGTTTGAAATCAAGTGCTCCTGAAACAGACAACCTCCTACTTGATAATACTGTACCCCCTACAACATATTAACTTTTAACCATGACTGTAAATATTTCAGTGTCTGTGGATATGGTTTCAGTAACCTAACAACACATGAGGAATTCTTGAAATAAGTACTAGCATCAGTGCTAAATTGATATTTTCAGCCTGATAATACTCTGAGTTCAGAATGGTTCAGTTCTTTTTCCAGAAAAAATGTTTTGTGATCTAAGATTTTATACAATAAGTTAAGTTGATGAATTAGCAAACCTAGGAGCAAGTACAGGTTAAGTTTACACACCTACTGACCCACAAGTCCATGCAGGTGATGTTCCTTCTGCCCTTAGCTGAATCCCATGCCTGAGCAGGAAGATCTCCATCTCAGCTCCACATCCAGGGGGTCTAACTCCAAAATCAGTGCTGGCACTCATATCTTTCAGCTGAGGCTGGAGACCAACAGCTAGGACACCCCCACTGTGCTGGTTCTGGGGGCATCCAGCACACTGCAGGGTTCAGATACATGCTGGGCAGGAGAAAGTAGCAGAAGAAAGCTCATGCATTAAGCTCCATCTGAGCAATAGCAGGTGATATCCCACTTGCTCCTCTCCTAAACCACTCACCATTGGTTCCCACAAGATAACAAATATTAATATATTTAGGAAAGCCACCCTTGGCCTTGAGTCTTGTTGGAGATTTCAAAGTGGTCTGGTCAAGAAGTTCAGTTTAAACAAGAAGCAACTTCAAGTGCACATATAGATTCTGATGCAGATTAAAATAAATAAATAAATAAATAAATTAGAAAAAGTCAATACAGATGTACTTTTAAAAGCTAACTAGCCCTTTAAGAGATTTGATTTGAAAAAATAAAAAAAGAATTCTGTTTGAAAGAGAGTGTAAGAAGGAGAATAAGTTTTCTGCCTGTCTGAGATCTTGGAGCCCTCTTTTTCTTTAATCTACTCCTTATTATTTTGTTTTTTGTCCTATAAAATATATCATAGTCACACAGATGTGGCACTAATCACAGGGCAGGGCTTGCCAGCTGCCAGCTAGTCTGACATTATCCCATCAGGCATCCAGCAGTGACTTAGGAGATATGGCCATGTAGCTGATCTGCTTTTAAAGAAACAGGTGCCATGTGGGCATGCTGGGAAACCCTTTCTATTACTTCCCCTCAATGGCTCACTGTTAAAAGTAAAAAAAATAAAGTAATACCTATCATTTTGCACACTGAGGTTAGGCACAAAATGCTGAGACTTTTAGTGGGAGTCTTGCTTGTTGAACATAATTGTAGCTTAGCTTATTAGTCTAGCAAAAAAAATAATAAGTATGGAAAACTAAAGATGTTTGGGAGTCATCTGTTGTACTTTACATTTTGGATTAGGTTTTAGTATAAGATCTACATTTGAAGCTAGATCTGCCCCAAAACTTGGGTATAGATAATGAATCATCATAATTCTTCCCTTTAAAACATTCCCAGTTTTGGAGAAGCTTTAGGGTATAAAACTTTGATCAAGCAAGAGACCAGTGGCTTGGTAGGGTTTGGGAAATGTGAGATCAATTCATGTATGCTACACAGTCAGAACAACTGTAAAATATCCCAGCTTCCTAGTGTTTTATTCTTGTTGCTACTGTTACTGCTGTTGTTTTGGCATGAAGAACTCATCTAACTTTTCTAGTGACATTTTTTTTGCTTGTATGGTATATTAATTTCACAGTGTTATTGTGTTATTTAATGCCTGAATATTCACGCAGCATCCACCCAGCAGGATGATAACCACAGTTCTATTGCACTTACATGGCAGGGTTTTGATAGCAGGGGGATGCAGGGGTGGCCTCTGTGAGCAGAGCCCAGCACTGCCCCATGTCAGAGCAAAGCCAGCTTCAGGTACTCCAAAGGGACACACTGCTCCCAGAGCTGAGCCATGAGTGACACCAGTGGTGTCTCTGGGAGAGCAGATTAAAGGAAAACTGCTGCACAACAGCAGCTGGGAGAGAGGAGTGAGAAATGTGAGAGAACAGCCCTGCAGCCATCCAGGTCAGTGCAGAAGGAGGGCAGGGGTTGCTCCAGGCACAGAGCAGAAGCTCCCTGAAGCCCAGGAGAGGCCCCCAGAGGAGCAGGCCGTCCCCTGCAGCCCATGGGCACCACATGGAGCAGATCTCCCTGTGCAGTCATGGAAGAGCCCACGGGGCAGCAATGGATGGGGTCTGAAGGAGCCCACAGCCCATGGAGAGCCCCCACAGGAGCAGGCCGCAGACCAGGGATCACCTCCAAGGGGACATGTTCTGCTTCAGCTTGGCCAGAGCTGACTACAGTGAGTTCCAAAGCAACATGGCAGCCCCACAGTCCCACTCCCTGTGCCCAGCCCAGCAAACAAATCTCCATTCTCCTCTGCTCTCATCTCCCAGTGCTCTTCCTCTCAATATCCAACATTTCCAGCACAAGCTGGAGCAAGGCAGGAGAGTGCCAGTTGCAACTGGCAAAAGGTGGCTAGGAGGACCATAAATCTCCTGCTGCCCCAGCAAGCCCAGCCCATGCCACCTCCCCTCCCTTCCCCAGGTGATGGGCTCAGCACAGGGGTAGACGTGGCCAGGAGTGAGCTGAGACACAGAAGCCTGGTCACTGGGTACATGGGCTGATGGAACATGAAGATGTCAGGGTGTCAGGTGTCAGCTCCTACAGTTGTGCTGCATGAGCCAAAGCCAAAAATACAGGCAACCTTTTAGCAGACTGCAGGAAAATTCAAGGCCAGGATCCTACGCATTTTAAGGACTACATGGAAACTGAGAAAGGATAACAAAGAGTGCAACTAAACACAATTAGAATGCTGTCACTGTACACCAGTCATAACTTCTATTACACCAGAAATACAATGGATCACATCCCATTCAGTATGACTCCCTGCATCCAGTAGACCCTTGCACCTGAATGCTGTGGCACATAGCACAATGTGACTCTACACAGCTCTGCCTGCAGCACTCCCTAGACAGGACTGAGGCTTTGATTGCTCTGCTGCGGTTGCAGAGAAGCTCTTACAATCTCCTAAAATGCAGCTTTGTGCAGTATTTAGAAGGTGAATCTTTTATCCTTGCTCAGGGCCTCTACCCAGGTTTTCTTGAGCATCAGTTGCTCCTTTCAACCCTGCACATCCTTGTAATGCACACATTGTTCATGCACAAGCAGCTTTCCTGGAGGCATGCAAGAAATTCAAAGAATGAAGTCTAAACTTTCATTTCCTCCTGTGATTTTCATTTTGTGTGCTTAGCTATTCCACAAGCCTCCTTTACACCCTTAAATATTAACACAGATGTTCTCTCGATGTGGGATTCCTCATTATCATATGAATAAATGATTGATTACCACCATATCAAGCAAGCACAACTTTTATAACCATATGAATCAGCATCGTGCCAAACCCTTAAGGAATAGTAACAGCGTCCAGGTATTTATTGAACTTTATTGCTTCCTGGATCATTTAAAAAGAGTGGCTGACAAACAATCATTTACACAGGCTTGAAAGTTTACCTCGGATACTCTGAGCAGTTCTGCATTTCGAAATGCAGGCTTACTTACTTTCTCGGCATTTTAACACCAAGTTGCTGGACAACTCCACAGCTTGTCCAGCTGTGGACAACTCCACAGCTTGTCCAGAAAATGCTACTATTTGCAGTGGCACATCTTGTGTGTTACCAGAAGATAATTTTAACCAGACTTTGAGTGTAATTTTAAGTACTGTTCTAACGATCATGCTGGCTTTGGTGATGTTCTCCATGGGTTGCAATGTGGAAGTTAAAAAATTCTTGCACCACATAAAAAGACCCTGGGGTATTTTTGTGGGTTTCCTCTGTCAGTTTGGAATTATGCCTCTCACAGCCTTCTTGCTGTCACTGGCCTTTAGCGTGCTTCCTATTCAAGCCGTTGTGGTGATGATCATGGGATGCTGTCCAGGAGGCACAGCCTCTAATATCATCGCGTACTGGGTGGATGGTGACATGGACCTAAGGTAAGAGCAGCTGTTTTCTAAAATGCTCACGTGGCTTTTTGTAAATTTTGCACTGAAAAGGACTGTCTGATTTCTTCTTGTCTTTGTTGATGTGGTGGAACTTCCTTCTTGTAGAGATATTCAGTTACTATAGTACTAGTAAATATAAGCAGACTAGAATTATTGCTAGTTCTTGATAATTCATTAGGAAGATATCATAACAGAACTGTGAATATTAGAGAATGTTTTTGCTGTAAGATCCCAAATTCTTCATAAAATAGCATACTAAGGATTATGAACTCATTGACCAAGTTAGACTTATATTTGTGATTTTGTTTCTCCAAGACCTTGGGCAATAAAGAAAAATATAATAAAGAATTTTTGAACCATAGTCCTATGTATGAAAGAGCAGCTATGCTCTTTTTTTGAATTTTTTGAAATAATGTTTCTTAAAAGAAACCACCTGTGGAAAAATATCTTTCCTCCTTTTGTGTTTTGCACAATTAACAGACGGGCATAGCCTTTCTCTTTGGGAACTAATACAAAAGAAAATTGCTTATGACAATTCCACGTGCTCCTGGCACCTTCTGCAAAGTCTTCAAACTCAAGGAAATTTTTATAGGCAAAAAGCTGCTGATTAATGCAGCCCTGCACATGAGGTGCTATGGAAAAACTCCATTGTGACTAGGTATGATGGTCTCTGACTGGGTGCTCCAAACTCAGAAACAATATGTAGGATACGTAGTGCGGTCTTGGACATCAAACACATGTAGAAGTGTACCCTACTCCCAGTGAAAATTTCTTGGGGCATTCATTAACTCTTAACAGCTTTTAAAAATGAGCCATCTTTTTTTCTTTTCATATCCTGATTACTCTGCTCTAAAATAAACGAGATAATTTCTCCATTTCCTTCAGAGAAACATAAATAGGAGCATTCATTCAATTTATCATATGCCAGTCTGAACTAGAAGTGGAAAAAATAATAGAAGTAAGAAAGATGTGGAGTCAGAGCAAATTGACTAAGAATGTTAATATTTGTGGCTTTAATAAGACATTTTTTCCATCCTTTGAAAACAGTGAACTTTTCTGTTACATACAGGTGTTAATGTAATGCCTGCGTTCAAATTATGTATGAAGTCAGCCCACGCTAATCACCAGCTTCCTCACTGTGGAGGAAAAACCTATGATGGTAGAAACTATTAGACAATTTATTTCAATGAATGCGGGTCTGAGAAAACACAGATAAAAAGACATCCAACACAAGTCTTAAATTCTGTCCTAATCTTTCCTTGGAATAATACACTGAGCTAAACTGTTCTTTGTCAGGTCCGTATATTCAGAATCCTAATCAATGATGCTATAAATATGAGTAGAATTTATAACTCATGATGGTGGCAGAGGGTGAGGTAAATTGGAAACACTACCAAATATTATTCTTCAGGTAAAAGCCTTTACCTTAAGATTTCAAAGGCTTTTGATCACTACATTTTCACAATTATTCAAGAACTAGAGGAAACAGGAGGTAGAGCAAGTGATGCAAGTATCTTCAGTCTTGATAGAATAACAGTACAAGTAGCTTGACTAGTTTCTGGAGCCTGCACAGCATATCAGACTAAGTTTTGTTTTTAACTGATATTTTATCTTTGTATATAATAAGCCATTGCTATTATCTACAGTCCCGCTTCAACACTTCCTAGTGCAATTAAACCATGAGCTAGAGCAAGAATTAATTTTCTACTATTTGTGTAATCACTGGAAGGTGAAGTATGAGGTTTTATACCTTTCTTAGTAGTTCAGACTCAGATGATGTCCTCTGAAGTTTCCCATAGGGACACCTGTTTTTGACTTTTTGAGTTTTGCTAACTCATAAGAACAACTGCTTCTGCATTACTGTTTCCTCTCTTCCATAGCTCCTCTGGGAGCTGCTGCAAGCACAGGGATTGGGGTTAGTGAATGAGCAGCCTTTGTAACACGATGTAGATATAGAAACTGTAATATGTAGGAAATATAGACACAGGAAACATGAGCTCTTTTATCCACTTGGGGCTTTATCAGACCTGAGTTAAAGCCCATTGCTCTTTTTCCTTGTGTGTAAGAATGCTCTTTCCAGAGTCTCCTACCTAACTATATCAAACAACACTGAAGAAGAGAGTCGAAGGAACCAAAACTAAAGCAGATATCTCTGTAGTTTCTGTATGAATTCTTTCAGATCTCTCTGAATGTATCCAGTTTGTGTATCTGTAGCTTCTATTATGAGGATAAACTACACCAAAGAGCAATCAGAGGGGAGGCTCATGAGGAAGTTTCCAAAGTCTCCCAAGCGAAGCCTTCTGTCATTATTTTTAGCTCATAGGAGAATAATTTGAAGGCAACATTCTACCTACACTACTCAGAAAAATCTGACTACATCCTCCATTCCTATCTGTCTTTTTAGCTGTCTTACTCTGTGTTCCGTTGTCCAGCAGAACACTCATTTTTCTACAAAGTATACCAGGCTCAACGGATTCACGACTTGGAATAGGTTGTCCAGCAAGGTGCTCCAACCCTGGAAGCATTCAAGGCCAGGCTGGATGAGGCTTTGAGCAACCCGATCTAGTGAGAGATGTCCCTGCCTATAGCATGGGGGGTTGGAACAAGGTGATCTTAAAGGTCCTCTCCAACCCAAAATATTCTATGATTCTATGATTCTAAGACTTTATATTTTAACACAGAAACATTTTTGAACAAACCAAGGAAGCAACAATATTTATGCTCACCTTCAAAGAGTAATTATCAGTACCTGCTCTTTGGCCTAGGGCAGGAAAAGCCAGAAAAGGGAAATTTATTATGTTGTACTTCCTAGATGATTAATGTTTTTGTTTGTTTTTTGGCTTTGGACTGAAATTCTAAAATACTACAGAACTGACTGTGAAATGGAAAGTGGCAATTGATCCAAGTTGCTGCCCTCTCAGAGGCCAGCCTGTCAGCACACATATAGACTTGCTAATAGCCCTTCCTGATGGTTGCCACTCTGCTTTTTTGTTTGTACTGAATTTTATTGTTCTGTTCTCTGCACCAAAACTTATTGTTTTATGTCTGCAGAGCATGTTGGTATTTATGTTTTTTTATTATTATTATTTTTTTTCAGCAGGAGCCATTCTTTGCATTTAGCTTTTTTTCTAACTTGACATATGGATGAATGGACTGTAGCCAGCAGCATTTCTTGCTTATCTTTTCATAAGCCGTTAAGTCGTAATAAGGAAATGAAGAGAGTATAGACTAACGTGAGACAAATTGTCACTTAAACCAATTTCTTTGCAGCATCAGCATGACAACTTGCTCCACACTTCTTGCAATGGGGATGATGCCTCTCTGTCTTTTTGTTTATACTAAGATGTGGACCGATTCTGATGCAATTGTACTCCCTTATGACAGCATTGGTAAGTCAAGTGAACCACACTTTCCCTTCTGACTCTCCTTTATTTTTCTTCTAGTAACAGCCACTCTTACACTATCACCATCCTGCAGACGCATGAAGAAATTACCTCAGACATTTTAAAATATATATTTTCCTACTTTCCAGTGATTTTGGTGGGAATTATGTATCTAGATCACTTCAAGTCATCCACAGCTCTTCAGATCAAATATTTTATGTCATAATAAACACAGTACAGTTATTTTTCACAAGTTCATGCATTCTTTTCTTTTTAAATGGTTAGGAAACCTGCGTGGTACTGGGATAAGAATAATTCATACAGAAATAGCTGCTTTCCCTGGATGAAAGCATCGGTAACAGCTTTCAGGCACAATCCTGCAAAGAGCTGAGGCCGTATCTGGCAAAGTACTTAAGCACATGTGGATAATTAAGGAAGCGATTAAAACTGCTGAGTCTCATTGAAAAGCTGCAATCTACACCACCAGGAGTGGCTTCATTTGACTTCCTGTCAGAAATCTCATCCAGCTACAAAGAAAAAATAATCAAAGTATTTAGAAATATATGCTCCAGTGCTTTGCAGAACTGTAGCCCTGGTGCTTATCAAGTTCAGTTCCATGTTGTGGTTATCTTACAAAAGCCAGCAGAGTCGCTTTCATATTCTTCAATTTCAATTCTCATTGTCCTGGAAAAAAAAAAAAAAAGAAAAAAAAATCACATACATTGCTTGTGCTTTCAAAAAACACACTGGAGAAAGAAGGCCAGAACAAAAGAAGCTCTAAACCATTTGTTGATTTGGTACAGTAGCGAAACACCTGCAGTCAAAGCGAACATTTAATATAGCTACACACATCACAAGATAGTGGTGATTAGTGCACTCAAATTTCTGTCTGCCTTTTTGATTCAGGTGAATGAGCACATAGCTCAGCTGAATGGCAATTACTTCAACAGGTTGCCAAAGATAACAGGCTGTAGAAAAGCAAATGGGCAGGTGTGGGTACAGTGTGCATGTGCTGAGGTGTGCATACCAGAAACTTCCATCACAGGCCTGCTCTGTAACTCCAGCTGATCCACAGAGTATCTGTTCCCATCATGAACTTCTACATGATATGTGGGTTTATCTTTTCTCTTTTCTTTTTTACAGGAATTTCACTGGTAGCTCTTGTAGTTCCTGTTTCAGTTGGAGTATTTGTTAATCACAAATGGCCCAGTAAAGCAAAAATAATACTTAAGGTAGGATTTGTACTGCTGAAGCATTGGTAATTATAGACAAATTATGGAATTGGTAGCACCACTAAAGCAGAATATTACTATTCATAGTATTTGTATCTGACAGCCTTTGAGTTTTCAGCAGAAAACAAATGAAACACTGCAGAAATGTATTGTTTTCCCCCTGCGCAAACATGCATGAGTCTACATGTTATTAGAAGGCATCACCAAAGAGCATACTTTTGTTTTTGGCTAGAACTATGCTAGCAACTGAGTTCAGTTTATAATGTAAACTGAAAATTGGAAGGAAAATCATTCTGGTCAAATGGAATTTTTCCTTCAAAATAGTACAAATGGAGACATTCTGGGTCAAACAAAACCATTTCTACTTTTAAACCAATTTATCATTTTTTGGCAATTTTGAGTGTGAAGTTGATTTAAATATGCATATATATGTGTGTGTTGAAAATGTTCCAATATTTAAAAAATCTAAGAAAACTATTCAGAAAGTTCAACTATATTTGCAAGATAGATTCAGAAGCACTGAATCTATGATTTTTGGCAAAAACAGACCTTACCAAAATAGTAATAGTAATAGCTTATCTACATTTTATGTTAACGGAAAATTAATCATTCTGAATATTTTCCTGCTCAGTTCAAAGTGATTCTCAGATATGCCAAGTACCCTCGGCCTTTGTTGATCACCCTAAGTTAATATAAACATTTTCTACATTTTCTTAAGCAAAAATAACCTGACAACTGGTTATTCTACCTATATTTTATTATTCTTTTTCTGCTATCAGCTCAGAAATTACAGAATGCAAATAAGGTCCTTTTAAGTCCAACTAATTTTCATGATATTTTTGTTTATCCTGTTATTATTTTTAAATGCATCCACAGCTTACTTAAGAACATGAATGGTATTGAGAGATGATTTCAAAACAGTGCGGTTCCTGCATGAGGAAGGAGGGAAGTTAATGGAAAGCCATGGACTTGAGCTCACATGAGAGGATACTCTACTTACTCTTTCAGCAAAACACAATTTCATTGTCGCTTGTACTGAGTGGGTGAGCAACCCACAGTAGATTCCACTGCCAGTTTGCTTGATAATAGATGATGAATCATCAAGCAAAGATTGAACCGTAGCTGTCAGATTAAGGTCCAGATAGTGAGAAATGGAGATAAGAGCACAAAGACAATGTGAAACAGAATAGCATGTCATGGCTAGACCGTGTTTCTTTTTCCTAGGTGCATGTGGTTAATCTCTCAGTCAAACAAAAGCACTTGTTGACTCGGTGCCCTTAAAAAGATTCAAAGATTGATGAAGCCAGTTCAATGAGAATACGCCTTTTAGCTGAGAAATGGATTTCTCCTTCACTTAACCATAGATATCTGCTGGTGAGATCTCTTGCAACATATACCATAATTGAGATATTGAGATAAATTGAATATTGAGAAGGGAATGTGCTATCCTTTACCTTGGCAAGAAGCAGGGAGGATCTCAGTACGTTCAGGCACAGGAAATAAGATCAACTCAGTGACTATGTCTATATAGAAATGCATATGAACTCACAGCCAGTTCTCATACACGATATTTTCAGCCATAATAAATATTTATTCCTTCACTTGACAAATAATTTCCTAGCACCAACAATCTAGCATCTAATGAGCATATACTATGCTAAGCCCCAAAGTGTGACTGTTCGAAGAGTGGGTAGGAAAAGTGCATTATACTAGCTATTAGACTACTATTGTCCCAATAATTCTGGGAAAAATCTAACCTCTGAGTTGTTCCTCATCTATGTTACAGCTCTGAAGTTTTTCATGTTTAGTTTTAGCTGAGCTTTGATCTGTCTGTAGTCGCACTTTGAAGTACATTTTACAGCTCTATTTTTGGGAAAATGGCAGTAATCTAATCTGTCTGCTTCCCATGAATTAGATGGCGGTAAATATTTATCTTTATGTTTAATATGATGTTTCAGTGGCTCAGTTAAAGACAATCAAAGGTATGTTTGACATTGTGTTTGATGTCACAAAATTTCATTGAAGTATCTTATTCACACAGTCTTTCCTCTTTTTCTCACAGGTTGGTTCCATAGCAGGAGCAATTCTCATTGTCATCATTGCTGTGGTTGGAGGAATACTCTACAAAGGCTCGTGGGTTATCACACCTAAGTTATGGATCATTGGTACCATATTTCCAGCAGCTGGCTATTCTTTGGGATTCTTTCTGGCTCGTCTCGCTGGTCTGTCTTGGAGCAGGTATAGATTTCTCTCTGACATAGACTTATAGTCTTATTTCGTCTGTGAAGGAAGCTTTTATTTAAGGAATAATCAGTGCTGAGAATACTTCCTAAATATTCGTTTTGCAATAGATAACTCATTCCCCAACCATGTTTTTAGTGTACAGAATGTAAATAAAACTTATAATGTTTACATTTTTATCTATGGATTATGACCACTATTTCCTTCTGTCTTCCCCATGTGTGCCCATGTCTTGCACTTCAAAGGAAGTGAGCAGAATAAACCTAACAGACAAATAGGTTGTGGCAAGTAAAACTTCTCATGAAGAAACAGCAGCCTGCAAATTAGAGCACTGTTGCAAAAGAGAGGGAGAATAAAGTTTCAGATGGGATAACAGGAAAACGTTCTTTGATGAGAAGGTGGCCGGGCACTGGAACAGGCTCCCCAGGGTAGTGGTCACAGCCCCAAGCTGACAGAGTTCAAGGAGCATTTCAGATGTATGGTTTGAATTTTGGGTGGTCCTTTGTGGAGCCAGGAGTTGAACTTAATAACCTTTGTGGATCCCTTCCAACTCGGGATATTCAATGATTCTACAATAAGTAGTGTTGACTATAGCATATAATATTCCTCTGCAGTTGCTTAATTGACATAAATTGCATGTGTTCTGGTTCTAAAAATTCTTAACTTGTAAGCCGAGGAATGCTATTTTTTCATTTATCTATGTAGATCCTGATTTTGCAGATACCTAGTAAAGAAGAGGAATGCACAGGATGCTATTTCACAGTTGTCATTGTGTTATTCCATTTAGATGTCGGACTGTATCTCTGGAAACAGGCATGCAAAACACTCAGCTATGTTCAACAATAGTACAGCTCTCCTTCAGCCCTGAACAACTTGAACTGATGTTTACTTTCCCACTCATCTACAGCATTTTCCAGCTGTTGTTTGCACTAATGATTTTAGCAGGTAAAGTATAGACATTTTCTGTTAGAAAATTATTATTATTGCTATCATCACCAGCCTCATTTTCTGTCAATATGGAGAAAACAAGAACATACAGTTGAGAGAGAAAAATAATCAAATGGAAAGCAGTTAACTTAATAATGACTCAAATTATCATTGTTCATCACCACTGTGCTGTGTCCTGTGTCCCTGTAACTGGGACAATATAAGGATCATTTTAAGATTTGGAAGGCCCTTTACTTTTCAGAACAAGGGAAGCAATCTCCGTCACCTACAACAGACTACAGAAGTATACCTTGGGCAGAGATTTGTTATTACCCTTTCCTGAAGAAAGGCAAATGTGTCTTCCTCTAGAGCCCTCTACCACTCCAAGGTGCCTGAGCTTACAGTTTCACACCAGGACCATCCTGAAAAGCATGCATAAGCTCACTCTTCTGACATGCATCAAGAGAAAGATTAGCTTCACAGCTAATATGAGAAAGGAAATCTTCTGTTATAAGGTCCTTTTGTACTCCTACATGCACCTCATAGCATTGCACTACAAGTACACACCTAACCTAGTGAGGATTGAGACTTTATCCCTTTTGTTCACTCCCAAAATTGGCTGGGACTTTTTTGCTCCCGGTCACAAATGAGCCATCTTACCAGGCATCTAGAGCACTGTCCCAGGGACACAGCCTGGGAGCTATAGCCCCAGCTCTTTCCTCTATAGCTGGCAATTGCATGAGAATGGAAGAACTGTTATTGCTCACTTTGTCTTAGTTTCTGCCAAACAGGATTTGTGTAGAAGAATGAGTCCCACAGGTCCAACCAGTAGCCCAAAGGCTTCCCTAGAAAGATAGGCAGTACTTTTAACAGGAACAAAAAGCAGTCAAGCATAAAAAAACAAAATTTAAACATTTTCCTTATTATTTTCTAAACATACTTCTTTAGTGATGAGAGTTGCTGACATAGAATAGTTAAGTCTGGCTTTAAATAAATTGTATTGAGGTATTTGAATATTTTAGCAACATAAGGTAATAAAGTGTTGTATGCTTACATGCGAATACAGGCCATTGTTATAATGTTTTCATTTAATATTAAATTTCCAGGCTACCGTGTTTACATAAAACGCTGTGTCAAAACTAATACAGACGTTGAGAAAACAGAAGAAAAAGATGATTCTAAATCAACTTCGTCACACGCTAAAGAAAATGGAGGATTTGTATCTGATGAGACAAAATAGTCAATTACCTCTCTGTTTCAACCAGATGAAAAGATACAAGATACATGGTTTACTTAAAGCTTGTTTTCAGATGCTGTTGCTTTATATTTTTGCTAAATATTTAGCAAAAGATGGAGTTTTGCTGATACTGAACAGTGAGGCTTCAAAATGATTAACTTATGAAAAATTTCTGCTCTGACTTTCAACATGGTTTCTACCACAATTTTAACATTTCTTTTTTAAATATAATTCCCTAAAATATTTAAAGTATTATTATGGTTTCTGTAAAGAAGGAAAGAATAAAGCCGGGCCATTGCTAAAA